>CANJKZ010000575.1:0-335000 GCA_947471745.1 Closterium sp. Naga37s-1
AACCGGGAAACCGGGAAACCGGGAAACCGGAAACCGGGAAACCGGGAAACCCGGGAAACCGGGAAACCGGGAAACCGGGAAACCGGGAAACCGGGAAACCGGAAACCGGGAAACCGGGATACCGGGATACCGGGATACCGGGATACCGGGATACCGGGATACCGTGATACCGGGATACCGGGAAACCGGGATACCGGGATACCGGGAAACCGGGATACCGGGAAACCGGGATACCGGGAAACCGGGAAACCGGGAAACCGGGAAACCGGGAAACCGGGAAACCGGGAAACCGGGATACCGGGATACCGGGATACCGGGATACCGGGAAACCGGGATACCGGGATACCGGGATACCGGGATACCGGGATACCGGGAGACCGGGACACCGGGAGACCGGGATACCGGGATACCCGGAAACCGGGAAACCGGGATACCGGGATACCGGGATACCCGGATACCGGGATACCGGGAAACCGGGAAACCGGGAAACCGGGAAACCGGGAAACCGGGATACCGGGATACCGGGATACCGGGATACCGGGATACCGGGATACCGGGATACCGGGAAACTGGGAAACCGGGATACCGGGATACCGGGAAACAGGGAAACCGGGATACCAGGATACCAGGATACCCGGAAACAACCGGGAAACCGGGAAACCGGGAAACCGGGATACCGGGAAATCGGGATACCGGGAAACCGGGATACCGGGATACCGGGATACCGGGAAACCGGGATACCGGGATACCGGGATACCGGGATACCGGGATACCCGGAAACCGGGAAGCCGGGAAGCCGGGAAACCGGGAAGCCGGGGAACCGGGGAACCGGGGTACCGGGGTACCGGGATACCGGGATACCGGGATACCGGGATACCGGGAAACTGGGATACCGGGATACCGGGAAACCGGGATACCGGGAAACCGGGATACCGGGAAACCGGGAAACCGGGAAACCGGGAAACCGGGAAACCGGGAAACCGGGATACCGGGATACCGGGATACCGGGATACCGGGAAACCGGGATACCGGGAACCGGGATACCGTGATACCGGGATACCGGGAGACCGGGAGACCGGGAGACCGGGAGACCGGGAGACCGGGATACCGGGATACCCGGAAACCGGGAAACCGGGATACCGGGATACCGGGATACCGGGATACCGGGATACCGGGATACCGGGAAACCGGGAAATCGGGAAACCGGGATACCGGGATACCGGGATACCGGGATACCGGGATACCGGGATACCGGGATACCGGGAAACCGGGAAACCGGGAAACCGGGAAACCGGGAAACCGGGAAACCGGGAAACCGGGATACCGGGATACCGGGATACCGGGAAACCGGGAAACCGGGAAACCGGGATACCGGGATACCGGGAAACCGGGATACCGGGATACCGGGATACCGGGATACCGGGATACCGGGATACCGGGAAACCGGGAAACCGGGATACCGGGATACCGGGATACCGGGATACCGGGAAACCGGGAAACCGGGAAACCGGGAAACCGGGAAACCGGAAACCGGGAAACCGGGACCGGGAAACCGGGATACCGGGATACCGGGATACCGGGAAACCGGGAAACCGGGAAACCGGGATACCGGGATACCGGGAAACCGGGATACCGGGATACCGGGATACCCGGAAACCGGGAAACCGGGAAACCGGGAAACCGGGAAACCGGGGAGCCGGGGAACCGGGGAACCGGGGAACCGGGGAACCGGGGAACCGGGGAACCGGGGAACCGGGATACCGGGGAACCGGGATACCGGGATACCGGGATACCGGGATACCGGGATACCGGGAAACCGGGAACCCGGGATACCGGGAAACCGGGAAACCGGGAAACCGGCGGGAAACCGGGATAGCGGGATACCGGGAAACCGGGATACCGGGAAACCGGGAAACCGGGATACCGGGATACCGGGATACCGGGATACCGGGAAACCGGGAAACCGGGAAACCGGGAAACCGGGAAACCGGGAAACCGGGAAACCGGGATACCGGGATACCGGGATACCGGGATACCGGGATACCGGGATACCGGGATACCGGGAAACCGGGAAACCGGGAAACCGGGAAACCGGGATACCGGGATACCGGGATACCGGGATGCCGGGATGCCGGGATGCCGGGATGCCGGGATGCCGGGATGCCGGGATGCCGGGATGCCGGGATGCCGGGATGCCGGGATGCCGGGATGCCGGGATGCCGGGATGCCGGGATGCCGGGATGCCGGGATGCCGGGATACCGGGATGCCGGGATACCGGGATACCGGGATACCGGGAAACCGGGAAACCGGGAAACCGGGAAACCGGGATACCGGGATACCGGGATACCGGGATACCGGGAAACCGGGAAACCGGGATACCGGGATACCGGGATACCGGGATACCGGGAAACAGGGAAACCGGGAAACCGGGATACCAGGATACCAGGATACCCGGAAACCGGGATACCGGGAAACCGGGAAACCGGGAAACCGGGAAACCGGGAAACCGGGAAACCGGGAAACCGGGAAACCGGGATACCGGGATACCGGGATACGGGGATACCGGGATACCGGGATACCGGGATACCGGGATACCGGGAAACCGGGAAACCGGGAAACCGGGATACCGGGATACCGGGAAACCGGGAAACCGGGAAGCCGGGAAGCCGGGAAGCCGGGAAGCCGGGAAGCCGGGAAGCCGGGAAGCCGGGGAGCCGGGGAGCCGGGGAGCCGGGGAGCCGGGGAGCCGGGGAGCCGGGGAACCGGGGAACCGGGGAACCGGGGAACCGGGGAACCGGGGAACCGGGGAACCGGGGAACCGGGGAACCGGGGAACCGGGAAACCGGGAACCCGGGATGCCGGGATGCCGGGAAACCGGGAAACCGGGATACCGGGATACCGGGATAGCGGGATAGCGGGATAGCGGGATACCGGGATACCGGGATACCGGGATACCGGGATACCGGGAAACCGGGATACCGGGATACCGGGATACCGGGATACCGGGAAACCAGGACACCGGGAGACCGGGAGACCGGGAGACCGGGACACCGGGACACCGGGAGACCGCGGGATACCGGGATACCGGGATACCGGGATACCGGGAACCGGGATACCGGGATACCGGGATACCGGGAAACCGGGAAACCGGGAAACCGGGAAGCCGGGAAGCCGGGAAGCCGGGAAGCCGGGAAGCCGGGATGCCGGGATGCCGGGATGCCGGGATGCCGGGATGCCGGGATGCCGGGATGCCGGGATGCCGGGATGCCGGGATGCCGGGATGCCGGGATGCCGGGATGCCGGGATGCCGGGATGCCGGGATGCCGGGATGCCGGGATGCCGGGATGCCGGGATGCCGGGATACCGGGATACCGGGATACCGGGAAACCGGGAAACCGGGAAACCGGGAAACCGGGATACCGGGATACCGGGATACCGGGATACCGGGAAACCGGGAAACCGGGATACCGGGATACCGGGATACCGGGATACCGGGAAACAGGGAAACCGGGAAACCGGGAAACCGGGAAACCGGGAAACCGGGATACCGGGATACCGGGATACCGGGATACCGGGATACCGGGATACCGGGATACCGGGATACCGGGAAACCGGGAAACCGGGAAACCGGGAAACCGGGATACCGGGATACCGGGATACCGGGATGCCGGGATGCCGGGATGCCGGGATGCCGGGATGCCGGGATGCCGGGATGCCGGGATGCCGGGATGCCGGGATGCCGGGATGCCGGGATGCCGGGATGCCGGGATGCCGGGATGCCGGGATGCCGGGATGCCGGGATGCCGGGATGCCGGGATGCCGGGATGCCGGGATGCCGGGATACCGGGATACCGGGATACCGGGAAACCGGGAAACCGGGAAACCGGGAAACCGGGATACCGGGATACCGGGATACCGGGATACCGGGAAACCGGGAAACCGGGATACCGGGATACCGGGATACCGGGATACCGGGAAACAGGGAAACCGGGAAACCGGGATACCAGGATACCAGGATACCCGGAAACCGGGATACCGGGAAACAGGGAAACCGGGAAACCGGGAAACCGGGAAAACCGGGAAAACCGGGAAACCGGGAAACCGGGATACCGGGATACCGGGATACGGGGATACCGGGATACCGGGATACCGGGATACCGGGATACCGGGAAACCGGGAAACCGGGAAACCGGGATACCGGGATACCGGGAAACCGGGAAACCGGGATACCGGGATACCGGGATACCGGGATACCGGGATACCGGGATACCGGGATACCGGGATACCGGGAAACCGGGAAACCGGGAAACCGGGAAACCGGGATACCGGGATACCGGGATACCGGGATGCCGGGATGCCGGGATGCCGGGATGCCGGGATGCCGGGATGCCGGGATGCCGGGATGCCGGGATGCCGGGATGCCGGGATGCCGGGATGCCGGGATGCCGGGAGGATGCCGGGATGCCGGGATGCCGGGATGCCGGGATGCCGGGATGCCGGGATGCCGGGATGCCGGGATGCCGGGATGCCGGGATGCCGGGATGCCGGGATGCCGGGATGCCGGGATGCCGGGATGCCGGGATGCCGGGATGCCGGGATGCCGGGATGCCGGGATGCCGGGATGCCGGGATGCCGGGATGCCGGGATGCCGGGATGCCGGGATGCCGGGATGCCGGGATGCCGGGATGCCGGGATGCCGGGATGCCGGGGATGCCGGGATGCCGGGATGCCGGGATGCCGGGATGCCGGGATGCCGGGATGCCGGGATGCCGGGATGCCGCGATGCCGCGATGCCGGGATGCCGGGATGCCGGGATGCCGGGATGCCGGGATGCCGGGATGCCGGGATGCCGGGATGCCGGGATGCCGGGAAACCGGGAAACCTGGAAACCGGGATACCGGGATACCGGGAAACCGGGATACCGGGAAACCGGGAAACCGGGATACCGGGATACCGGGATACCGGGATACCGGGAAACCGGGAAACCGGGAAACCGGGAAACCGGGAAACCGGGATACCGGGAAACCGGGAAACCGGGATACCGGGATACCGGGATACCGGGATACCGGGATACCGGGATACCGGGATACCGGGAAACCGGGAAACCGGGAAACCGGGAAACCGGGATACCGGGATACCGGGATACCGGGATACCGGGATGCCGGGATGCCGGGATGCCGGGATGCCGGGATGCCGGGATGCCGGGATGCCGGGATGCCGGGATGCCGGGATGCCGGGATGCCGGGATGCCGGGATGCCGGGATGCCGGGATGCCGGGATGCCGGGATGCCGGGATACCGGGATACCGGGATACCGGGATACCGGGATACCGGGAACCGGAAACCGGGAAACCGGGAAACCGGGATACCGGGATACCGGGATACCGGGATACCGGGAAACCGGGAAACCGGGATACCGGGATACCGGGATACCGGGATACCGGGAAACAGGGAAACCGGGAAACCGGGATACCAGGATACCAGGATACCCGGAAACCGGGATACCGGGAAACCGGGAAACCGGGAAACCGGGAAACCGGGAAACCGGGAAACCGGGAAACCGGGAAACCGGGATACCGGGATACCGGGATACGGGGATACCGGGATACCGGGATACCGGGATACCGGGATACCGGGAAACCGGGAAACCGGGAAACCGGGATACCGGGATACCGGGAAACCGGGAAACCGGGAAGCCGGGAAGCCGGGAAGCCGGGAAGCCGGGAAGCCGGGAAGCCGGGGAGCCGGGGAGCCGGGGAGCCGGGGAGCCGGGGAGCCGGGGAGCCGGGGAACCGGGGAACCGGGGAACCGGGGAACCGGGGAACCGGGGAACCGGGGAACCGGGGAACCGGGGAACCGGGGAACCGGGAAACCGGGAACCCGGGATGCCGGGATGCCGGAGCCGGAAACCGGGAAACCGGGATACCGGGATACCGGGATAGCGGGATAGCGGGATAGCGGGATACCGGGATACCGGGATACCGGGATACCGGGATACCGGGAAACCGGGATACCGGGATACCGGGATACCGGGATACCGGGAAACCAGGACACCGGGAGACCGGGAGACCGGGAGACCGGGACACCGGGACACCGGGAGACCGCGGGATACCGGGATACCGGGATACCGGGATACCGGGAACCGGGATACCGGGATACCGGGATACCGGGAAACCGGGAAACCGGGAAACCGGGAAGCCGGGAAGCCGGGAAGCCGGGAAGCCGGGAAGCCGGGATGCCGGGATGCCGGGATGCCGGGATGCCGGGATGCCGGGATGCCGGGATGCCGGGATGCCGGGATGCCGGGATGCCGGGATGCCGGGATGCCGGGATGCCGGGATGCCGGGATGCCGGGATGCCGGGATGCCGGGATGCCGGGATGCCGGGATGCCGGGATGCCGGGATGCCGGGATGCCGGGATGCCGGGATGCCGGGATGCCGGGATGCCGGGATGCCGGGATGCCGGGAAGCCGGGAAGCCGGGATACCGGGATACCGGGATACCGGGAAACCGGGAAACCGGGATACCGGGATACCGGGATACCGGGATACCGGGATACCGGGATACCGGGATACCGGGATACCGGGATACCGGGAAACCGGGATACCGGGAAACCGGGAAACCGGGAAACCGGGAAACCGGGATACCGGGATACCGGGATACCGGGATACCGGGAAACCGGGAAACCGGGAAACCGGGAAACCGGGATACCGGGATACCGGGATACCGGGAAATTGGGAAACCGGGAAACCGGGAAACCGGGATACCGGGCAACGGGGCAACCGGGCAACCGGGAAACCGGGAAACCGGGATACCGGGATACCGGGATACCGGGATACCGGGATACCGGGATACCGGGATACCGGGAAACCGGGAAACCGGGATACCGGGATACCGGGAAACCGGGAAACCGGGAAACCGGGAAACCGGGAAACCGGGAAACCGGGACACCGGGACACCGGGACACCGGGACACCGGGACACCGGGACACCGGGACACCGAGACACCGAGACACCGGGACACCGGGACACCGGGACACCGGGACACCGGGACACCGGGACACCGGGAAACCGGGAAACCGGGATACCGGGATACCGGGATACCGGGATACCGGGAAATTGGGAAATTGGGAAACCGGGAAACCGGGATACCGGGATACCGGGATACCGGGATACTGGGAAATCGGGATACCGGGATACCGGGATACCGGGAAACCGGGATACCGGGATACCGGGATACCGGGATACCCGGAAACCGGGAAGCCGGGAAACCGGGAAGCCGGGAAGCCGGGAAACCGGGGAACCGGGGAACCGGGGAACCGGGGAACCGGGGAACCGGGGAACCGGGGAACCGGGGAACCGGGGAACCGGGATACCGGGGAACCGGGGAACCGGGGAACCGGGGAACCGGGGAACCGGGAAGCCGGGAAGCCGGGAAGCCGGGAAGCCGGGAAGCCGGGAAGCCGGGAAGCCGGGAAGCCGGGAAGCCGGGAAGCCGGGATACCGGGAAGCCGGGATACCGGGAAGCCGGGATACCGGGATACCGGGATACCGGGATACCGGGATACCGGGATACCGGGATACCGGGATACTGGGAAACCGGGAAACCGGGAAACCGGGATACCGGGAAACCGGGAAACCGGGAAACCGGGAAACCGGGATACCGGGAAACCGGGAAACCGGGAAACCGGGAAACCGGGAAACCGGGAAACCGGGAAACCGGGATACCGGGATACCGGGATACCGGGATACCGGGAAACCGGGATACCGGGATACCGGGATACCGGGAAACCGGGAAACCGGGTCCGGGATACCGGGAAACCTGGAAACCGGGAAACCGGGAAACCGGGATACCGGGATACCGGGATACCCGGAAACCGGGAAACCGGGATACCGGGATACCGGGATACCGGGATACCGGGATACCGGGATACCGGGATACCGGGAAACCGGGAAACCGGGAGACCGGGAGACCGGGATACCGGGATACCGGGATACCGGGATACGGGGAGACCGGGAGACCGGGAGACCGGGAAACCGGGATACCGGGATACCGGGATACCGGGATACCGGGAAACCGGGAGACCGGGAGACCGGGAGACCGGGATACCGGGAAACCGGGAAACCGGGATACCGGGATACCGGGATACCGGGAAACCGGGAAACCGGGAAACCGGGAAACCGGGAAACCGGGACACCGGGACACCGGGACACCGGGACACCGGGACACCGGGACACCGGGACACCGGGACACCGGGACACCGGGACACCGGGACACCGGGACACCGGGACACCGGGACACCGGGACACCGGGACACCGGGACACCGGGACACCGGGACACCGGGACACCGGGACACCGGGACACCGGGACACCGGGACACCGGGACACCGGGATACCGGGATACCGGGAAATTGGGAAACCGGGAAACCGGGAAACCGGGATACCGGGATACCGGGATACCGGGATACCGGGAAACCGGGATACCGGGATACCGGGATACCGGGATACCGGGATACCGGGAAGTCGGGAAGTCGGGAAGCCGGGAAGCCGGGAATCCGGGAAGCCGGGAAGCCGGGAAGCCGGGAAGCCGGGAAGCCGGGAAGCCGGGAAGCCGGGATACCCGGAAACCGGGAAACCGGGATACCGGGATACCGGAAAACCGGGAAACCGGGAAACCGGGATACCGGGATACCGGGATACCGGGAAACCGGGACACCGGGAGACCGGGAGACCGGGATACCGGGATACCGGGAAACCGGGAAACCGGGAAACCGGGATACCGGGATACCGGGAAACCGGGAAACCGGGAAACCGGGAAACCGGGAAACCGGGAAACCGGGAAACCGGGACACCGGGACACCGGGACACCGGGACACCGGGACACCGGGACACCGGGACACCGGGACACCGGGACACCGGGAGACCGGGAGACCGGGAGACCGGGAGACCGGGACACCGGGACACCGGGAAACCGGGATACCGGGATACCGGGATACCGGGATACCGGGAAATTGGGAAACCGGGAAACCGGGAAACCGGGATACCGGGATACCGGGATACCGGGAAACCGGGATACCGGGATACCGGGAAACCGGGATACCGGGAAGCCGGGAAGCCGGGAAGCCGGGAAGCCGGGAAGCCGGGAAGCCGGGAAGCCGGGAAGCCGGGAAGCCGGGAAGCCGGGAAGCCGGGAAGCCGGGATACCGGGAAACCGGGAAACCGGGATACCGGGAAACCGGGAAACCGGGAAACCGGGAAACCGGGAAACCGGGATACCGGGATACCGGGATACCGGGATACCGGGATACCGGGATACCGGGATACCGGGATACCGGGAAACCGGGAGACCGGGAGACCGGGAGACCGGGAGACCGGGAGACCGGGATACCCGGAAACCGGGATACCGGGATACCGGGATACCGGGATACCGGGATACCGGGAAACCGGGAAACCGGGATGCCGGGATGCCGGGATGCCGGGATGCCGGGAAGCCGGGAAGCCGGGAAGCCGGGAAGCCGGGAAGCCGGGAAGCCGGGAAGCCGGGAAGCCGGGAAGCCGGGAAGCCGGGAAGCCGGGAAGCCGGGAAGCCGGGAAGCCGGGAAGCCGGGAAGCCGGGAAGCCGGGAAGCCGGGAAGCCGGGAAGCCGGGAAGCCGGGAAGCCGGGAAGCCGGGAAGCCGGGAAGCCGGGAAGCCGGGAAGCCGGGAAGCCGGGAAGCCGGGAAGCCGGGAAGCCGGGAAGCCGGGAAGCCGGGAAGCCGGGAAGCCGGGAAGCCGGGAAGCCGGGAAGCCGGGAAGCCGGGAAGCCGGGAAGCCGGGAAGCCGGGATGCCGGGATGCCGGGAAGCCGGGAAGCCGGGAAGCCGGGAAGCCGGGAAGCCGGGAAGCCGGGAAGCCGGGAATCCGGGAAGCCGGGAAGCCGGGAAGCCGGGAAGCCGGGAAGCCGGGAAGCCGGGAAGCCGGGAAGCCGGGAAGCCGGGAAGCCGGGATGCCGGGATACCGGGATACCGGGATACCGGGATACCGGGATACCGGGCAACCGGGCAACCGGGCAACCGGGCAACCGGGCAACCGGGCAACCGGGCAACCGGGAAACCGGGATACCGGGATACCGGGATACCGGGATACCGGGATACCGGGATACCGGGAAACCGGGAAACCGGGAAACCGGGAAACCGGGAAACCGGGAAACCGGGGAAACCGGGAAACCGGGAAACCGGGAAACCGGGAAACCGGGAAACCGGGAAACCGGGAAACCGGGACACCGGGACACCGGGACACCGGGACACCGGGACACCGGGACACCGGGACACCGGGACACCGGGACACCGGGACACCGGGTCACCGGGACACCGGGACACCGGGACACCGGGACACCGGGAAACCGGGAAACCGGGATACCGGGATACCGGGATACCGGGATACCGGGAAATGGGGAAACCGGGAAACCGGGAAACCGGGATACCGGGCAACGGGGCAACCGGGCAACCGGGAAACCGGGAAACCGGGATACCGGGATACCGGGATACCGGGATACCGGGATACCGGGATACCGGGATACCGGGAAACCGGGAAACCGGGATAACGGGATACCGGGAAACCGGGAAACCGGGAAACCGGGAAACCGGGAAACCGGGAAACCGGGAAACCGGGAAACCGGGAAACCGGGACACCGGGACACCGGGACACCGGGACACCGGGACACCGGGACACCGAGACACCGGGACACCGGGACACCGGGACACCGGGACACCGGGACACCGGGACACCGGGACACCGGGAAACCGGGAAACCGGGATACCGGGATACCGGGATACCGGGATACCGGGAAATTGGGAAACCGGGAAACCGGGAAACCGGGATACCGGGATACCGGGATACCGGGAAACCGGGATACCGGGATACCGGGAAACCGGGAAACCGGGATACCGGGAAACGATACCGGGAAACCGGGATACCGGGATACCGGGAAACCGGGAAACCGGGATACCGGAAAACCGGGATACCGGGATACCGGGATACCGGGATACCGGGATACCGGGAAGCCGGGAAGCCGGGAAGTCGGGAAGCCGGGAAGCCGGGAATCCGGGAAGCCGGGAAGCCGGGAAGCCGGGAAGCCGGGAAGCCGGGAAGCCGGGAAACCGGGATACCGGGATACCGGGATACCGGGAAACGAGATACCGGGATACCGAGATACCGGGATACCGGGATACCGGGATACCGGGATACCGGGATACCGGGAAACCGGGAAACCGGGCAACCGGGAAACCGGGAAACCGGGAAACCGGGAAACCGGGAAACCGGGATACCGGGATACCGGGATACCGGGATACCGGGATACCGGGATACCGGGAAACCGGGAAACCGGGAAACCGGGAAACCGGGAAACCGGGAAACCGGGAAACCGGGAAACCGGGAAACCGGGAAACCGGGAAACCGGGAAACCGGGAAACCGGGATACCAAGATACCGGGATACCGGGATACCGGGATACCGGGATACCGGGAAACCGGGATACCGGGATACCGGGATACCGGGAAACCGGGAAACCGGGTCCGGGATACCTGGAAACCGGGAAACCGGGAAACCGGGATACCGGGATACCGGGATACCAGGATACCGGGAAACCGGGAAACCGGGATACCGGGATACCAGGATACCGGGAAACCGGGAAACCGGGATACCGGGAAACCGGGAAATTGGGATACCGGGAAACCGGGATACCGGGAAACCGGGAAACCGGGAAACCGGGAAACCGGGAAACCGGGATGCCGGGATGCCGGGATACCGGGATACCGGGAAACCGGGATACCGGGATACCGGGATACCGGGATACCGGGATACCGGGAAACCGGGACACCGGGAGACCGGGAGACCGGGAAACCGGGATACCCGGAAACCGGGAAACCGGGATACCGGGATACCGGGAAACCGGGAAACCGGGAAACCGGGAAACCGGGAAACCGGGAAACCGGGAAACCGGGATACCGGGATACCGGGATACCGGGATACCGGGATACCGGGATACCGGGATACCGGGATACCGGGAAACCGGGATTCCGGGATACCGGAATACCGGGATACCGGGATACCGGGATACCGGGATACCGGGAATCCGGGAAGCCGGTAAGCCGGGAAGCCGGGAAGCCGGGAAGCCGGGAAGCCGGGATACCGGGATACCGGGATACCGGAAACCGGGATACCGGGATACCGGGATACCGGGATACCGGGATCCCGGGAAGCCGGGAAGCCGGGAAGCCGGGAAGCCGGGAAGCCGGGAAGCCGGGAAGCCGGGAAGCCGGGAAGCCGGGAAGCCGGGAAGCCGGGAAGCCGGGAAGCCGGGAAGCCGGGAAGCCGGGAAGCCGGGAAGCCGGGAAGCCGGGATACCGGGATACCGGGAAGCCGGGAAGCCGGGATGCCGGGATGCCGGGAAGCCGGGAAGCCGGGAAGCCGGGAAGCCGGGAAGCCGGGAAGCCGGGAATCCGGGAAGCCGGGAAGCCGGGAAGCCGGGAAGCCGGGAAGCCGGGAAGCCGGGAAGCCGGGAAGCCGGGAAGCCGGGAAGCCGGGAAGCCGGGAAGCCGGGATACCGGGATACCGGGATACCGGGAAACCGGGAAACCGGGATACCGGGAAACCGGGAAACCGGGAAACCGGGAAACCGGGATACCGGGATACCGGGATACCGGGATACCGGGAAACCGGGAAACCGGGAAACCGGGAAACCGGGAAGCCGGGAAACCGGGATACCGGGATACCGGGAAACCGGGATACCGGGATACCGGGATACCGGGATACCGGGAAACCGGGAAACCGGGAAACCGGGTCCGGGATACCGGGAAACCTGGAAACCGGGAAACCGGGAAACCGGGATACCGGGATACCGGGATACCGGGATACCGGGATACCGGGAAACCGGGAAACCGGGATACCGGGATACCGGGATACCGGGAAACCCGGAAACCGGGATACCGGGAAACCGGGATACCGGGAAACCGGGAAACCGGGAAACCGGGAAACCGGGAAACCGGGAAACCGGGAAACCGGGATACCGGGATACCGGGATACCGGGAAACCGGGAAACCGGGAAACCGGGATACCGGGATACCGGGATACCGGGATACCGGGATACCGGGATACCGGGAAACCGGGATACCGGGATACCGGGATACCGGGAAACCGGGAAACCGGGTCCGGGATACCGGGAAACCTGGAAACCGGGAAACCGGGAAACCGGGATACCGGGATACCGGGATACCGGGATACCGGGAAACCGGGAAACCGGGATACCGGGATACCGGGATACCGGGAAACCCGGAAACCGGGATACCGGGAAACCGGGATACCGGGAAACCGGGAAACCGGGAAACCGGGAAACCGGGAAACCGGGAAACCGGGAAACCGGGATACCGGGATACCGGGATACCGGGAAACCGGGATACCGGGATACCGGGATACCGGGATAACGGGATACCGGGAAACCGGGACACCGGGAGACCGGGAAACCGGGATACCGGGATACCCGGAAACCGGGAAACCGGGATACCGGGATACCGGGATACCGGGAAACCGGGAAACCGGGAAACCGGGAAACCGGGAAACCGGGAAACCGGGAAACCGGGATACCGGGATACCGGGATACCGGGATACCGGGAAACCGGGATACCGGGATACCGGGATACCGGGATACCGGGATACCGGGAAGCCGGGAAGTCGGGAAGCCGGGAATCCGGGAAGCCGGGAAGCCGGGAAGCCGGGAAGCCGGGAAGCCGGGAAGCCGGGATACCGGGATACCGGGATACCGGGATACCGGGATACCGGGAAACTGAGATACCGAGATACCGAGATACCGAGATACCGGGATACCGGGATACCGGGATACCGGGATACCGGGATACCGGGATACCGGGATACCGGGAAACCGGGAAACCGGGCAACCGGGAAACCGGGAAACCGGGAAACCGGGAAACCGGGAAACCGGGAAACCGGGAAACCGGGATACCGGGATATCGGGATACCGGAAACCGGGATACCGGGATACCGGGATACCGGGATACCGGGATACCGGGATACCGGGATACCGGGATACCGGGAAACCGGGATACCGGGATACCGGGATACCGGGATTCCGGGATACCGGGATACCAGGATACCGGGATACCGGGATACCGGGATACCGGGAAACCGGGATACCGGGAAACCGGGAAACCGGGAAACCGGGATACCGGGATACCTGGAAACCGGGAAACCGGGATACCGGGAAACCGGGAAACCGGGAAACCGGGAAACCGGGAAACCGGGAAACCGGGAAACCGGGATACCGGAAAACCGGGAAACCGGGATACCGGGATACCGGGATACCGGGATACCGGGATACCGGGAAACCGGGAAACCGGGAAACCAGGAAACGGGGAAACCGGGAAACCGGTATCCCTGTTTCCCGGTTTACATCCATCACCGCAAACCCCAGCAGGCCTGGACTGGCACTGCTCCTCATAATAGCGGTTCTAGAGTTCCCACCTTGCCAGCCACCTCACCTTGCCAGCCATGTGCCATCGCTCCCTGCCATCCTCCATGCGCCACGCGCCATAGTTGGGCGTCACATCCATCACCGCGAATCCCAGCAGGTCTGGAACCGGTCCGCCTGTGACTCCCTGCTTCACCAGCGCTGCTGCCAGGTCCAGAGCTGCCATGTGCCACATGCCACGTGCAAGGTAAACATGCAAGTTATGAGACCCCAATCCATGTTATTTCAGACTCCCCCACGTCCGGCACCGGTCCTCCTGTGACTCCCTGCTTCACCAGCGCTGCTGCCAGGTCCAGAGCTGCCATGTGGAAAAGCACAGGGATGGGTTGAAGAGATATGAGCTGTTGAAGAGGTATGCGTTGGAGAAATATGAGCTGTTGCACCTCATATCTCTGAGGGCGCTGTTGAGCTGTGTTTCATCATACGCCTGCCTCTCACTCCCTGCTTCACCAGCGCTGCTGCCAGGTCCAGAGCTGCCGTTTGAAAGAAAAGAAGGCTGGTTTGAGTTGCATCAACTAAAGACTGGGAGCGAGGGGAGATGTGGGCAAGGTGGGATGTGGGCGAGGTGGGATGTGGGCAAGGTGGGATGGGAGAAGTGCATTATCGGGTAGGGCAGAAAGGAAGACAGGAGGGTTACCTGCGAGAGTGAAGGGGAAGCTTCCCAGTGGTTGCTCGATCTGAAAGCACAGCAGGTGCAGAGGGCTCGTGGCAGGGCCTGATTGGCTGGGAGCAGATGAGGGGGTGGGGGGGAGGTGAGTGGTTACGAAGGGAGAGTGCAAAGGGAGAGGAATGTATAGGGTAAAAAATGCTTGTTTAGACTCTGTCTTTGGTATCTCAATCTGCATGTACCAACATCCGCATTTAATACAAAGGACCGTGTGAGAGCAAAGAGAGGAAAGAACAACGTCAATCTTCTTTCAAGAATTCACAGGAGAGATGTCAGTGGGAGGTAGGACGGGCAGGGAGTGAAGGTGGGGATACAGAGAGTCGGGGTTATACACACAGGGAAGGAGGGATACAAACTCTCAAGGCGCCTCAACAACAGTAGAATCTTGTTTCACGGGTTTCAATAGGTGCCGCAAAATGCAACAGGCAGAGGGATACGCACAGTTGAAGGTCCGATGATAGGGCTGATGGGGAGAAGACGGAGGAGGAGAGTGCAGCAGCAACCCGCTCAGGATGGCTGCAGGGAGGGAGAGGTGAGGGGAGAGAGGGCAAAGGCAGCGAGTATTCGCAGGCAGCAGAGGTGAGGGTGACAGCATCAGATGGTGAGAGGGAGGAGGAAGTGACATTTGAGCTGATTCAAAAGAGGTAGGAGGGGAAAGGAGGGAGGGCACTCACAGGAGGGCAAAGGCAGCAAGTATTCGCAGGCAACAGGCAGCAGAGGCCAGGGCGACTGCAGCAGATGGTGCGTGGGAGGTGGAGGAGGAGGAGGAAGGGGAGGATGAGGAGGAGGAGAAGGGGGAGGAGGGGTTGGAGAGAGCAGGGGAGGAGAGCAGGCCGTCCAGTATTGCTGTGATGAGCGCAGTGGGGTCCAATCTGGGGTTTACATGGAGGAGAGGGAGGGATGGGGGGGGAAGGGAGTTGGGCCAACAAGATTCTTTGAGGCGCCTCAGAAGGAGAGCAGGGGAGGAGAGTAGGCCGTCCAGTGTGGCAGTGATGAGCGCAGTCGTGTCCAATCTGGGAGTTACAGGGAGAGATAGGCGAGATGGAGGGGGAGGGGGAGAAAGAGTTGAGTAGCATGCAGCAGAAAGAAGAAACGAGAGGAGCAAAGCAGAGGGAGTTTGGAATTAGGAGGAGAGCAGGAGAGGAGACGAGAAGAGGAAAGCAGTCCCCGTTTGAGGAACAGAGAAGCAATTGCGAACATGGGCAGAAGAACTTTTGGGGCGCCTGAAAAAAAGGAAATGCGAACATGGGCAGAAGAACCTGAAGTGGGAGGGAGGAGCTGTCCAAACCCAAGCAGCGCATGCGAGCAGCAGATACTCGCACGATTTGCCAGGACCTGGTTACCACACGTACGTCATGCCACGTGGCAGCAGCCCATTGGCTGATGCAGCTGCAATGAGGGGCGAGGATGGGAGATGCAGGAGCGCCCCCACACATGCCTGATGGGCAAGAGACGGGAGGTGCATGCGAGGCAGGGGTGACTTTTGAGTCGACTCAAAATGATCCCAAGCATGCCTGATGGGCAAGAGACGGGAGGTGCATGCGAGGCAGGGGTGACTTTTGAGTCGACTCAAAATGATCCCAAGCATGCCTGATGGGCAAGAGACGGGAGGTGCATGCGAGGCAGGGGTGACTTTTGAGTCGACTCAAAATGATCCCAAGCATGCCTGATGGGCAAGAGACGGGAGGTGCATGCGAGGCAGGGGTGACTTTTGAGTCGACTCAAAATGATCCCAAGCATGCCTGATGGGCAAGAGACGGGAGGTGCATGCGAGGCAGGGGTGACTTTTGAGTCGACTCAAAATTATCCCAAGCATGCCTGATGGGCAAGAGACGGGAGGTGCATGCGAGGCAGGGGTGACTTTTGAGTCGACTCAACATGATCCCAAGCATGCCTGATGGGCAAGAGACGGGAGGTGCATGCGAGGCAGGGGACAGAGATGGGAAGAGTGGGAACGATGGGATGGGGAGGGAGAGGGAAGGGGGAGAGAAGCGAGATTGGAAAACATGGATTGAGAGGGAAAACGGGCAACGAGTGGCGATGCAGGAGCGCCCCCGCCCACCACACACGCCTCACGAGTCGGCGGGCGATGGACATGGGCGGGAGAGAAGTGGGAGAAGGAAGAGGGGGCACAGGTGCGGCTCAGGGGTGGGGGGGTGCGACGTACTAAAAAGCATGCCTGATAGGCCAGTGCCAGTCCTCTTCCCCCAGCCCTGTTGTTGAAGTGCCTCAACAGGTGAAGAGGTGTTCACAGGTGTACCTGATTGGCCGATAGCAGGTTAGACAGCAGCGACAGCCCCACTGAGAGCTCCTCCGCTGCTTCCTCCTCTCCCCCCAGACCTGCAGCACTGGTGCTGACGTCAGCTCCGCCGATGGCGGACTGCCACGTGGCAGCAGCAGGCGACGCGTCCTGGTCCTGCTGTGCTCGGTGCACGAGACGGAAGAGCAGGATGAGGAGCGCGCTCAGGGGGACCTGGTGGTGGGAGGGGGGGGACATGCATGATCAGGAGGAAAGGGCTGTGTTGCTCGGTGCACGAGGAGGAGGAGGATCAAGATGAGGAGCACACCTGGTGGGTGGAGAGAAATTGCAGGGGAAGGAGATGTGGGGTTGTGCTCCTTACAAAGACCTTACAAGTGGAGTGACAGTTCAAGCAAACGATCCGTACAAGATGCCCTGTTTCCCTCGCTCCTCTTGCCCCCTGCCTCTCTCCCCCCCTCCCCACCACCTCTCCCTTTCTCCATTCCTCACCTCAAAATGCACAAGTGCAAGTCAATCCCTCCCACCCCCTCCCCCCTCTTCCCCCCCCGCCCCAGCCAGCATCAGCAGCCCCCTCCCCCTGCAGCACCAATAACAGCCCCGATTTCTCACCTCAAAATGCACCAGTGCAGTTCCATCCCTCCCTCCCCCTTCCACCACCTCCCCCCGCGCCCCAGTCAGCACCAGCAACCCCCCGCAGCGTGGCAGCAACAGGGGCTGGGGAGCGGAGAGGGCGGAGAGGGAGGCACAGGCGGGCGGGAGGGGGAGGAAGAGGGCCGCCCCCATGGTGCTCTCGAGGAACTCAAAGCTGAGAAGGAGGGGAAGGGGGGAGAGGAGAGAGAGGAAGGTCAGGAGAGGGCGTGTTTCAGAGGGGGGAGGAAGAGGGCCGCCCCCATGGTGCTCTCGAGGAACTCAAAGCTGAGAAGGAGGGGAAGGGGGGAGAGGAGAGAGAGGAAGGTCAGGAGAGGGCGTGTTTCAGAGGGGGGAGGAAGAGGGCCGCCCCCATGGTGCTCTCGAGGAACTCAAAGCTGAGAAGGAGGGGAAGCGGGGAGAGGAGAGAGAGGAAGGTCAGGAGAGGGCGTGTTTCAGAGGGGGGAGGAAGAGGGCCGCCCCCATGGTGCTCTCGAGGAACTCAAAGCTGATGGTGTAGCCATAGGCGGGGTTGAGAGGCGAGAGGAAGGAAGGGGGGGAGGAGGAGGGTGGGGAGGGGAAGATAGTGAGAGTGCGAAAACGTTTCTTTGAGGATTCAGAAAGCGTCAGCTGCCTCCAAGGCAGGTCAAATGGGCAGATAAACATGCGATGCGAGAGGATAGGAACTCACGTGCAGAGAATGGGCCTGGTGGGAGAGCGCTGAGGGTGGAGAGGGCCGAGAGGAGGAGAGCAGAAGACTGCGGATGAAAAGCAACAAGCATGACGCACGCACGTGCAGCGAGCAGGTCAGGAGGCGTGGGAGAGGGCGGAGAGGAGAGAAGGAAGAGAGGAAGCAACTCACGTGCAGCGGGCGGGCCAGGAGCCATGGGAGAGGGCGGAGAGGAGGCGCAGGAAGGGGAGGGGGCGGGCGGGGAAGTCGCGTCTGGTGGCGGCTAGGAGCGAGCGCAGAGGGGCATCGGAGGGAGAGGCAGAGGCGTCCCAGAAGTCAGTGCATAGCGACTCCTGTTTAAATAAGACGGGGTGAGAAGAGGTGAGAAGGGGTGGGAAGTGGTGGCGAGAGGTGATGAGAAGAATCCAAAGGTTATATGTATGAGTGACATGGGGAAAACAAGAGGGGCATCAGAGGGAGAGGCAGAGGCGTCCCAAAGGTGGGGCGGAACGGGGGTGAAGTTAGGGCGGGGGTTATGAGATACCTCTAAAAGAGCAGAGAGGAATCTGGGTGAGAGGCAGAGAGGTGTGCGGTGCGGTGACACGGCAGTGCACAACGGTGAGATGGTGTTGGGACAGGTGGCTACATGCCACGTGGTGCATCTGGTGCCATGCGGTGCTGTGCGGTGCCACACGGTGACAAGGCACTGACCTGCTCTGAAAAGGTGCGGCAGATGATCTCCAGAAGAAGGGAATATAGCCGAGTGCCCTTCTGAAATGGGGGTAAATGACATCAACAAGATGAGAGAAGGTTTGGAAAAAGTGACATGAAGAGCCAATGGGAGCAGTACATACGTATCAATAAGTAGATATGGTAAAACATAAAATTTGTGGGTGTAGCTGACCTGGTTGGAAATGTCAAAGGCAGTGAGGTAGGCAGTGCACAGCCCCTTGACGCACCTCTTCACCACCCCCTGCATCACCTGCTCTCGCACACACACCACAAAGGGACGGTACGGGTGGGGACAGACGTCTCTAAAGGCAGTGAGGCAGGCCCAGAAAGAAAGCACCTTGTCAAGAGATAACTATTAGAACGGTGACCTTGAAAGGAGTTGACTGCTGAGAAGTCGACTGAAGGTGCTGAATGTGAAGAAGTGGACTGAAAGTGCTGAATGTTAAGAAGGTTGAATACAAGCAAGTTGCTCACAAAAAAATACATCCAAACAAAAAGATTGACTCACAGGGTCGTTGGAGGGGTGGGAGGGGAGAGAGGAGGAGAGCAGCGAAGAGAGAATCCAGTCCAGTGCCCCTGCTGCATAGGCTGCTTGCACACACACACCCGGGTTCAACGAGGGTGCCTGCAATGGTGTGGAAATGGGAGCAGAGGGGGGGAGAGGGAGGGGCATGCAGACAGGTGAATTCAAGGAGGGCGGGTGTAGGGACGAGGAGGGGGGGGGAGAGAAGAGAGGAGAGAATCCAGTCCAGCGCGCCTGCTGCATACGCTGCTTGCACACACAGACCCGGGTTCAATGCAGGAGCTTGCAGTGGCACGGAGAAGGGAAGAGAGGGAGGAAAAGTCGAAGGGGCAAGCCAACAGCTCTGTAACAATATTTTCACATTCTTCATAAGATACTTCAAATCTAATGGCACAGAAGGGAGAAGAGAGGAGCAGAGCAGAGCAGCACGTGAGTGTGGCACCCACCTACCACCTAACTCCCGTGTGTTACCGTACCGGCAGGTGAGAGGAATCCGGCAGCCACTGCAACAGCATGCGGAGGAGACCCCACGCGAGCAGCATGGGAGACACGAGCATATGTGAGCAGCACAGAGCACACACAGGCCCGATGATAGCTGATGATAGCTGATGATAGCTCACCGGCAGGTGAGAGGAATCCGGCAGCCATTGCAGCAGCATGCGAAGGAGACCCCACGCGAGCAGCACAGGAGAAACGTCTGACCCTGCAGCACCACGAGTCCCCACCAGCGGCACCACTGCATCCAACCCAATGAGCCTTCCTCCCCCTCCTCCTCCATACACCTCCTCCAAATCCTCCTCTGCCATCCCCCCCACTCCGCCATCCAGCTCCTCGCTTTGGCCTCTACCACCCGCCCCCTTGGCAGCAGCGGCAGCAGCAGAGAGCAGGCAGGAGAGCCACGCAGAGAGGCGCTGATCCACTTCCGTCAGTGAGGAGGTGGACGAGAGGGGGTGTTGGGAGGCGCTGTGGGTGGGAGTGGGCCAAGAACATGGGGGGAGAGGAGGCGAACACATGAGAAGGCACACATGAGTTAGCGTTCTCTCCCTTGGCGGCAGCAGGAGCAGCAGAGAGAAGGCAGGAGACTGAGAACGTACCTAAAATGCATCCCTTGCGCCAGGGCCACAACCACCCCTTCCACGTCCACAGCTGCAATTAGCAGGAGCACAGCGCGGTGCAGTGCGGTGGAGAGGAGTGACTCCGCCGCTGCACTAATGGCTAGAGAGGCGAGAGATACGGAGGGGGAGGAGGGCGAGGAGGAGGAGGAGGAGGGAGGGGTGGAGTATGGAGATGAGGAGAGGGGCGGTGGAGATGGAGTGAAGCCAAAGAAAAGCTCCTGGTAAGGGCCAGAAGGGTCGGCAAGGGGTTAAAAGGGGTTGGCAAGGGGTGAGAAGGGGTCGGCAAGGGGTCAGAAGGGGTCGGCAAGGGGTGAGAAGGGGTCAGGTAAGAGGATGGGAAAGTGGAAGGGAATTTCCCGTTTTGGATTATTCGGGGTTAAACATCACTTAAAAAGTGGGCATTGAGAGAGAGAATGGAAGGAGCGAAGGAGGGAACAAGAGGTGGAAAGAAAGAGGGAGAACGGAAAAGGAGAGAATGAAAAAGGTGAATTGAAAGAGAGTGTGCCGAACCAATCGAGATTGAAATCAATGGTAAGACTGAACCAAGGATGGGCACCTGAACGAGTTTGATTATATCTGGGATGTCTGTGGCGCGGCATCCATTAGAGGAGGCGATGAGGATGAGGATGTCTAGTAGCAAGCATGCTTCTAACGAGGATGCTTCTGCCCATCCCGCCATTCCTGCCCGATCCTGACGAAAAAAAGGAAGAAGCCAAAAGCATGGGGGTTCAATCAAGATGGTAAGCTGAAAAACAGCTTGAAAGATGGATTTCGATCAGTTTCAAGTCCTTGAAAGAAGGAAACATTGGTTGCGGTCCTCAAGTCCTTTGGGAGAGTTCATACTTCTTTCAGATTTAGAACCTAGAATTACGAGGTATGAAGTCGTCATGCGACAAACAGCAGGTTGCTCATCCAGGTTGCTGTGATGCTGCCATGACATCATGTCAGCATCACAGCAGCACGTACCAGAGCCTTGGGGGGTTCAGACCGTGGGAGCAACCTCACCTAAGCTGACGTTTGACAACAGGCCCTCCTTCAGCAGCGCGCTCACCTCCCCCTCAATGGTAACAGATGAGATGACCTTAGAGTGAGTCTACTCGAACGCTCTCAGGGCGTGTGAGCATGTCATTTGAGCAGCACGTACCAAGGCCTTGGGGGGTTCAGACCGTGGGAGCAACCTCAGCTGAGCCATGACGTTTGACAACAGGCCCTCGTTCAGCAGCGCGCTCACCTCCCCCTCAATGGCAGCCGCATATGGGGAGGAGGAATCAGCTGGAGATAGGAAAACACGGAAGCAGTGCAGGGAGCAGCAATTGGGGTGGGGATGAGTTTCACAGCATGCTCTCATCATGGTGGTAGCATCATGCAACGGTGAATTCTGAATGAGAAAGAAACACCACGATAGAAGCATCATACTCTAAAAGCAGCATGGATGAGTGAGAAACGTCATGCTGCCATTATGGTATCCTGCATTGGCGAATGCTGCAAAAGCACGGCACGAGGCACCTTGCATGGCTAGCACAAGGCGTAGGCACTTGAGAAGGCTCTGCGTCTCCTCCTGATACAAAGCCACTAATGCAACAGTGGCTACTGCAAAAAGGGCACACCTTGCATGGCCAGCAGGAGCCGCAGGCACTTGAGCAGGCTCTGCCTCTCCTCCTGATACAACGCCACGACCTGCACGCACACAGTGCATGCATGTGAACGGAGGTAAGGAGAATCAGAATGACTCTTGAGACGTCTCAAAAGCCCTCTTGATACAATCCGCAACCCACACATACACACAGTGCATGTGGACCGTGAATCCGCTACAAGAGCGGTGAACGAGCGTGAGGGGAACAGGCTGCCTTCTGAGTCAACTCAAAAGTCAACGTTCACACACAGAGTGCATGTGGTTGGACTGTGGATTCGCTACAAGAGCTGTGAAGGAGCGTGGGGGAAACGGCAAGGACATCTGTGTCGCAAAGCATGAGTCGTAAAGCCGTGCCTTCATTCCAAGAAGCACAGCATGTGTTTCACATGCAAACCCACAAGAATCAAGACACATTCTCAAGCACCCATCACACACACATACCTCTTGCACCAATCTCCGTTGCTCTTCCTTCTCTTCCACGCCCTTCTTTTCCTCTCCTCCTCCTGCGCCCTTCCCCGCGCCCTCCCCCTCCGCCTCCCCCACGAGCGCCCTCTCCCCTCCGCCCACCCTATCCGCCAGGAAAAAAGCCTGCGTTTCATCCAATCCCTGTGAACACCAACAGCATACACACGCGCACATGCATTGAATTGAAAGTTCTGAGAGGTTTCAATTCTGAGAGGCTTCAACCAGCGCGCCCTCTCCCTCCCGTCTGAAGGTACGAACCCTGCATGCCCATGGCCTGGTTCCTACCATCCCCACTTACAATCACAGCGCTTGCAGTCACAGCGGCTTCTCTTAGCCGCCCCGTCACGGGGATGGTCACTTGCGGTGCGCCTGGTGCTGCTCCTGCTGCCCCCACGCCCACTTCCAGACGAGCCGCGCCAATGGCGTCGCGGGACCGGCTGCTGGGAGGCTTGAAGCACGCCAAGCCGTGCAGCAGCCACGTGTGATGCTCTGATAGGCTCCTGGCCTGCCCGAGACGTTACGAAAGGAAGGGAAGGGGAGGGGCAAAGGTGTTACGAAATTCGATTGCATGGGTATGATTCCGAGCTATGAAGGCTGGACTCGGGTAATGGCTGGCCTCGTCAGAACCAGGACCCTGAATCTGAATCTGAAGTGTCACGGTCAAGGTGTCTAGACTACAAGCGAGTCATACAGACTTGTTGATGAGCTTGACTTAGGGCTCTGATAGCGTCAGGCTCACAACCAGACCCCCAAATCCTCAGGGTCACTGCGCATACGGACTCTGATTGTGAGACTGACGCGATGAGGGAGATCACGTACGAACCAGACGCGATAGCTAGTCTCCGTCAGTCTCCGTCAGGCCTGTATCCGACGCGCTTTGCACCTCGATTTGTGTACGAACTTCAACCGGCGACAAACCCCGCTGGTTACAGAGCTTGTTAAAGACTTTGCTGACTCTCGTAACACGTACCAGCTCGCGACCATCCTCCTCGACATTGTCACTTCCACCACTGTCAATCGCCTCAAGTCGCGCCAGCAAGGCGCCGTGTGGGGACCACCATAGATCCGCGTCGACTTTCGACGACGACGCTCTATTGATCGCCGCTGCCACGCTGGCCATGACACGTGTCGAGCTAATGACCTGGCGATGTGACGCGATCGCGAGGCGCGCGAACGGACTAACGGTCGGACTTTTCAATCTCGCAATACCTTCCCGCAGCTAAAGTAGCACTCTAAGCGGAGTGCTGGTTCAAATCGAGCTAGGTCTTAGGGAAAGAACTCCGCGAGGAGAGGTCGCTGCGAGAAGGATACTGTAGCATTGAAAAGGTAGAGCGTTCCGATGACTTTGCAAACAGAATCTATGGTTTCGCAAAAAACGCGACGGCAAAGCATCGGTACTTTTTCTCATCGTTAATTCCTGCCTCGTGCGGGGATCACGGCGCAACTGAAAGTCAGAAGCATTGACTATCACTGATAACCAGGGTGTCATGTACTTCTAGCTCAAAACCGTACTCAACCGTCTTGTAAGCTATCAAAACGTTCTGATATATACAATTATCACAGCCAACCGCATTCCAGTTATGGTAGAGCAAACTCCAAGGCCAGGACAATCTCAAGCCAGTGCTTGAAATCGAGAATCCCGCTAGTGTCCGATGTCAGAGTCTACAGCACACCGCCTGAAGTATCTACGGTATCCGCTAAGAAACTAGATCATACTTGAAATACTTTCCCCATAATCGAACCACCCCTAACATCCTCCTCCGGAACCGATTCCTACCACTCCAACTCATTTTTGCAACTCTCCCTTCCCCATTCGCCCCGAAAACCCGCCCCAACCTCCCCACTTTCCACACCCCGCTTCACAACCTCCCCGCTTTCCAGCTGCAGTTCCGCTTCCTGCGCACCCCCACCTTCGTTCCCCTTTCTCCCCATGCTCTTCCCCCCCCGTGTGCTGCCCGCGCACGCCCAGCCTCCCCTCCCCTTCAAATCCCCTCTCACTTTTCCTCTTACCTCATTCTCCCTCGCCTCTTCTCACTACGCCCTAGAACCTTACCTCACCCACGCGGGTGTAGGAGCCTCTTGACACGTCAGCGGCAGCCATCGTCGGCGTAGCACGCACGAACCTAGCACCATGGGCGAGCGCTTCACATACCGCCGCAGGCACCCCTATGCCACACGCTCGAACCTCCGCCGCACCATCCGCACCCCAGGCACGATCCTTTTCTCACCTTACCTTTTCTTCGGAAACCCTAATTACCTCCTGTTCGTTCCGTTTTAGATCGTTCCGCGCACGCCACGCTTGCGTCGCAGTATCTAGTTAACGGCATCTTGCGGACTCGTTATAAGCGCACGCTGTATTCAAAGGGCCTGAGATTTTTAATCCTGGCTGACTGCGCTTTCCCGTGCGACCGATCGCGGATCATATTTTTACGTCGCATCTCGGCATGTCGATGGAGTGGCGCGTGAAACGAATATTGCACCACCCATATCCCCCGCTTATCCCCTGATTGAGGAATGTTGGGGCGCAGAGAAAATCGTTCGTATTCTCCCGGTTATCCCCCTCTCAACCGTTGTGTTTCGACCATGTTACATCTGCCCATGTTTGTCCTGCTCTGTTGTTGCGCGTTGACCCGGAGCAGGAGGCAAGCTCACAATCCAGTACATCGCCAAGAGAGCCAATGGCGTCAAGTGCGGCAAGTGCCCGCGCATCCTCCCTGGTGTAAGTCCCGCTACTATTACAGCCGCTCTATTTTTTTCCTTCAACAGTCAACTTTATCACGTTTAATATCGCGCGACATGGTCAAGTCCCGCTGCCCGCGCGCGCGCTTATGTGTCGCACGGCGTTCTGCAGCGCGTCTGACTGTTTCGTTCCCGTTCCCGTTCCGCCTGCGCGTTCCCCCATGCGCGCAGGTCCCCGCGCTCCCCGCGCACAAGCTCACGCGCAACCTGATGTCGCGCAAGCAGAAGAGCGTCACGCGCATCTACGGCGGCGCCATCTGCGGGAAATGCGTGCGCGAGAGGTGAGGCGCGGCGAGCATGGTGGGGAAGAGGGAGCGAAGGGGGGAGAGGAGGGGAGCGAATGGGAGGGGGATGAGGGAAATGGAAGGGGGTCGCACGGGGTAAGACGGAAGGGGATAGACGCGGGATGCGCGGTGCGCGGGGTGCTAGAAATGATGCGGGTGAAAGAGGCGCCAGATCGCGGGAGGTAGAATGCATAAGGATGCAAAAGGCGGCGGAGGGGAATGGAAGGGATCAGTTAGGGGGAATCGGAAGGATGGCGGAAGCAAGGCAGAATGAAGGGGAGAGGAAGGGGGAAGCGAGAGGGGATGGGGGAGGAAGGGGAGACGAAGAGATGCTTGTACGCGGAAGCTGATGCAAGGGGAAAAGCAAGTTCACGTCGATAGCACTCCATTGCCTTATTTGCTAATTGCCTCATTTTCTAGTCACCCTTTCTCCGTCAAAGTCGTTCTGCCCTGAGCCCACGTTCTGTCCTTTAACTTACGCCCCTCCGCCCCCATCCCCCACCTCCTCAATTCCCCCCTGCCCCATTCCCCGTCCCCTGATCCCCGTCCGCCGTTTCCCGCTCTCCCCTTCACATTCATTCTCCTCTGCCAATCACCACTCTTGCGACTCTGTTCACGGTTCTCTCCGCCTCCCTCGCTGCATCCCCTTGCACAGAATCATCCTGTAACCCTAACCTTACCTTTTCTCTTTGCATTGTTCCTCTACACATCACATGGCCAAACAGAATCATCCGCGCATTCCTGGTGGAGGAGCAGAAGATCGTAAAGAAGGTGCTCAAGCTGCAGAAGTCCAAGGAGAAAATTGCCTCCAAGGTCCCCGCTTAAACCTTTCAGCTGAATGAAACTGCACACACCGCCGAAAACCACCTGAACTGCCTACGTTTCTGAACTGCCTGAACGGGTTTGAAGTGCCTGAGGTGCCTGGGTTACCACCACAGGGTTAAGCTCCTGCAGCAGGCGCGTAGACAGTGAGATGCCGCAGGGAATGTTAGGCAGGAATTTTGGTTTCGTTGGTGCGCTAATGTCCATTGTTCATTGGATGTATGGTTAGTAAGCAATTATGGTTTACGCCACTGTCCTGCTTCAGCTATTGGCTTTGCTTAGTATTCTGACTTCAAAAACCACCTTGCTTGCTTACAACCTACAGGTCACAGAGAGACCAGGTGATGAAATAGAATTCCTGATCTCCAAGACTGTTCCGGAATTATTTTTCTGGTCCATTAAATTTACTCAATAAAGTTGAAACAGCAAAACCAAACTTAAATTAAAATAATGAAGTCGTACAGAGAAGATCTAAAGGCCACCAAAAATTCCTACATGTCAGCTCCAGAAACTTCTAGAATGTAGAGAAGTCTTCAAGTGGAATCTTCTATTCTGGAACTTGGATCTTGGACTCTTGAACTTCGATCCTTGGAGAGAAGTCTTCAATCTTGGACCTTGGTCGTCGGTCTTCGCATGGACCCCTCTTGGCCACTAGAGGACAAGCCTCTAGCGTTCACCCTAACACCACGATGAGGTGGAGGTCCTTCGTTAGGGAACCTGCAAGAAAAAACACTTAACAAAGAGGAGGGACGGTTAGTACGATTAATGTAAATGCCAGCCAGCAGGGAACACCTCTGAGCTTGTTGTCAGGTTGTCAGGTTGCCGTGGTGAGCCACAAAAAGTGGCGGGAGAAAAGAGGAGGAGGAAACCCAACCGACCCCGTCGCGTCGCGTCGCGTCCCCATCGCCTACCACCCAGTCGCGTCGCGTCCCCATCGCCTAACCACCCAGCCCACACCGCCCTCGTCTGTCCAGTCGGTGCTGATCTAACGCTCCTACGGTCTGATCTAACGCTCCTACGGTCTGATCTAACGCTCCTAAACAGCCCGCCGGTGACCATGTACTGCTGTTGCAGTTGCTCCACCTTCTGAGAAAGGGAAGGAGGGGAAGCGGGGAGTCAAGCTCCTCGCTGCTCCTTGATCCTCGTTG
Organism: Closterium sp. Naga37s-1; assembly: GCA_947471745.1. Taxonomy (NCBI): domain Eukaryota; kingdom Viridiplantae; phylum Streptophyta; class Zygnematophyceae; order Desmidiales; family Closteriaceae; genus Closterium; species Closterium sp. Naga37s-1. Next base: position 28,206 of record CANJKZ010000575.1, read on the forward strand.
CTCCTTGCTTCTCCTTGTTGGTACTCGTTCGATCCTCGCTTTGCGCTGCTCCTTAGCTCCCGACTTCCTGCGGGGAGAACGACTTAAAAAGACGTTAGTACGTTTTAACACAAAGCCATCGTGAAACGAACAAGCGGAATAATAATAAAGCTGAAAGAAACGATGACGAAGCCGAGAAATAAAACCGTGTGAGAGAGGTCCGCCGCGAGATTCCTTGCTCCATGCTCCTCCAGCTTCAAGGCAAAGTCTTCTCTCCTCGTTCTTCGGTCTTCACCTTCGTTGTTCCGTCTGTCTAACACACACAAGGAGAAAAGGAAAGACGTGAGTAAATCGAATAAACAGAAACACTAAAAACGGACAAAACTTACCAAGGCGAAGTCTTGTCTTGTTGGTCGGTCTTCATCTCCGTTGGTTGCTCCGCCTGCCTAACACGCACAAAGTGAAAACGAAAGACGTAAGTAAATCGGATAAATAAAAACACCAAAAGTGGACGACACTTACCAAGGTGAAGTCGTACGTGTGCTCCTCGCTCCACCCGCTTCGCACACCACCAGCGCGACTCCTCCTGGACTCCTCCTGCTGAACGCACCAAGAAAAAACGAAGTAAGTAAGTGATATCGAGAAGGTTAAGAATAAGAAACGAACAAGCTAAAAAACAATGAAGCAGAAAAAAAAACTGAAAGAAACGATGACGAATAAGAGAAATAAAACCGTGCGCCGTGCGTCGTCCTCGGAAAAACGCCGTCCGACGGCAGAGGTTCCGCCACCATGCGCCACGCGAGAAGGACCACCATTCCGCCGCGAACGTCGCGCCGTGAAGTTGTGCTCCTCGCTCCACCCGCTTCGCACACCACCAGCGCGACTCCTCCTGGACTCCTCCTGCTGAACGCACCAAGAATAAACCAAGTAAGTGATATCGAGAAGGATAAGAATAAGAAACGAACAAGCGGAATGATAATAAAGCTGGAAAAAAGCTGAAAGGAACGATGACGAAGAAGAGAAATAAAACCGTGCGCCGTTCGTCGTGCGATGGGAGAAGCGCCGTCCGACGGCAGAGATTCCGCCACCATGCGCCACGCGAGAAGGACCACCATTCCGCCGTGAAGGTTTCGCCCGGCCGTGGAGATCGGTTTCGAGAGACTCGCCGTGGAACAGAATCTTCCTCAGGCAACTAGCGAAGTAAAGGTTCAACCCAGGCAGCAGGCAGCTCGCTCTCTCACGACTCTCTACCCAACCCGTCCCGAAACCCACTCTATAGACTCTCAACGCTGCCGCGTGCCATTGGGTTTTCGCCAGTACTAGCCGGAAGCCTTTCGGAAAGATTAGCTTGTTCGGTGAACACAATGGTTCATAAGTAGTCATGGAATGGATGTGTGGGAATGATGGAGCTGGTGAGAGAAGCGGTGGCGCGCTGAAACACGAGTAGAAGCGTCCTCGGTGATCCATGTTCTTCCGACTCGACCTTTCCCTGGCAAGAGTCGCTTAGTCGGGTTGGGTGGCGGCCGCTGCGCGCGAAGTAGAGCGGTTTCAAACCATATCGTGTGGAAGTTCTGAAATGTTTAACCAGTTTGGCTCGGCTGCAGTGCGGTGCGACGCGACACGGTGCTGCATTGGCGGCTACGTCGCGGATACTTGGAACAATATGAACACTTGGACGGTGGTGGAGTTACGCCTCGAACGGTGAGGATCTGCTTTGAACCATGGTATGGATGTGGCTTCATGGCATGACATGGTGTGGATGTTTTCAAACCAATTGTATTGAGGTGTGGCACTTGTGAAATGTTTACCCAGTTTGGCTCCGTTTGCTGGGTGCAGTGCGGTGCGACGCAATGCTGTGCTGTAAATTTGGCGGCGATAGCGCGGATATCTGTAGGAACAGTATGAACAGTTGGAGATGGTGGTGGAGTATCTCCTTGAACGGTGACGATTTGCTTTGAGCCATCATGGCATGGCATGGTGATTGTGTGTGTAATTGTGGGCCAACAAATTTCCCCGCCCATGACGGCAGACACTGGATGCCTCAGGAGGGAAATTCGAGCGGCGGACTTTTTGCGGCGACACAATTTTTGTACGCTGTACGAGCGGACCCAACACCTACCCAGGTTTTCAGTTTATATTGGGTTCGAAACACACACACGATTGTTGTCAAGTTGGGCTGTGCCTTGGTTCACACAGGCAGGTTTAGTTTGGTTTCGTTTAGTTTGTTGCAATCGAAACTGTCGATGGCGCGTATTGCTGTTGTAGAGTTTTGGCATCCACCGAGGTTTGGATGATGGATGGAATATGTTTGGCACGGATGGACCTAGGGCAGGCTGGAACTTGTTAGGAGCCGTGGCATTTGGTAATTATTCTCTTCTCGCCGACGAAATTTTGCTGCGTGACGTGCGGGACGGCGTTGGTTGGGATGGTCCAGAAATTTGTGCGTGATTGAACAAGCAGCTATTCAGCTGCCCTCGCAACCGGTTTTGCTGCTCGCAATCCGTGCTGGGCAGCTGAAAATGCAACAATAAATTTGCGCGAGCCAATAGCAGTGAAGGGCGTGTTTGTTATCGTGGCACAGCCAGCTAGCACAGCCTTATCAACAACCTCAATCATCCACCTCACATTCTTCGAACCCTCGTTGCCTAGTTATGCTCGTGAAGGGTGGCTTGGATTACCTACAGTTAGTTTCGTCAGATTGAGGCACCTTGGATTAGTTTCGCGTCGCATTCATCAGATCTACTCGGCAATAGGTTAGCCTTTCGTCTTGATCCTCATGCCGCGACTTCAGTGTCAGTCTAATGACAGTCGCGCTATCCGTGGTCCTTCACACGTCTGCTACCGTAACTATCATTCATGTCGGGTTTTTTTATGGCGTGGTGTAAGTTGCGCGATTCAGGCGTTTGACTGGTAGTCACTAGTTGTTTATACCTGACGTTGTTTGGATAAGATAGCGATCTCAGTTTGCGGACTCATTCTCAGTATTTATTTCAGATGCTTGTAAGCGTCGCTTCAGTGCGTCGCCTGGGTCCGTTAGGCAGGCGGAGGAAGCCTCAGGATGGCGCGTTTCTGGAAAGCCTCAGGATGGCGCGTTTCTGGAAAGCCTCAGGATCGTGTTTGCACACGATGGTTGGGGGAGAAAGAGGGGAGGCGAAGGTAGCGGGAATGAGATGGTCAGAACCTGGCGGGAGGCCATTTTTCCGTGGCGAGAGACGACGCTGTGGCGAGCGGTAACGCTGAGGCTCCTCGTTGAACCCCCTTCTCCGTTTTGCATCTCGTGACAAAAGACTGGTGAGAGGCAACGTGGCGGACCGCCTTCTTTCCCCAGCATTCGAGGGTTTCGACATTTGAGTCGACTCGAAAGTCTTCCTCAGCACGTCTGAGGGTTTCGCTCCCATGCCCGCGTCTTCGCATTTCTGCCTGCGCTTCCCCCCATTGGCGCAGGTCTCCGCGCTTCCCGCGCACATGCTCACGCGCAACCTGATGTCGCGCAAGCAGAAGGGCCCCACGCGCATCTACGGCGGCGCCATCTGCGGGAAATGCGTGCGCGAGAGGTGAGGCGCGGGGAGCATGGTGGGGAAGAGGGAGCGAAGGGGGGAAGGGGAGGGGAAGGAGGGAAATGAAAGGAGAGGGAAGCAGGGAAGGAGGGAAGGAGGGGAAGGAACGGGGGGGAAGGTGAGGGAAGGGGAGGGAAAGGGGGGAAGGGGAGGGAAAGGGGGGAAGGGGAGGGAAGGGTAGGGGAAGGAGGGAAATGGTGGAAAAGGGAGAGAAGGGGGGAAGGGGAGGGAAGGGGAGGGGAAGGAGGGAAATGAAAGGGAAGGGAAGGAGGGAAGGAGGGGAAGGAAGGGGGGGGAAGTGGAGGGAAGGGGAGGGGAAGGGGGGAAGGGGAGGGAAGGGGAGGGGAAGGAGGGGAAGGGTCGCACGGGGTAAGGCAGAAGAGGATAGGCGCGGGGTGCGCGGGGTGCGCGGGGTGCGAGAAATGATGCGGGTGAAAGAGGCGCCAGCGAGCGAAAGGCGGAATGCATAAGGATGCAGAAGGGGAGGGGGAGCGGTAAGGCGGCGAAGGGGAAAAAAATCAGACAGGGGAAGTGGAAGGATGGCGGAAGGAAGGTGGAGGGAAGGGGGAGGAAGGGTGAGGAAGCTCACTAATAGCACTCGTTTGCCTCACTGTCTCATCACTCTTTCCCTGCCATCGTCATTCTGCCCTGAGCCCATGTTCTGTCCTTCCATTTACGCACCTCCTCCTCCCCCCACCCCAATTCACCTCTGCCCTATTCCCTCCCCCCGTTACCCCCCTCCAACGCCATAATTCGCCGTTTCCCACTCTTCCCTTCTCCATTCATTCTCGTCTGCCCATCACCACTCTTGCGACTCTCTTCACCGTTTCTCTCCGCCTCCCTCGCTGCATCCCCGTCCACAGAATCATCCGCGCATTCCTGGTGGAGGAGCAGAAGATCGTGAAGAAGGTGCCTCAAGCGTGTTGTTAGACATCTCAATTCAAGACACAGATACCGTACTGAAGAAGAAGGTGCTCAAGCTGCACAAAGTCCAAGGAGAAGGTCGCCTCCAAGGTCCCCGCTTAAATCCCCCAGCTGCCAGCTGAGATGAATGAAACCGCTCACACCGCCAAAACCACCTGAACTGCCTGCTGTCTGATCTGCCTGAGCGGGTTTGAATTGAAGTGCCTGGTCTGCCTGAGCTGCCTGAGCTGACCTAGGGGCTGTCTAAGCTCCTGCAACAGGCGCACAGGGACACAGTGGGATGCTGCAGGGAATGCCAGGCAGGAATTTTGGTTTTATTGGTTGGTGTGCCAGTGTCCATTATCCATTGGATATATGGTTAGTAAGCATGTACAAGGAATTTTTGTAAAACCTGTGCTGTCAGAGGTTGCAGTCCCAGGAGGAATTCAGCAGGGCATTGCAGCAGTGGCAGTATCAGCAACAGCAGCATGTACGGTACAAGAAATTCATTTTCGACCTGCGCTGTCAGAGGTTGCGCTCGTGAGGTTCCAGCCACGGCAGTCCCAAGAAGTCAAACACTGCTCTCTCACTCCCGCATGAAACTGACTTGCCTGCTGCTGTGCCTGGTACCTGTTGGGGGGTAAGGGGTGGGCACAGCATGTCTTAGGGAATCCTGGCAACCTGAGTTGACTCATACTATATCAATTGGGAATGACATGGAAACAATTACGATGGGGGTGATGGGGTAAGGATAGCATGTGTGCAATCCTGTAGGGGATGCGAGGCATCAAGACTGTGGGGTTGCAGTGATGCACACAGCATGTGATGGGATGGGAGGGATGGGATGGGAAGCATGTGACACAGCATATTGCATTGCAATCTTTGGGTGCCTCAGAAACTTTTTCGACTCACAGCATCGCGCAGCACGAGCCCATGGTCGTCCAGTCGGTACCCCTTGGCCTCTGCAAACAGCCGCATGCTGGATGGGTGGGGGGCAGGGGGGGCACGGGTAATGTGTTGAATGTGTTTGAACTACGGCCGAGAGACAAGGATGCTCTTACTGTTGGATGTCAGAATGTGCCGAACCACGTCCTCTGGATGCTCTTGCGCTTACCGTAAGATGCATTCGTAATTTTCTTGTTCTGTAACGATTGATCCGATTCCACCTAGTAACTGCCAAGCCTGGAGATGCACGAGTATCGCGCAGCCATCCCCGCCTATGGCGAACAACTTGCGATCCTGGCCATCCCTTCCGATCTTCCCACCTTCCTTGCGGCCTAATGCTGCCGTCTCATCATCTTAGCCGTCTATTCCCAGCCCCCCACCATCCATCCTGCAATCCTCATCGTCGATTGAGCACATCGTTGCCCGTCCACTGTATGAGCCCGAACGGGTACTGCTCCCATGGGTACACCTGTAAGTAAAATCATAATCATATCACATATGAGGAAACAAAAACATTCCATGGCAACACCACACCACCATCCACATATGCATCCCAAACTTCTGAACTTCCAGCAATCGCAGGAGGAATACGCTGCAATAACAGTGGCGCCAGCAGCAGCACTTTGAAGTCAATGTGGTGCCACTGCTCCCTGCTTGCCTGCTTGCATTGCTGTATTGAGTCGCCTCAGAAGGCGACTTATGTGCCTCAAGCATATTACACAGCAGTGGCGCCAGTGGCGCCAGTGGCAGTACCTTGAAGTCTATCCGGTGCCGTTGCTCCCTGCCTGCTTGCCTGCACAGCCCAAAGTAGGTGTCAACGCCCTTGCCCTCCCCGTGGGGCTGTTGGGGGGAAGGAGGGAGACGAGGGAAGGAAGAAGGGTGTCTTTCAGTTAGTATACCGTTGCTGCCTCCCTGCCTCTCTGCCTGCCTGCCTGCCTGCACAGCCCAAAGTAGGTGTCCACGCCCTTGCCCTCGTTGTGCGGCTGTTGAGGGAAGGAGGGAGGGTTGTAACGAGTGGTGAGACCAGTGGCGAAGTTACCTCCAACGCCTAACCTCACATGCACCCTGCACCTCTCATGCTCGACTAGTGAGAGCGCATCACCTGCTGCGAATGTTGTGTGCCCACCACCAGGTCTTTCGTTTGTCACCAAACTCATCGCGTGCCTCGGTTGAGCCGCCTACTGCACCTCACACCCTCTCACATGCACCTGGGCGTTAAGCGTGCAATCACCTGCTGCGAGTGGTGCGTGCCCACCATCAGGTCCCCTGTTAGAAAGCCCACGTGCTTCAGATGAAACACCGGACGCAACACACCTATGCTCCTTAGTTGCCCACACAGCCTCACAAGCCCTAACATCACAAACACTGGGTGCACTTCACCTGCTGCGAGTGGTGTATGCTGACCATCAAGTCTTCTGCTAGGAACCCCACGTGCTTCAAGCGACACATCAGCCCCCCCTGACTCGCGTCCCTCTCGGGCCCCCACAGCCCCCCGTGCATTGATGAAAGCTCACCTGCTGTGAGTGGTGTGTGCCGACCACCAGGTCCCCTGTCAGGAACCCCACGTGCTTCAGTAGACCCATCAGCTTCTCCAAAGCTACGTTCCTCCAGTAACCTCACAACCTCACAACCTTGCAACCTCACAACCTCACAACCTCACAATCTCACAACCTCACAATCTCACAACCTCACAATCTCGCAACCTCACGATTTCACAGCCTTGCAACCTCGCATCACCTGCTGCGAGTGGTGTGTGCCGACCATCAGGTCCTCTGTCAGGAACCCCACGAGCTTCAGTCGACCCACCAGTCTGTCCAAGAAGCCACGGTGGCTGCGATTACATGTGAGGGCGATGTGGAGGGGACACAGCGGGATGAGATCGGAAGGAGAAGGAGAAGGAGGGGACCACGAGGGTCCTCTGTCACCAAGCCCCGATGACTCTGGTGAGATGAGAGGGAGATGTGAGGGTGGGGGCGCGGCGCACAGCAGGATGGGATCGGGAGGAGAAGGAGAAGGAGGGAACCACCAGATCCTCTGTCACCAAGCTCACGTGCTTCAGTCGACCCACCAGCCCCTCCAGGAAGCTGCAGTGGCTGTGGTGAGAAGAGAGGAAGGTGTGGGGTTGGGGGGACCACACAGGGACAGGAAAGAAGGAGGGGACCACCAGGCCTTCTGTCACCATGCCCACGTGCTTCAGTCGACCCACCCACCAGCCTCTCCAGGAAGTCGCAGTGGCTGTGGTGAGGTGGAGATGTGAGGGAGGAGTAGAAGCGTTGCAGGAAGGAAAGGATGCATTGTGGGAGGTGGAGCGGATACACACACACACACACACACACACACACACACACACACACACACACACACACACACACACACACACCTATTCACCTTCTGCGATACAGACCACATCCACCACACACTCATGCACCGCACTCCCACCCGCACACACGCACACACGCACACACACACACACACACACACACACACACACACACACCTGGCACCATCGGGGTGTGTGATGATGAAGTCCATGTCGCCTGACGTCGCCTTGCCCCGGCGATACGACCCGCCACACACAATGAAGATCTGCACACATGCGCGTGAGGGGTATGAGCGGTATGAGCGGTATGAGCGGTATGAGCGGTATGCACAAACATGCGCGTGAGGGGTATGAGCGGTATGCACAAACATGCGCGTGAGGGGTATGAGCGGTATGCACAAACAAGACTAGCCACAAGCAGAACCCTGGCAGCACTCACCCCCGGCAGCACTCACCCCCGGCAGCACTCACCCCAGGCAGCACTCACCCCAGGCAGCACTCACCCCAGGCAGCACCCACCCCTCGCAGCACTCACCCCTGGCTGCACTCACCCCTGGCTGCAGCGCCTCTCCTTCCTTCACCACCAGAGCTGCCATCGCCGCCACCTCATCCCTCGGGATTCGCTTGTTCATATCATCGTGGAACCGCAGCGCGATTTGCTGAGTTGGCGTGAGGCCGGGATCGCCCGCCAGCTGGCGAAGCGAGCGGTGGCCTGCGGAGTAGAATCAGCGGGCAGTGCGGGGGCCCACGCCCCAGACCGTGCCAAAGAGAGAGAGGGTGCGAACCTGTGGGGGAGGGAGAGAGGGGAAGAAAGAGAAGGGAAGGGACAGTGTGGAGATTGAATGCATGAGAGGCAGTGCTGCGAGCGGTGGTAAGCGGAGTAGAACCGGCGGGCGGTGCGGGGGCCAACTCCCCGGACCGTGCCGAAAAGAGAGAGAGGGTGCGAACCTGTAACGGAGGGAGGCATGGGGCAAAGAGAAGGAAGGGCATGTAAGGCAGCAGCAACGGAAGCTGGCGCAGCGAGCGGTGGCCGGCGGAGTAGAAGCGGCGGGCGAACCTGAGGGAGATGGAATAGACATCATAGGTGCGAGCAGCGTGCGTGAGCATGACTTTTGAGACGTCTCAGAAGCCGGAAGAGTAGACGAGGTTGTCAAACTGGTCTAGTCCCTCACGCTGGTGGCCCCTTATAGGTGCGAGCAGCGTGAGCATGTGCGGACGAGGGCCCATCGGTCGCAATGGCAGCAGTGGGAATAGGTAGGGAGCAAGGATCCTGCCTGCCTGCCTCACTCACTCCCCACCATCCCCTCCCAATTATTTCGTTTCATACATTCACCTCACCATGTCGTCTGCTTGATACGCCCGCAGCTTCTTGATCATGCCGTAGGACAGTATCTCCTGAATCTGCATGCGAACAGCACCATGCATGCACGTGGGCAGAACCAAGCACACATGCACACATGGACTCATGCACAAAACAAGGGTGGCAAACGTGCAATGTTAAAGGCATATGCAAGGTGAACCGACGCCAAACAAGCATGGCTCCCAAATAACCATCTCCTTCCTCTCTCATCTTCATATATGTCAGCGAATAGATCACCTTAACGTTTTTCTCCATCCTCCCACTCACCTTGCCCTGCAGTGAAGACCCTATGGCAGGCAGCCTCTGCACCTGCTGCGCGGAGCGGAAATGACAACTACCTTTGTTAACATCTCCTCTGGTCCCTCTCCCGCCTCCCACTCACCTTGCCCTGCAGTGACGGACCTATGCTGGTCAGCCTCTGCACCTGCTGGGGGGAGATGGCACTTGAGCTGGCTAGAAAAACATCTCTATCTTATCCCGCTCCCGCCTCACCATGCTCCCATCTCACCTTGCCCTGCAGGGATGAGCCTATGCTGGGCAGCCCCTGCACCTGCTGGGCTGAGACGATGCGGAACGGCAGCTTCTCAAGCACGCTTAGCGCCTTATAGTAGCTGAACCAGCGCCACTCATCGCCCAGGCCTGAATGGGAGGTGATGGGGGGAAAGAAGAGGGAATGGAGAGGATGTGGATTGCTTGTCAGGCTTCTCGAGCACGCTGAGCGCCTTGTAGTAGCTGAACCACCGCCACTCATCGCCCAGGCCTGGGGGGGGGGCAAATAGAGGGGATTGTTCCGGATGTGGATTGAAGGGCAGCGTCTTGAGCACGAAAAAAAGGGAATCGAGCCATTGCCTCTTGTAGACACATCCCCCAGCAGAAGCACACCCCGCCATACCAATCCCACCACACACCACACCCCTTTGCACCGCACTTGTAGATGTTCTTCAGCTCGTTCATCTGCCGACAGATGCCTCTATTCTGGTCAGGCGGCAGGTACAGCCCCCAGCTGAAGCACACACCGCCATACCCATCCCACCGCACAACACACCTCATTGCATTGCACCGCACCGCACCGTACCGTCCTTGTAAATGTTCTTGAGCTCGTTCATCTGCCGGCAAATCTCTTTATTCAGGTCAGGCGGCAGGTACAGCCCCCGGCAAAAGCACCCGCGCCCTCGCAATCGCTCCCACCCCGATGCCCCCTGGGCTGGTTCAGAAGCTGCCCCTGACAGTTGCGAGACTTGATACACGTCATGGCATGAGGCCAGATATGAGTCCTGTTGTGATTCTTTTTGAGAGACCTGTTGTGAGTCCTGATGCGTTTGTGAGTCCCCATGCGCCTCAATCAGCTCACACTGCGACCCATCTCTCTGCGTCTGCGAGCCTGCACTGTCATAGCTGCATGGGAAGCATTGCAAGTCCCCACATGTACGCTGATGGTTGTCACGCTCTGCGTTTTCACCTGACTCCCCTTCCCTCCCGCTCTCCATCCCCCTCTGCACCACTTCCCCACGCTCTCTTTCTTCCTCTTTCTCCCTCTCCCCCCCATTCTCCCTCTCCCTCCCACTCTCCCTCTCCCCGCCAGCCACGCACAGCCCCTGGGTGTGACCCAGCACCTCCTCCCCCTCCCTCGCACCCTCCCTCCTCCCCTGCGCCACCTCCTCCCTCCCACCCTCTTTCTCATCCTCTCTCTCCCCCCCCGCTACGCACAGCCCCTGGGTGTGACCCAGCACCTCCTCCCCCTCCCTCACCAGCTGTATCACTCGCCCGGACAAACCCATGCCCCCCACCCCATCAATCTCCTCATCTCCGCGTCCCCCCTTGCCTCTCTTTCCCCCCTTCTCCCCTTTTTCCCCCGGCTTCCACCGTTTCCATTCCGCCCCAAACCTGTCTGTACCACTCACGTACCTCCGCTTCCCCCCTCCCCCTCCCCATTTCCCACCCCCTCTGCCTCCTCCCCCCCATCCCCTCTTCCCCCCATACCCTCCCCCACTCCCCCCCTCGCGCCCGCCCCCTTCCTCCTCCCCCACAACTGCCGCCCAGGCTGCACTCTCAAATATCACCTCCATCCAGAACGCCTTCTCCTCCTCAGAAAGCTCCGAAACCTGCCGCCCACCCTGGACGGTAGCACAGCCCGTCGCCGCCCCGTTTTCTTCCTCCTCATCACTGCCCTCCTCCTTCCCTCCTATACTCCCCTCCGGCAACTGTCGAGCCAAGGTCAAACCTGGAACTCCCCCATTTCCTTCCTCGTCCTTCCCACCCCCCTCATCTCTCCCCACGCTGTCACCTGCAGCGCCCACGTGTCCACTCCTGATTCGCTCAGAAAAAGCCCCGCTCTCCCTGTCCGCAGGAAAATCAGCATTGGAGGGGCTAACTCCCCCAACGCTAGTTGCTGCTGCGCCTTGATGTGACAGTGGGCCGTGCGAGGCGTTGTGTGAGGCACTGTGTGAGGAGCGAAGCAAAAACTTAGCTTCGGGAAGGCGAGAGCCGTGCTTGAGACAACTCTCTATCCATGCAAACTCCACCACTGTCAGCTGGCGGTGGCAGGTCACGATAAGAGGGCGCATGGGGAAGAAACAGGAATATCAGGAATGGTACGAGTGGGTTACGGGACATCTGAAAGAACGAGACCCGTGCTTGAGACAGGTAGATCCACGCGAACTCCACCACTGCCACCTGGTGGTGACATGTTGCGGGAGCAGCACACACACGGGGAACGAACAGGGGAATGAGGACTTTTGAGTCGACTCAGAGAAGAGAATGTCAAACCGAGTTTGAGGCAGCTCTCTGTCCACGTGAACTCCACCACTTTCACCTGGTGGCGACAGGCCAAGGGAGCAGCGCAGCGCACACAAGAGAAACGAACGGCAAAAACAGGTTGAGTCAGCAGTTTGTTCTGGGGGTAAGAGAACAAGTGCGAGTCCTCCCCTCACAATGATCCAGAGTTATAAAAATGACGAGCCATTCAGACTTCTAAGGACGCGGTGAAAGTAGACGATCGATCGTCAGTAGCGATCGATGTGCGGATCGGTTACCCTATTAACTTTGTTGTAACCATGCTACAGTACGCTTTCTGGCCAAATTTTTTGTACAGTGTGCGAATGCGACTGATCACTGTTCGCGGGAAATCTGTCAATTTTCAGCCGCGATCGTTACAACATCGCGTCGCCACGTCTCGCCAAACGATCTGCCCACTCGATTGTGGGGATCGATATATGCAGACGATCCTGCGATATTTGCACTTTCAACGCGTCCTAAAGACGACGAGCCATTCACCCTCCACTCTCATTCCACTCATTCCCAAAGTAACACCTTGGGATTAGCTCGGACTAAACCCGAGATTCTCAACAAGAATCCACTCACTCACCCCTGGTGGAGGGACCTGCCACGTGGTTGCTTGCTGCACTTTCCGCCAATCAGCAGCCAGCACGTGCGTGACACATGGCTCCGTGGCGCTTGCTGCGACTCCCCCCCTTAACTGCACAAGCTTCCGCTTCCACACCTGGCGGAAGGGTGCCGTAGCAGAGGAGGAGAAGGGGGAGACGGAAAAGACGGGTGGAGGATGGAGAGGGAGTGGTGGGGAGAGGGAGAAAAGAGGGGGAGGGGTTTCTCTTGAATGTTGTCGTTGCTGAAGTTCTCATGCTATGAGCGAGTTCATGCAAACGCTAGCTATCGAACACGGTCTGGTTCCGAGCAAAAGCTAACAAACTGAATCGATAGTCTGATTCTGAACCTTAGACATGGAACTCTGCGCACTCCGTTTCATCTCCCAGCCAGGCTCTTTTTTTGTTTTTTTGTTGTTGTTGTTGTTGTTGTTGATGATTTTTTTTCTTTCTTTCTTTCTTTTCTTTTGACAGTCGGAAAATGCCAACGGTCCGAGGGTGCAACAGCTTTTTCACCTGGATCCGCGCCTTGTGCACTCCTCCCTCTACGAAGCACGCATGCACGCCCTGAAACATGAGATTGAGAGCACGAGACGGACCGAAGGGCTTGGTTACAAGCTCGCGAAGACGAATTCGATTGAATTGAGAAGGTCAGTGGAAGCCGTGGTGTCTGTGGGTAATGGAACGCAGGATTTGGATAAGCGATCTTGGGAAGGAATTGCTGCTGTTGGCGTCATGGTGACGAGGAAACCCTCTGCAAACGAACCCATTACACGCACTTGTACTGCAAGCAGTGTCTAGCTCTAAAATATATTAAAAAAATCGTGAGCCACTGCTGGTTTGAGCCCTTGGGGAAGGGGGGAAAAGGTTTAATTTCTCTCATTAATATTATCATGTTATCTCAATATTTTCATCTTCTGCATATTATGCCTTTGGGAATTATATAGCACAAATGTTCTTCATCTATGCATTGTTAGCTCATACCAAACAAAATGAATTATTTTCCGATGTTTACTCTTGGATCGAACGTCCGACATTGTTAGCTCATACCAATACAACGTCTACTCTTGTTGTAGGGTGTAGACGAAAGCGTGCCCGAGCGTTATTGGGTGCAAACCTGACACCAAACTGCCTAGGGTAATATCCTTCGGATGGTGGGAAGAGCTCAACTCTTTGATATTATATGCCAGGCGGTGGGCTCGCCATGTCAGCTTGTCTGGCAAGGTGGTCTATGTGGCAAATGTATTCCACGTCATAGCTATTCTGCCCTGAACCTCTCCACGTCCCCAGATCATCATTCACCTATCCCGCCTTTCTAGCCCATCATCTCTCGCCGGCTCTTCCACCACTCCTTCGCCAATACCCCCAGCTTCCACCATCTACTGTCAATTGACCTCATCACATTTCATCATCCGTTTTCTGCGGTCTTTCACTCGCAGCTCCAGACCTTTCTTCCTTGTCCTAATTTGTCTAGTTTTCTAGCCAACCATGGCCTCCCTCGCCTTCGTTGTTGCCCCCACCGCCCCTTGCGGCCTGAGGCGGTCAACTGCCTTCTCTCAGTCCGTGAAGAGCGCCGTGACCGTGCGCGCTACTCCTGCCCGGTCATTGAAGGTCTTCGCTAGCTCGCAACCTGAGCTTGACAAGGTCATTGAGGAGAAGATTCAGGAGGCCAAGAACGTCTGCGCAGACCCGAACTCGGGAGCTGCGGAGTGTGCTGTGGCGTGGGACGAGGTTGAGGAGATCTCTGCCGCCATTTCGCACAAGGAGGCCCAGAAGTCTTCCGACCCCCTTGAGCAGTACTGCGACGAGAACCCTGATGCTGACGAGTGCCGCATCTACTCCGACTAGATGTATTTAAATTGAGTACGGGTTTCCCTGTGTTTATCCTTAACTATAGTGGAACAACCTTCGCAATATCTTTTTTTCCATCCCGCACTGGTCTCACCGAAGGAGTCTTGACATTGATAGGTGGCAGCTCCCCATATCTCCTTGTGACAGCCTTTACATTGCTAGATGTCAGCTACAGGTGGAATAGACTTTCAAAAGAAGCAGGGCAAATAATAATGAAATATGTACAGACTTACAATATTCACAAAACATTGCTTACAGCATTTGTAGCTGAACTAATTACAGCAAATGAACATCTTTTAATATACACTATTTACGGCACAGTGCCCACCTCTGATACTTCACGAGGAGGCTGTCTGTTGGATGTACTGACTGAAGTTGGCCTTCAACGAAGATCGCATATGCATCTGCAACATACCTGGTGAGTTCGGCAGTGTCAGTCTAATTGAGAAAATCGGTGAATTAAATCAGATAAGGCAACCCACATACGTACCTGTCAACTCCTGGGAGGTCAGTTATCTGAGCCCAGTTTCCTGATGAGAATTCTCGGGTGAAAATGAACAAGTTCTTAGCACAGCTCTCATGAAAGCCTGCACTGCATACTATTTGTTGCAGTGTTTGGATGTCAGAAGATAAGACGTCATTTGCTGAGGGAAGATTTTGAAACAACCTCCTTACTCCAAGCCGCACCTGCCATAATATCCCACACTGTTAGTTGCCTTGCATGCTATGACATTGACCAAAACGGACTGACGAATGCAGAACATACCATGTGAGAAGGATGACCTTCCAGCAGCATCGATGCAACCAGGAGCTTCCAGGGATCATGAGTGAGCCCCTCTTGGATAAGGTTGTAAGGAGAAGCACTGGGATTTTCCGGATTCCTAACCATTCCACGTGGAAGCTTCATATGACGACGAAGTGCAAGGTCAGAGGTTGTGTTGTTCCCCTCCTTCCCTGCTTTAGGTGGAGACTCATCAGTGCCAGGACTTGCTTGGCAGCGCCCTTCAGAACAGTCACTAGACGAACTAGATGTCTTGAAAGAGGACCCTGACCCAGCAATCTCAGGTACGCACAGTCTCAATGCTGCCGCAACAGCAGCTGCAACTTTCTTGTCTGAATGCATCCTGTCATGAGTACCCAGAGCAGCGAGTCTGCTGGTTGAAGGACCAGCACATACACTGTACGGCTCTGCTTTCAACATGCGCGGTGTCCCAGGACTTGTTGATGCCTTCCTGTCTTCAAAAAGCCGTAACTGTACATCTTTTGAGAAGGACGAAGTCGCGTCATCATCCTTGCTGCGACCAGGTCGAAGTGTCTCCAGCTTCTCAATGGAGACTTCGCTTGCACAATGCTCATCAGATTCCAAACCAGCAGCTGATACACTCATTCTATGTTGACTATTTACAGGAGGCTCAGCTGCTGTTCGCGGAAGAACACATGGGCTGACTGCCTTGCATGGGGAAGATGGCTCAATTAGAGGGCTGAATTCAATGCCCGAATCACCTCTTGATGGGATGCCTTTGCGAGAAAGCTTTCGTCGAACTGGAGTGTGCGGAACAGACGCCGAGCGAGGGGAGATCGAATCTTGCAGTCTTCCAACAGAAAATAAGCGCTCATTAGCAGGTGAATTACTCACATCTTCCCCCATGCCATATTGAAATGCGTCTGCTGATCCGGAAAGCCTCAGTCCCGGATTGGATTGCCCATCCTTATGTCCGACTTTTGAACGGCAACCCAGAGTGCTATCCTGCATCTGGTATGTAAAGCTTCTGGATCCACGAATCCCAGGAAATGGCAAATGGCTGTCATGCAGGAACGTTGGTTGCTGCTCCTCATCAACAGAGTATCTAGGCAGCTTGTGCCTTAATGGAAGTTCCAAGTTCTCTTCAACTTCTTGTGGCACAGCACGCACATCCTGCAGGGAAATAGAAATAAGGGTATGAGATGTTGTTCAAAAGAAATAAAAACGACGGATATATCATGAAGTCAAATCGTACCGTCACTTTTTCTCTTCGAGCAAAGGCTTGTGAATGGCACTCTTGAAGAACGTCCTTGGATCTAGCTGCTGAAGAATCGCGCTTGAAAGCCGACCTGCTCTTCCGAGGGGTCCATGGCAGCTCAGTGGGAGACAAATGTTCGTCTTTGTCCTCAGAACTATTAACGGCTGGTTGATCAGCTGATGCAGGGAGTCTTGGATCTTGAGAGGTCCCAGAGCTTTGCTGCTGTGGAGGCGTTGGCACATCACTTGAATCCGATGGCGAATGGGAATGCGAATCCTCCTCCTCTTCCTGAAAGTGAGAAATGATGTAGTGGGTTAGTATGATAGCTGAGTCAAGGGGTGAAGCGAACGCATCCAGAAATAGCACCAAAGGAACAACCTTCTTTAGGATAGCGCACAAGCCGAGAGCGCCTTCATATGCTTCATCATCTTGAGGAATGCCTGCCAGCGGAAGCGAGTCAGTGAGAACGTGTATTTCAAAATAAGACGGTCATGTCTCACCATCACCCACTTGATGAAGCTCTTCCGCTGTGCGACACCCCAGGAGTAGAGTCGTCATCAGCATGCGAGGAGCCACTAATATGAAGGTCTTCAATTCCCTTACCGAACTCGAATCCACTGGCTCCCTCCCTGCAGGACACGGCAAGAAAGCTCGGTTACATCACCTACGGCAAGTCCGACCATGCGCGGGTACTGCAAACACAGCTGAGACAAATGAGAAATAACCTGGGCTGGTTTTTCCCTCGTCTCTGCCTTCCGTCCTTGCTTCTTCTCTGAACACATTTGTTGCAAGGACACACGTCGTCACACCTGGCCACAACGAATACAGGAAAGAAGCATTATGGCATGAAGTTGGTAATAGGCTAGGAAGCAATACTAACTCCTCAAACATGGTGGATCCCGTGGAGCGCAAGATAACGAGGCATAGTGAGCTCTTCTGGATATGTTAATTTACCTTGGACATCGCCAAGTCCCCCTTTTGGCTGCCATAGATGCTGCTGCTATAAACGACAGGTTTTTGTGGAGCTTTGTGAGGATGCACCTATGGCACCACGGGCCATGTTTAGCTCCACCTTCACCTTGCGACGCTCCACATGGAATTAGCTCAGCGGTTGGTCTCTTTTGCCGGCAACAATGACAATGCTTTCCCAGGCCCCTAGGAGCAGCATGCCTCACCATTTCTACCTATCTTAACGTATTTCTACAACGAAGGGACGCGAAGCGTGGTTAACGCAGATGACGGAGCCTGGAATTCGAGAAGAAGCGAAAGCATTACTATCATACCGATGCTCGGCAACGTCCAAATGACGGCCAGTGTCTATCGAATTAACCCAGTCTACACTGGAATCATGGAGCCTAGCCAGCTCTGAACACCCTGGTTAGAGGGTGTGCCTGGTCCATCGATCAGGCTGACCATTGAACCAGATAAAGAAGCCTACCCACAACACTCCTCCAGCACTTCCTGAAAGAGCAAACCAGGGCTGCATGAACAAGAGCCATGTGTCATCCTTCAGATGATGAGAAAGGCAGCAACCGCCTTCGTTTCCGGCCGTGCGGTAGACCATCGTCTCGAGAGGATTCCTCGACTTCTCGCCTCTTCCTGCACCCAGAGCAAACACCGCAGTGGCTCCAACAGTTGGTTATGGGCAAAAACCTGGGTTTGGTTTGCCTTCATCAGCCTCGGAGAGCACGTGGCCGGCCTTGGTGCACTTTGGTTGTGCTGGGCTGCCCGTCGAGGCAAAGATACCTGTGCTGAGAGATGGCATTGGTTGGGGTTAGTCGAATTCTCTCAGTCTCGTTGAAACCATACCTCAAATGAAGCTTCGGCAGTAATCTAGACCAATCTGAGAACTTTAAACCCTCAAGCCCTGGAAAACAACACCCAATCAAATAACCTCTCTGGTATGGTAGTGGCATGAGCTTGGCGAAGCTCAAACGGTGACGAGAATTTGGCCTCAACCTCGCCCTTCCAAGCCGAGTTCTCCGCTTTGGCATGTCGGCCCAAGCAGACAGGTCTGATGCGTGTGAACGAGCGTCGCCACGTCAGTGAGAGGCTTTTCTTGTGTGAGGTGACGTCAAGGCATGGCGGAGCTGCTCCTCTGACTGGCCAGGAGCATGTTGATCTGCCTGGAAGTGTCACCATCGTTTTTGGAACATCCACCAACTTTCATCCTCCATGGCATCGATGACAGAGCAGCATTCCCTCCATGTATCTCTATCGTGTTCATATACGTGGGATTCAAGCAACACAATTTATGCTGGTATTAGCCAAAGTTGTCCCATGGCTGTGGTGTCCATTCGATATCCCCGCGCACATTGTAGACTAGATTCCCTAGTTCCGATTAACGTTTTCTCTCTGTTTTATATTTTTCTAGTGGCGTGAGCGTCTCTGTGGCGTCTGGTGCGTATCCGTCTGTCGGTTCATTCCCTTCATGACTAAACCTTGAAGAATGCAAAGTGCGTCGTTTCATTCTTGCTTAGGCACATATCAACTCCTGATGTTGTTTCATGCGAGAACTCAGCTTTTTCAAGTGAAACCACTTTTCTTTGGATCGCTCACTGGATTGCGGAACGCATCACTGGGCGTTGCAGTGGCCCCTAGGTCGCCCGCATTTGCCTCGTTCAAGCAATTCGCCTGCATGGCATTCCGTGGCTCCATGGCTCCGAATGTCGACGACTCATCTCTGAAAGCCGCATCAGGGGACATGCCTGATGAATCTTACGCCGACCGAACGTCGCTTTCGGGCGTTGGCGGAGGCCGTATTCAGCAGCAATTGGGTGGTTTTAAGCAGAAGCTGGATACTGAAGGGGGTGTCATCGAGAGCAATGGTCGTGGTGGCAGCAGGAGAGTGGCTGTGGCACAAATGACAGCAGTTGGTGATGTTGAGAAGAACTACGCTACGTGCAAATTGCTTGTGGAGGTAAGCCGCATGACTGTGACGTGAGGAATCCTTTACTGCTTATCATAGTTATCATTATTTTGTACTTCCTGCTTCACTCTTACTTTACGTTTACTCTTACTCCTCTATCACTCCAGCAAGCAGCTGCAGCTGGTGCAACCCTCCTGTGTCTCCCTGAGTGCTTTTCCTTCATTGGTGAACGGGATGGAGAAGCTGCGGCAGTTGCTGAGCCACTTGATGGTCCACTCATGAAGAAGTACTGCCAACTGGCACGGTACGTTTCATACCACGACAATGTTGAAAATATCTCAAAACCAGCAACAACATTGGATTCATGCAATCAAATCTCTGCTGGACAAGCAAGCATCATCTGCAGTCGCCCTTTATGCCTGCGCCGCCTGTACGCCGTTTGTTTTTGTGGCTTGCAGAAAATTTTCTATCTGGCTATCTTTGGGAGGATTTCAGGAGGCAGGAGGTCCTGACGCAGGCGGACGTTTCTTCAACACTCATGTTCTTGTGGATGACACAGGGGCGATTCAAGCAGCTTACAGAAAGATTCACCTGTAATGGAATCCTCAATATCTTTTGGCAGTTCGGATTACCTAGTTTTCCTCTGCTGCATTCTGTGCACGTGTACCTCCCTAACATAACTTCATGCTGCTCAACCAGGTTCGATGTGAATGTTCCAGGGGGCCCAGTCCTGACGGAGAGCAACAGCACACTACCGGGATCAGGCGTTGTTTCTGCTATGTCTCCTGCTGGCAGACTTGGTTTAACCGTTTGCTATGATTTACGTTTTCCAGAGCTGTATCAGCGGCTCCGGTTCGATCATCATTGTGATGTAAGTCCGAACAGTCAAGCAGTTGGCTTGTGTGGTAAGGGGCACATCAATGAGAAGTGTGCTCTGTTTATTGAGCAGGTACTTCTTATTCCTGCCGCGTTCACCCAGAAGACTGGAGAGGCTCACTGGGAAGTTCTTTTGAAAGCACGTGCTATAGAATGCCAATGCTATGTGAGTGCTCTGTTGTCTCCAACTGCTATTGCTTGGTATAGCACTCGGCTGACAAGCTGGGCTTCCACGTGGCAGGTCATCGCAGCAGCTCAAGCAGGCCGACACAACGATCGCAGAGACAGTTATGGTCATGCCCTTGTGGTAGATCCATGGGGTAGAGTTGCTGCTCGTTGCAAAGGTACGTAGTGCTACCCTGGCAACTGTCAGCATGATACAAGGAAGCTGCTCTGCAATTGCCTCTCTTCTGGTTGCTGTCTACCTGCAGATGCAGTGGCAACAGGAATTGCAACAGTGGACATTGACATGGACCTTATTGTGTCTACGAGACAACGTATGCCAATCCATCAGGTATTGTACCGGTAGCCCCAGACAAATGTTCCTGATTGCAGCACTTCACTTACCGGTATTTCTACTGTCAACATCATTGTGTTCGGGGGTGCAGCACCGCAGAGTTGATGTGTACCAAGGTGCGCACGGAATCTCCAGTGATTTCAGTGACTCCAAGCTTTGATGGGAATTGGGACAATTCATTCTACTTGCAGCATGCTGCGCTCAGACTTTGATATTACCGTGAAATCATTAATGTCTTCACATTATTGTGTCCTACTGCAGCACACCAGAGTCGACGTGTACCTTGGTAAGCATGGAACATTCAGTGGTTCTCAGTGACACCGAGCTTTGACGTGCATTGACATCCGTTTGACATGCAGCACGTAAATGCTGCTGGTGGATGTCAAATGGTACCACTACTGCTTCAGCATGCTCCTCTCAGTAGCACGGTACTAGGATTCCTTACCATGTCTATACATTGTCGTATAGCACCATGCTTGATGTGTACAACCATGGTGCAAGCAAATGGTACTTGCAAGCGATCCGAAGCTTTGGTGCGCATGGGTTTGGTAGACATGCAGCAAGATCCGCATGGGCTTGGTTAATATTGGGAATTGTTTAAATTAAGAATTGTATTTAAGACGTTTCATTATCTATTCTTGGAATGTACAGCATTGGTAGCGCTTAGATCACGCCGATGTACTTGAGGCCAAGGGCGATGCCAATGCCGATGCCGTGGCCGACAACTCCGAACGCAAGCACATCAGTGCCAGTGAAGCCGGCAGGGTCGTTGGTGCCAAGGCCAGTCTCCCTCTCGCTCAACTTCAGGAAGGCGCTGGACTTCCTGTTCGCCGAGGGGGCAAGGCCGAAGCGGCCAGCGACGAAGCACAGAGCGATGGAGCTCACCATGATCTGGAAGAAGAGAGGGACAAATGAAAGGTAGACAACGGATTTGAGTCGAAATGAATACGGCGAGATGTCTAATAGAAACCAGCACAGAGAGGAATCGTAAAGAACAGAAACATCTAACGTAGTGAAAGCGGGCACGGACCAGGTTGGTGGGGGAGCCAATGTAGTCGCAGCGGGCACCAAGGGCACCCTTGCCCTTCAGGGGAGCGAACTTCACCACCCGGCTGGGGGTGGCGCTGGCGCGGAGGCCATCGAAGCTCTTGATGGAGCTGGGGGCAACAAGAGCGGAGGTGGACACGGCGGCCATGGCGTCAGCTCTGGTTTAGCTGAAGGGCGTTAGGTGAGTAGGATGAGCTTGCTGGAGCGAAGTCTGGCAAACTGAGGAAGTGGGGTTGTGTGATTACATTACTGGGTCAGCCAAGGGCATCCGCGAAGCCAACCGATCGGCTTCTGGACGTCGCACTGGGATTTCAGTTGCCAACGGATTGGACAGGTCTCACGGAAATGGATTGGGCAATGACTCACAACCAATCAGAAATACGTCGTATGCTTGGATGATTCGGGCCACGTGTAATGTCGACCCAAGCACTGTGCGTTTACCAGCCCACTGCACGAGTGAATG
Organism: Closterium sp. Naga37s-1; assembly: GCA_947471745.1. Classification (NCBI taxonomy): domain Eukaryota; kingdom Viridiplantae; phylum Streptophyta; class Zygnematophyceae; order Desmidiales; family Closteriaceae; genus Closterium; species Closterium sp. Naga37s-1. Next base: position 50,273 of record CANJKZ010000575.1, read on the forward strand.
CTCGCAACAATCACTTCAAAATCGAATGAAAGGAAAGTGTTGGTGCTTCTTTACACACAATATGTATGCTAAACAGAAAATGCTTCTACTCTGGTTAACTCTTTAGACTATAGAGATACTTGATGCATTTTAAGGATTTTCAAAACAAGTGTTATAAGGTTTTGAATATTATGAAAAGAAATCCAAAACAAAACTTAAGTTCATGTATTTGTTGGCTTATTACATTTTCAATATTTGACTTACCACCTATATGTCCAGGCTTGTTTGTGTACGCATAATTCTGCTGGCTGGGATTGTATTGTTATCTGGTGACAAAGTGGATGCAATATTACAACAATTCAACCAATCCATCGTTTCATAAGCACCCACCCATCCACCAACCACAAGATCCTGAACTGTAGACCCACACACATCCCTATGCACATACTCAACTATGACGCTGATGGTAGGGGAGGTGGAGAAAGTGGGGACAGGCATCAGGGGGCTACCGGCTCCATCAGGGTTAAACCCGCTCCTCTTTCGTTCACCACCAATACGGTAGAATTTATGACACCCTTCTACATTTATACACCTAGCTACCGGCATTACACATGTTATTTGTTTGTTGTATGCCTTCAAAGGTACAGAAAGGTGGAGCCTTTTTCTTTGTTTTGTTTCTGTTGTGGCATTTCACTATAGCAACACACCTGAAGGTCACAATGCAGAAACTCACCCCCTCCCATAAGGGTGATATTGACTAAGCCCAGGAAACATTCCACCTCTTTCGACTTGAAAGCCTGGATGTACAGGTGAAGGTGGCGGGGGGGCATACGGACCAGCAGGATATGCACCATAAGCCCCACCTACGTACGTCCCTCCCATTGTGTAGTCTGTGGGCGGACCTGGTCCCATTTGAGGGTACCCTCCAGGAAAATTAGGCGGGGCATATCCTTCACTGGGTTCTGCATACTGGAGCCCAGCATTAGGCAAATAAGCGCTGGCACCTGCTGCTCCACTGAAAGGACTATTTGCTTGATATTGGCCTTCCCCGCCGTAAGAGTCCCCGTAGCCAGGGTATGGCCTGTAGCCTGCACTTCCCATGTACATTGCGGGGACACCGTAGCCACCTGCATAAGCAGGGCCATAGCCGTAGTCGCCTCTGTAAGCAGGCATGGGGGCATCTCCATAGCTCCCCGGAATCCCGTAGCCTCCCGAGCTGTACTCTACACCATGACGACGACCCCTTACTACACCGAAGCCATCATTTCTGCCAGGAGCATCCATTCTCCTGGGCTCCGCTTTTTTCACCTCAACCTGCAAACGAAGAAATGGTCAGGCAGCGGGTCAATGTAGGAGGTGCGCTTATTGAAAAATAAAAAAAGAATCGTAAACAAAATCGGGCCGTGACTTACCTGTTTGTTTCCAAGTTGATGCATTTTTCCTTGTGCAAGGACATTTTCAACGGATTGCTCATTGTCAAAAGTGACGAAGCCAAACCCCCTAGATCGACCAGTGTTATGATCCATCATTACTTGGCGATCCACCACATTTCCGAAATTCGAGAAGTACGCGGCAAATTCCTCTGCAAGTAACAGGAAATACATCAGCGATTGGCAATGCAGTGTTTCAGGGAAAATGGCGGACAGGGAAACACATTCAAGTCACCTTCTGTGGTGCTACCAGCAAGGCCTCCGACGAATATCTTCTTCGTCCTCGGACCACGTCCTGCACTTGCATTTTGTGGAACTGACTTCTTGGCTTCCACCTACACGTAGAGCCGGAAAGACCGAAGTCAGCATGAACGAATTTCGCGAGTTCATGAGACGCCACTATATATCAATGGACAATCTCTCTTTGCAAACTACCATGATATTGGACGTTGACGCCACCTACCGCTCGGCCGCCAATGACGTGTTGATCCTCCACTACTTTATCACACGCTGAGGGATCCTCAAAAGTGACAAATCCAAATCCACGTGGTCGGCCGGTTACCCGATCCTTCATAACCACCGCATCCACAATGGTTCCATACTGCTTGAAATGCTCGATCAAGTCCTCTGCATATCAAGGAAGGGAAAAGCTTGACGATTCGCGGGCATGTGAAGGACAGGACTACCTTGAAGGACGAAAGCTTGACTCGAGTGGTGGGATAAGAATAAGAGGATATCTCTGCGCACCTGTTTTCGTTTCCCATGAAATGCCTCCTATAAATATCTTTCCTCTGCATTGAAACATTGCACGTGTATCAGAAAATTGGTCCCGATGAGCGGTTACATTCTCTGATGAGGTACATTTTCGAAATTAAGTTAAATTCTGGAAGCACTGACCCTGATCGGGAAGACGGAGCGGGTTGCTGAGAATCGGTAGCGTGCGAATCTGCTGTAACCCTCTTCTGTTGATACTCTTTGTCCTGTGGATGGTTAGATTCCTCTGGAACAGCGGCGTCCGGATTAGCAGACGCTTCCATTTTTCCTACTGCCATCAACGCCAGCACCGCCTATGCGGCTGGATGGCCCTCTGACAAATAAAGTATAGGAAGCGCTCTGTGGAACTAATGAGCTAGTTTCGGGATTGCACTTTCAGCTAGTTTCGGCCTCATGAAACAGAGAAAAGGCGACCCAGTGCAGTCGGCTCAAGTGTGCCAAGCAGCATCAGGTAAGCTTGCCTGGCGTTCATATCCCCGTGAAATACTCAAAGGGCACAATCGTGCTGCTCGTGTCTTCTGACGAGGTTTGTCTGGAAAGACCAATTTCTGGCTTTCCGAAGCGGCCATTTCATTCTTCCACAGTTTGCCGAGGCACGGGTACCCGTGCTTAGAAAGCTGGTTTGGCTGCTTCCGCGGCACGTGAACTCTACAGCCAGACCAAATACATAGCGATCGGATTGGTTGCCTGACTTGGGGAAGCCTGGTTTGAGGCCTAAACAGTATGCCAGACCCAACCACGTTCGAGAACAAGCTTTGTGGACCAAGCGCGGCTGCCCGGCGAATGGCTAGGGGGCCACAAATCCCCGCAGCGACCACTTCGCTTAGCTAATCAGCGAAGTTCCCGCGTAACACCCTTGAGCATTTCCTGAGGCCTGTGGTGTGCTTCAGCACCCCTTTACGCGTGGAGGGAGAAAAGGACCAATGTGAAAGCAGCGAGAGCATCCTTGCTTGAGGCCTGTGTTGGAGGGAAATTCACTTTTCCCTGACAACCCGATCTCCTGGCGTAGAGCTCAGTTGTGATTGGCGAATGACACGTTTTCGCCTCGCATTGTTTGGATATAAGAACAATTTGCCCGAACGACTTTCCGCCCATCAATCGACTGAAACGTTGAAATGTGCATTAGTGGAAGGTTTACACCCGTAAAAGAATAAACATCACGCATTATTTTCTACTCATGCCAACCCAATTTTCATGACGGAACCGTGGTATGTCTTTAGCGGATTTCTTCCAACAAGCACCACAGCACATCGCATTCTAGGAACAGCATATCGCACGCATTCAGGTATCGACCAATGCAACTGTTGCGGATTTGACTCGCCACGCATTTAGCGCAGCGGGATTCCCACGGACGCTTATCCACCGCTCCCCACGCACGTCCGCATGAATGGCTTCTCCGCGCGTATACTTCCCCGCCTCATCTCCGCGCAGCTTCGCGCCAACCACCCCCACTAGCCAGCTTCTAGGGGACTCCTCCATAGCCCAAGGATCAGGAGGTGGCAGTTCGGTAGGGTTAGAGGAGCTTCAAGATGCTTACTTGTCGGAGCTGCTCTCCTACAGCCTGGATCGATTAAACAAGGTGCGACAGAGATTGGGGTTGTAAGGGATTAGGACTTCGGATAATCATGGGTAGTCATGGTTCTTGAAAGTTTCGGGGAAAAGATATCTTGGAACTTTCGGTTTGGATGTATGGATGGTCGTCGCTTTTCTCATGTGAGACCAACCAATCAGAAACACTGATGTTGGCATTCTTGCCACTGGTCACTTCATTGCCACGTCGTCCTTTTCCCCGTCCATAACGCTTCGCTTGCACCAGGAGCCAGAGCTGCTGCGCGCCGATGCGGAGAGGGTGCAGCGGCAGATGCAGGAGGTGGCGGTGGCGCATTACCGAGCGTTCATCACCGCCGCTGACGCCATCCGGTCCATCCACCGCGAGATTAACTCCGTCGACCAACACCTGGGGTCTCTGGTGAGAGGCAACAGTCTGACATTGCATCATGTATATTCTTCCAGTAATAATGTATCACCATCCAATCATTTCATAATGTATCACCATCCAATCATTTCATCGTTGTGATTATGAACGTCGAGTCAGAAACTCAATCCTTACTTTGTATCACAACATGTTCGGCTAACATTCAATCAACACGTCACGAGGTGACATTGGAGGCTGCATCCTTATAAAATCCATCATTGTCAAGAGCCGTTATTGTCAAATCTGACATAGCTTCATGTTCATCAACGCATCTGGCATCATATCAGGTAAAATTATAGCGGATCTGACATCAGGTGGCGGAGTTCCCTATGCTGCTGTATATTTCTATCATCACATCTGATCAAATCCTTTCCACCCTGATCTGGCATCAGGTGTCGGAGATCCCTAAGCTCACCACCGGGTGCAATGAGTTTTTGGAGGAGGCTCAGGGGGTGATGGAGAAGAGACGGCTGAACAAGACAATGCTTGCCACCCACCCCACGCTCATGGACCTTCTAGAGATCCCACAGCTCATGGACACGTGAGTGCTGCTACACATGGCCACGTGGGTGCTATCTCATGACCACATGTTCTGCCTGAGCGGACTTTTCAACACTTGCTGCTATTTCCACAGAGCCATTGCTTCCGTCCTCGAATGCCTCCTTTGACACTGCGGATGAGACTAATGACCGAAGCATGGATGTGACAAGCCATGAGGCAGGAATGATTGCATTTCCCCTCTCTCGTCTCCTCTCTCCACCTCTGCTCCTCTTCTCGCCTCTGCTCATCCTTCCCCGTGCAGCTGTGTGCGCAACGGCAACTACGACGAGGCCTTGGACCTGGAGGCGTTTGTAGCTAAGCTCGCCACCATGCATGCCAAGTGCGTCGGGGGGGGGGGGGGGGGGGGGGGAGGAGTCAAGTGTGCGAGGAAAGGGGGAGTCAAGTGCATGGGGGGTACGTGTTGGGGGAGCTGTGAATCAAATGCGTATGGGGGGGGGGGGAGATAGTGAGAGTCAAATGCGTGGGTGGCGGAAAGAGATCTTTGAAATCGACTCAGTATTCGTTTATTACAAAGTTACATGCACCTGCCACCGCCCTCCCATCCACGCACATCCCATCCGTCATGCATCGCCCGCAGCACCCCCCCCATTCCCGTCACCCTGTATGTGAATCAGCGGTTGGCAGTTGAAATGATCCACTCTATCCAGACCATGCTGTCCCTCCGCTCCTCCCCTCTTTTCCTCCCCTCACCGCCGCACCCACCCCCATCAACCCACTTATCACCCCACTACACACCACCCCCCCACCCCCCACCAGGCTGCCAGTGATTCAGCAGCTGGCAGTGGAAGTGAGGCACACCACGCAGGCCATGCTGTCACAGCTGCTGCTCCGACTGCGATCCAACATCCAGGTGAGAGAGCGGCATACCGTTCGAGTGAGGGAGCAGCGTGACCTTCAAGGAGTAAAGCAGCATTAGCAGAGGCCTGGGAATGGCTGTGGTAGTCTTCTTTCTCGGTCAAGCTGTGTGTGTGATGCAGCTCGTAGTCTGGCATCCCGAGACTCGTTTATTTAGAATCCCCCCCTTTGTCCTCTTCCCTTTGGCCTCTTCCCTGAAGCCAATTTTCTATCTGTCTGTCATCCCAATCGTCCCTCTTCCTCTTACTAACCTCTGATATTTCTCGATTTCCCCGTGTCTCGCACCACCCACTCCTTGCAGCTGCCCGAGTGTCTGCGTGTGATTGGCTATCTCCGGCGACTGGCGGTGTTTTCAGAAACAGAAATGCGGCTCCAGGTGAATAGCGATCTTGAGTAAGTAGCAATCGTTCGTGCGTTTCACAACAAGTCTGTGCAAGACCACAGATAAAGCTGTATGTGACATTCCCATATCCTCGTCATTCATACCACTCTCATGCCCCTTACTCCTGATGGTCCATTTCTCCTTTACCCTCAACTTCTTATCGTTTACCCCCACCTGACCCCGTCCTCCCTCCCCCCTCCTCCCCTCCCTCCACTCAGTTCCTGCGGTGCAGGGAGGCGTGGCTGGGGGAGGTGGTATCTGAGCTGGACCCGGCCTCCCCCTACGACTATCTGAAGCGCCTCACCGACTGCCACCGCGTGCACCTCTTTGACGTCGCCACGCAGTACCACGCCATCTTCGCCCACCACTCCTCCTCATCCCCAGATTCATCGAACCTGGACGAGGATTCGGCTGCGCTAGCCGCTCTGCTAGGGGATGGGGGAGTGGGGGGAGGAGCCGGGGGAGGGGCCGGGGGGGTGTTGGGGAAGTATGGGAAGGGCAGGGCGGGAGGCGGGGCGGTTTTGAACGGGTGGGGGGGTGGGGGAGCGGGTGGGGATGGGGGTTTGGTGTATGGGTGGGCGATGCACCGAGTGGCTGTGTATTTAGCAGCTCTCGCTCAGCATCTGCCGAGGATCGAGGATGGGGGGTCTCTGGCAAGTGTTCTGGAACACTGCATGGTGAGACGGGCACATGGGCACTGCGTGTTGTTCCACATGCATCATGAGTGTGATGGAACGTGTGGAGGGTAGAGTGACTGAAGTGACTCTTTTTCCGTTTGTTTCCCCCCTCCACCCTCCTTGCTGATGCTGTATCCCCTCCTTTCTCTGCTTATGCCTTATACCCGACATCTACCCTGCTCTGCTTATGCCTTATGACCTGCCTTCTCTACCTGGTAGTGCCTTATCTCCTCTCCTCGCCTCGCCCCTATGTCTCCAACCCCTCTCCTCCCTGGCAGTACTGTGGCATGAGTCTTGGCCGAGTAGGGCTGGACCTCAGAGGCCTCCTGCCGCCCCTCTTTGAATCGTGAGCCACGCGTGCCTCTGCTCGTGCTGCATTCATGTGCTTATGTTGCTGCTATTGTCACGATTGCTTTGTGTGCTGGTAGGTCGACCATGGCTCCTTTTATTGCTGTTGACTTTTGGTCCCGACCCCACTTCCTCCTCATCATGTTATCACTATCACCATCTGCACTGCCCTCAGTACCCTCTGATCCTTCCCTAATCGTTCATCCATCCACCCCGCTCAGGTGTGTGCTGCGGATGTTCCAGCGCAACATCTCCTTTGCGGTCGACTCCTTCCATGTGAGCCATGCGTTACACCTTGACTGAAATGAGTTGAAAGCGATGACCCATGCATGATGTGATGTCATTCCTCTCACCCATCAGAGATGGGTGCCGCTCCCTTCCATGGGCTCTGCTGCTCGTATGCACCTGGGCTTGGGGGGTGACTCCCTTTCATCCCTCTTCCCTCCTTGCCACCCCCCTCCCCCTCTTCTTCGCCCCCACCCTCGTCTCAGCATGTGTTGGAGACACACAGATGGGTGCCGCTCCCCTCCATGGGCTCGGCTGCTCGCATGAGCTTGGGACTGGGTGGTGACTCCTTTTCTTTTTTCCTCTTCTTTTCCCTGCTCCCCCCCGCACCCCTCACCCGTCTCCCCTCCCCTCCCTCCCAGCATGTGTTGGAGACACACAGATGGGTACCTCTCCCCTCAATGGGCTCTGCTGCTCGCATGGGCCTGGGAGGCGAATCTCTTGATGACGTGGCGCCGCCCTATTCGCTCATGGAGCACCCGCCACTAGCCGCCTTCGTGAATGGTGCGTGCCAGGAGTGGGGTGAGTCGTGCTGACGTGGCACAGGGGGGGGTGGTTTCGTGCTGATGTGGAACAGGGCTGGTGATTATTCTTTGCTCATCTCAGATCGAATATTGAGATGAGATGACAATGGTGGCCAGGGGGGTGGCATGGCCGCTGAGTGACTAGCATTCGGCGGCCACATGTGCACACCACCAGCACTCAATGGATTGTGGCACTCTGCCTCACCGTCTTTCAAACTTTAACTCCCATCCTCACCCCATGCCCCGTTCCTTGTTGCCTCCGCCTCTTCCCTGGTCTCTCCCCTGCTCCCGGTCTTCTTCCTCTCAGGTATACTGGCAGCGCTGAACGAGTTGAGGCACTGTGCGCCGACGGCCCTGAAGCAGCAGCTGGCAGGGGAGGTGGAGAGGGCGCTGGCAGTGGTGGCTGGGTCGCTGGGTCGCTACAGTCACACACACATAGTCAAGGACTCCGAGGCGGCGCTCTTTATTAGCACATGCAGGGCGTTCGTGGAGGTGAGTGTGGGAATGTGGTCGTAGTTATGAGGGCTTGGTGGCCACGGCCCGCTATAGCCACACTCACATAGGCAAGGACTCCGAGGCAGCTCTCTTTCTAAGCACATGCAAGGCGTTCGTGGAGGTGAGTGTGAGGGCGTGGGTGGGTGGGAGTGTGTGTGTGCAGAGGTGAGTGCACGGGCAGTGGTGGCAGGGTCACTGAGTCGCTACTGTCACATGGACACACATACTCAAGGACTCGGAGGCAACGCTCTTTATCAGCACTCGCAGGGCGTTCGTTGAGGCCCGTTTGCGAGTGTGTTGGTAGAAGTCTGTGAAAGCTTGGAGTGGTGGTGTGTGGATGATGTGGTGGTGTGTGGATGATGTGGTGGTGTGTGGATGATGTGGTGATGTGTGGATGATGTGGTGATGTATGGATGATGTGGTGGTGAGTGGATGATGTGGTGGTGTGTGGATGATGTGGTGATGTGTGGATGATGTGGTGATGTATGGATGATGTGGTGGTGTGTGGATGATGTGGTGATGTATGGATGATGTGGTGATGTATGGATGATGTGGTGGTGTGTGGATGATGTGGTGGTTCTTTGCCAACCAACCGAAACACTTTCCAGACCCTTCATAACATCACTGATACCTGCCATAGCACACATTTTCCATTATTTCATTGCATCTGTTCTGTCATTTTCCCCTCGTCCACTTCTCTCACTCCCACACTTCTCCCACCCCCCCGTTCTCCCGCTGCTACGGCTCCCCTGCCACACTCGTATCCACACAAGCAGCGTCGCTTATCCCACTACCACAGCTCCCTTGCCACTCTCGTATCCATGCAAGCAGCATGCGAACCCGTGTAGGAACTCATTCTCCCACTCCTTAACTTCCCCCCACCCCTCCCGCCCCCCTCTTGTGCAGGTGGTGTGCCCGTATGTGGCTGTCTGCTTCTCCCGCTGCTACGGCTCCCCTGCCACTCTCGTATCCACACAAGCAGCGTGCGAACCTGTGAAGCAACTCATTCTCGCCTCCATGCCCCCTGCTGCCGCTGCCGATGCTGACGCTGATGCCGATGCTGCTGGGGTAGATGAGGGGCAGGAGGGTGAGGAGGCGGGAGAGGGAAGGAGAGGAGATGGGGAGGCTGGGGAAGGAGAGGGGGGTCAAGAGGAGGAGAAGGTGGGTGAGGGTGTGAGGGGTGGTAGTGGAGGTGAAACTGTTTCTAGTGATGGTGATGTGGCGCCTAGTGACCAATCAGAAGCAGGAGGAGGAAGTAGAGGAGAGGGGGGAGCGGCAGGAGGTGAAGGGACATCCGTGCAAGGGTTGAAAGCAGCTGCACCTGTAGGTATAGCAGCAGATGAGCCGAGATGAGGGATGAATGCAGCTGGACTGGTTTAGCTGGTCATGGTGGAGGCGGCGCGCTTGACATAAAAAAGTGGAGTTTATGGGACGAACTGAACAGTAAAGCATGTGGAGGTCAACATCTGGGGGGCATTGTAATGAGATATGTCGAGGTGCTCACATAGTCGAGTTGACGTGCAGGAATGGAAGAAGTACAAACAGATTATTTCTAGTCCCCTTTAGAATTCTGTTGGCTTTATGTCGTAATGCTGTTTTCCTGTAATTATGGATTCAAATTAACGCATTCTTCTTGACGTTCGAGTCTAGCACAAAACCTGGCAGACTATGTGCTGCCGAGGCAGGTCCTCAAATCACAGCCCTGCTTCACTCACTGCTTTGCAGCTTCGACAAGAAAAGGAGTTCCCAATAACCAAACCTACTCGATTTTATTCAGGCCACGTGATTCCCCGAGGGGATCGGGGGCGGAGGTTTGTTCGGGATGGCTGACTTGATTGGTAAAGAGTACCGCACCAAAGAGCACAAAAACGTGCAAAACCACTCTGTACAACGCGGAGGCTGTCTCGACGTTAGTCGAAATTGCTGTTTCAGTTCAAATCAGTTCACCTTGCATACTTAGGTGGCCAGATAGCTTTATTTACGATACTCTCCTACTAACTAGCCATTAGCGACACGCGACAATGACGTCATAGTCATTCCACCGCTTTATCGCCGTCGGTACCCTCCTTTCTTGTCGTCATTGCGTTCGGCCGGTACTCTTGTTCCCTCAGTCGTCTTCGATCAGGTGGTCAGTGCGCAAGCAACTGGCCTCGTAGTTTTTCGACTCGCGATCTTCAGTTGCACATAGTTCCGCTCCGATGAGACGTTAAACTTTAAACAGGCGAAATGGAGGAGCTAGAGAGGCGTCGTCGCCTTCGTTAAAGTCTTCGTGCGTTAGTGTTGTGCATTTCCGGTCAGGGTAACGAGCAGGCCCCTTAGTGGGGCCTGACTTATCAGCAGCCATGAGCCTTTTGGAGATTAAGTATGTCCCGCGGCCTCCGGCAATTGGACAGGGGTGCAATCTGGATTCCATGGTGAGTGGCTGTAGTTCTTAATACTTCACCGCGAACTAGGTTACGGTCATAGCAGCTTCATGCGCTTACCCTACTGCGAAAATGCAGTTTCCTATAGCGGTGGCTTTTGTGTACGGTTTTGTTGGGTGCGATTTCGGATACCAGGGCCTTGTACGCGATGATAATTTAGTCCGCTCATTGTTGGCTCAGCGATTCCACGCGGAATGCTGCTCACTGAGAAGCGTCTCGTTTCGCGTCGGTAATTTCCAGTTGCAAAATTCCACACGGAATAACGGGTTGGCCTTGGTACAAGTCCTTTTCTGAATTTCTCATTTCGAGCCATTGCTTCCCCTTCTCCTCGTCTCTCAACCGCAACCACCCCTTCCCCCGTCCGCCTTCGCCTCCCCTTCGCTTTCCATATTCCTCCCCCTCCTCCTCCCCACCTCCCCCCTTCCCCCCTCCCCCCCACTCCCTCCTCTCCTAGATTCTGCCGGAGGCCGAGGAGGTGCCCCACTTGCGCGAGTTGGACTTTTGCGTGAACGCGGATTTCGTGCACATAGAGAACAAGTACGGCACCTTCATCTGCGAGCCGCACCTCTCCTTCCCCAACCAAGTCTTCCCCTCCAACCCCTCAGACGCCCCTCCAGGTGAGCACTAGAGGGAGTGGGAAACGGGAATTTGCGAGGGGGGGGGAAGGGTGAGGGAAGGGGAGTTGGGGGGGTTGCATGCACGTCAGCGTACGGGGGCAACGGCTTGTGGGGGTTGCATGCTGGCTTGTGTTTATTTATGATTCTCAAAAGTCTGCTGCAAGAACATCGTGCACATAGAGAACAAGTACGGCACCTTCATCTGCGAGCCGCAACTCTCCTTCCCTAACCAAGTTTTCCCCTCCAACCCCTCAGACGCCCCTCCTGGTGAGGATCAGAGGGAGTGAGAAACGGGTATGGTATCTGGGGGGAAGGGGGTATCTGGGGAGAAGAGGAGAGGGGGGGTGGTGCATGCATGCTGGCGTACGGGGGCGACGGCGTTTGGGGTTGGTGGATATGAGCAACTGAGGCCGTGAGAGACGGATATCTGGGAGGTGGATTCTGGCGTTCGGGATGCGGAATACGCGTCACTTGCTGTACCTCGCCTGAAACCCGCCCCTCCTTGCCTGCCTTCCCTACAGCGGGCTTCACCTCACCCACCTACCTGCCCGCCTTGCTACTCGCCGTGTTCCGTACCAACTGTGTGACGGGCTTGCTGGTGTGCACCACTTGCTGTTTTGAAGTTTAACGGCTAAACTTTAACCTCTACACTCACCACCTGCCCTCTCGGCGCTTCACTGCCTTCCATCCCCATGCTCTCCACCTCTGCTGCTTCCCTTGTCTTTTGATTTTCCGAAGCAGGGAGCTACAGGCAGAATGGAGGGGAGGATGAACCCGAGGACCCCTATGTCGGGGATAGGTCGATGGACGAGGTTAGTGCGTGGTATCAGCAGGCATCTGGAGTGATTAAACTCGTTCGGAGTGCTAGCTTTTTCTTGAAAATGTTACCTGACTGATTAATCTGTTGCCTTCACTGTCCTGCTGATTGATCACTGCCCTCCTGGTTGTCCCCGCTTGCCACTTCCCTTCGTCTTCCTCATCTCCCTTCTCCCCTCACACCCCCCCCCCCCCACTTCCTCCTCCTCCTCCTCTTCTTCCTCCTTCCCCTCTTCTTCTTCCTCCTTCCCCTCTTCTTCTTCCTCCCTCCCCTCTCCTTCTTCCTCCTTCCCCTCTTCTTCTTCCTCCTTCCCCTCTTCTTCTTCCTCCTTCCCCTCTTCTTCTTCCTCCTTCCCCTCTTCTTCTTCCTCCTTTTTCAATGCTGCTTCCCTCAACCACTTCCACGGGCTGACATGGCATGGCATGAGTTGATATGGGGCGGCATGGGTTGGCATTGGGTGGCATGGGTTGACATGGTGTGTGTGGCGGCGGCTGCATGGGCATGGGTTTGGCATGGGCATGGGCATGGGGGTTGTCATTGACATCGCTGTGGGGGTTGCTGTTGCTGCATGGGCATGCGCATGGTGGCTGTGATGAGAGCAGCACTACGGGGGGTCAACCATAATGGCGTACGATCCGCTCTTCAACTGGGACTCGGAGCGTGCTGCTGTCATCGGCCACCGCCTCCCCATCCGCCCCATCACCTCCTCCTCCGTGTAAGACAAGCGTTCGGAGGAGACACATGCATGCACGCATGCATGACACATCACATCCCAAGCAAGCGCCATCGGTGAATGGCACACTGCCCTTCCCCCACTAGTGCACGACCTGTCACTCCTTCTTATACCCTTACAATCAGAACTCGCATCCCCACTCTGACCCCTCAAATTCTATCTCATCCTCCCCACTGTTTCCCCAGGGGCACGCGTTTCTCAGTGCGCATCTTAGGCCTGACGGTGCAGGCAGGGCTGGTGGAGCCAGTGAGCGGCACCATGTGCCTGTACCACGCCGAGCGCCGTGAGAAGGCCTCCGAGGACTTCCACTTCCAGTTCCTGCCGGCGCAGTGGGAGGGCGAGAGCACGTCGCCCGACACAAGAGCCATTTTCTCGGTGGACAAGGAGTCGGCGGCGCTGTGCCTGCTGGTGCAGCTCGACAAGGCTGCGAGTGAGGAGAGTTTGAATGGCATCAAGCCCGCTGTTTACACCCGCAAGGACCCCGTGAGTTTGGGGTTAGGGTGGGTGGTTGTGGTTGCTTGATGTGTGTTTGTGTGTTTGTGTGGTTTTGAGTGGACTCAAGAGTGAGGAGAGTGTGAATCGCATCAAGCACTGTGTTCACCCGCTGTGAGTTCTTTTACTGGGTAGTGCGGGCGGGAAAGTGCGACTTGCGTCACGCTTTCTCGCTGACGGTTCTGTGATCTCGGAGAGACTTTTGAGTTGATCACTCAAAGTCACCTCGGTTCTGTGATCTCGGAGAGACTTTTGAGTTGATCACTCAAAGTCACCTCGGTTCTGTGATCTCGGAGAGACTTTTGAGTTGATCACTCAAAGTCACCTCGGTTCTGTGATCTCGGAGAGACTTTTGAGTTGATCACTCAAAGTCACCTCGGTTCTGTGATCTCGGAGAGACTTTTGAGTTGATCACTCAAACTCACCTCGGTTCTGTGATCTCGGAGAGACTTTTGAGTTGATCACTCAAAGTCACCTCGGTTCTGTGATCTCGGAGAGGACCACCTTTCCCTTTTTCGCCTCTTCTTTCTTTCTCCTCCCTCCCACTCTCCCCCCATTCTCCCACCCATCCTCTCCCCCACCCTCTCTCCCCCTTGCAGCCCACCCTGACGGACAAGGAAGCAGCGCGCCTGTCAGAGTGGGCACAAGTCATGCCCTTCCGAGAGCCCCTCGCGTGGATCACCATCCCCCTCTTTGATTCGTCTGTCACCGGCGGAGTGGGGGGCTTCGGAGCCTCGGGAGGCGGCAGCTCAGGGGGAGGGTCGTCAGGGAGCCTGGGGGGAGGCGGGGGCGTGCTGGGGGTGGAAGGGGGAGGCATGGGGGGAGGGGCGGGGTCGAGTCCGGTGGTGGATAGCAATGGGGTGCGCGTGCCGGCTTATGAGCTGGGGGGGCCACCAGTGCAGATTGACATTCCCACGTTGAATCGCGCCAAGGAGTGTTATACTGATGACCAACTGCTGGTGAGCCTCCGGCTTCTGGCTCTCCGTTACTTGTAAAATTCTTCACAAGGAGTGTTATACTGATGACCAGCTGCTGGTGAGCTGCTGACCCTTGGCTCTCAGTTACTGTTTTCTAAGTTGACAGAATTGGTGAAGGCTGACTTCCCCTCGTCTTCCCCCCTTTCCTACCCTTCAACAGCCCCCTTTCCCCCCCAGGACCCCAAGAAGAAGGCGCAGAAGCCAGTGCGCGTCTCCATGCACTTCGAGGTGGAAAGACTACCCGGGGCGAGGACAATTGGAGCCCATTCCCCTCTCATCCACCACTTCAACCACTTCCGTTTTCCACTCTTCCCTTCTCCCTCCCCCTTGGTCCCCCACTCTTACAACCCCAGGACCCCAAGAAGAAGGCGCAGAAGCCAGTGCGCGTCTCCATGCACTTCGAGGTGGAGAGGCTACCCGGAGGGGCGGCAGGGGGGGCGGCAGCGGGCGGCAGTGTGACGCCGCGGTCCCTCAGCAGCAACGCGTCACAGAGGGGGGTGAACCGGGCGCGGTCGCAGGACTCCATGACCTCAGACCTGGACGACGTCAACATGGTGCCAAGGAGCCTTTCGGTTTCCAGGTTCCTCACCGGGGTGAGTGCTTTGTGATTCGTGAGTGCCCTGCATGCCCTTCATTTCTTGGGGGAAAGGGGGTAGGTTGGGATCAAGGGGGTGTGAGGTGTGAACCGGGCACGGTCGCAGGACTCTATGACCTCAGACCTGGACGATGTCAACATGGTGCCTAGAAGCCTTTCTGTCTCCAGATTTCTGACCGTGGTAAGTTCCCCGTGAATTTCCTGCATGCGCTCACCCCAGTTCCAGGCGATAGACTTCACGGACATGGTGAGGGCGGAGCCCTTCACACGCCTCGTGCATCTGCTCTTTCCCTCCTTCCCTGCCCCACCTCTGCAGCTCAAGTGACTTCTTTCCCTTCCACTTCTCCCTCACCTCCCCCTATCCCCACCCACCAGTTCCAGGCGATAGACTTCACGGACATGGTGAGGGCGGAGCCCTTCACACGCCTGGTGCATCTGCTCTTCGTGTATCCGCAGCAGGTCGCGCTGCCCAAGAAGCTCAACCTCTTTGTGCGCACCGAGCTGCGGGCTGATGACCTCGACATCCAACGGCCGTCAATGGAGGTCAGTAGAGATCCAACGACTGTTTGTGGAGGCAGTGCCGATCCGACGGCTGTCATTGGAGGTGAGCGGCGGTCCCACGGTGCTCAGTGGTGGAACATGCAGCAAGTCAGCCAGCCCCGCAGCAGCAGGTGACGCTGCCCAAGAAGCTCAACCTCTTCGTGCACACCGAGCTGCGCTCTGATGACCTTGACATCCAACGGCCGTAAATGGAGGTGGGTGCCAGTTCGACGGCCGTGAGTGCAGGTGAGTCGCAATCCGACGGCTGTGAGTGGGCCATGCAGCAAGCCAGCATCGCAGCAGCAGGTGGCGCTGCCCAAGAAGCTCAACCTCTTCGTGCACACCGAGCTACAGGCCGACGATCTCGACATCCAACGGCTGTCCATGAAGGTGAGTGCCGATCCGACGGCTGTCAGTGAATGCCCATCCAACGGCCGTTGGTGTGAGGTGGGTGCTGATTCAACGAATGTCAGCTGAGATGAGATGAGAACAGATACTGCGCAGCTGGCAGGGCGGATGAGGGAAATCCACAGTTGTTAGTGGAGGCGAGTGGCGATCCAACAAAGCGGTGTTTTCCGCATCGCAGCAGGTGGCACAGGGCATACTGGGTGGGGACGCATCGTCTTCAAGCCCCCCTTCACCCCCCTCTACCCGCTCTTATCCCGCCTCCTCCCCGCTTCCCGTTCCCTCTTCTCTTCCTTCTCTCCCCCTCACCTCACAGGCCATCTTCCCTAAGGAGCGCAACGGGCCCATGCTGCGTACAGCCTCAAATCAAGTGGTGCAGGGCGCACGGCCCGCTCTCTTCCATGACGAGGTCAAGATGCAGCTGCCTTCCCACTCTGCCTTCCCTCCTCCCTCCCCCTCCCCACCCCAATACAGGCCATCTTTCCCAAAGAACGCAATGGTCCCATGCTGCGTACAGCCTCAACTCAAGTGGTGCAGGGAGCACGGCCGGCTCTCTTCCATGACGAGGTCAAGATGCAGCTGCCTTCCCACTCTGCCTTCCCTCCTCCCTCCCCCTCCCCACCCCAATACAGGCCATCTTTCCCAAAGAACGCAATGGTCCCATGCTGCGTACAGCCTCAACTCAAGTGGTGCAGGGAGCACGACCAGCACTGTTCCATGACGAGGTCAAGATGCAGCTGCCCGCCTCTGTGACGCCCGCACACCATCTGCTCTTCACCTTCTTCCACATCGACCTCTCCCTGCGCTCCGAATGGCCCAAGCCGGTGAGTGGGGGTACAGAGCACAGGGTAAGCTTGTAAGGGGTATAGATTGGAAATGCAACTGCCTGCTGCTGTGTCGCCCGCACACCACCTCCCTAGTTCAGCTCTCTCTTTTGATCTGTGTAAACCTTTCCTTATCTGTGTGCTGCTGCATTTGTTCTATGCAGGTGGCAGTGGGATATGCAGTCATGCCTCTTGCTGCTGCTCTACAGTACGTTCTTCTGTCCAACTTAGCTTGCCACCACCACCACAGCGGTTCATAGCAAAATTCTGTGCAAGAATCAGCAATCCTGTAGCGTCACTCCTTATGCCGCGTGTTTCATTTGCTATTTGTTACGATTTAACTGACATGAATTTCATCTGCCATGGTTCTTATTTCCTTGTGCTTGCGTGGCAGGGCGTTCAAAGCGGAGGTGAATCTGCCCATATCCAAGGACCTGCAGCCGCGCTACCTGCAAGAGAGCACCAAGGTGAGGCACAAATGGCTGCTTCATTGCGTTTTTGCATGATGGTTGCATGCGATGTGCATCTGACGAACTGGGAGGGGCGGCTTTCCATGCTGTCCTTACTCCTCCTGCCTTTCCAACCCAATGAGCTGCTCTTTTCTCTCCACACCATGCTGGAGGCACCTCTGCCCCGCGAGGACCTCCTCCTGGGTGGGGCAAGAGGTGCCTCCAGCACGGTGTGGAGAAAGGGGCGCGCTCAAGGTGCCCCACGGCAGAGGTGCCATCAACGCGCTCAAGAGGGCGGCCCTTGTCGTGCTCATGGCCCCACTCTCCGCCTCTCATCCTCCGTTCCTTTTCCCTGAAACCTACCCTCCTTCCCCCCTCCCCACCCCCCACCAGTCGCGCCTGACCTACTGGGAGGAGGGCCGCCCCATATTCCGCGTGCGCACGCGCCTCTTCTCGTCCCTCCTCCCGCTCTCTGACCGCCTGCGTGACTTCTTCCACCAGTTCGACCGCCACATGCTGGAGGCGCTCCTGCCCTGGGAGGGAGGGCCTCCTGGATTCACCTCCTTTTTCTCCCGTTTCACCCAAACCAACCCCTCCTCTTCCCTCCCCCCCTCCCCCCACCCTGTACCAGTCGCGGCTGACCTACTGGGAGGAGGGCCGCCCCATCTTCCGCGTGCGCACGCGCCTGTTCTCCTCGCTGCTCCCGCTCTCCGACCGCCTGCGCGACTTCTTCCACCAGTTCGACCGCCACATGCTGGAGGCGCCTCTGCCGAGAGAAGATCTCTTAGAGGCCATCAACGCGCTCAAGACGGTGGATGTGGTGGTGCTCATGCAGTTCCTCTACCCGCTGCTCAACATGCTGCTCTGCATGATTGGCAACGGCGTTGAGACGCTCCAAGTAGCCGCCTTCCGAGCCATGATCAACATTGTGTCCAGGTGAGCCTCCCTCGTACCAAGAGAGCGCCGCCTAGAGGCAATCAATCAACGCGTTCAAGTCAAGACGGTGGACGTGGTGGTGCTCATGCAGTTCCTCTACCCACTGCTCAACATCCTGCTCTGCATGATCGGCAACGGCGTTGAGACGCTCCAAGTAGCCGCCTTCCGAGCCATGATCAACATTGTCTCCAGGTGGGTACTAGATACGAGTGCATAAGCGTACCCTTCCCCCCTCCTCCCTCCGCGTATGCCATCAACGCGCTCAAGTCAAGGTTCACTCTCTCCTTTCCTTGTCTCATCCGCCCATGTCTCTCATCTCTCCTCACCCCTCTCCTGCGAGCAGAGTGCAGTTGGAGTTGGCACCGCAGGCGGGCTCGGCCCCCATGGAGCGGAGTCGCTTCCTCGTGCACTTTGTGGACTACAACTCTTTGACTCTCTCTCCCCTCCTTTTGTGACGTCTCACTCCTCCCCATCCCCACGTGCGTGTTCCCTCCCTCCTCAATTCCCCCGAGAGCAGAGTGCAGCTGGAGTTGGCACTGCAGGCGGGCTCGGCCCCCATGGAGCGGAGTCCGCTAGCGCCACAGGCCGGGTCAGCCCCCATGGAAGACAGTTGCTTCCTTGTGCACTTTGTCGACTTCATTCTTGATGATCTCGGTCGCAACCAGCCCTATGTGTGTGCTCCCTCCTCCCCAGCCCACCAAACAGAGTGCAGCTGGAGCTAGCACCACAGACCGGGTCAGCCCCCATGGAAGACAGTTGCTTCCTCGTGCACTTTGTCGACTTCATCTCCCCCCTCCTTCTCGTCTCACTGCTCCCCATCCCTACCCGTGCGCCACTACCCCGCTCCCCCTACTCCCCCCTTTCCCTCTTTCGAGAGCAGAGTGCAGCTGGAGTTGGCACCGCAGGCAGGTGCAGCCCCCATGGAGCGGAGTCGTTTCCTCGTGCACTTTGTCGACTTCATATTTGACGATCTCGGTCGCAACCAGCCGCCCGTGTATCCGGGTCTCAGCAACGTGTGGCGCAGCCTGGCACGCAGCAAGGTACGCGCACCTTGCTCCGCAACGTAGAGTGAAGGCAGACGTGCGCTTCACGTTTGACTGCTTGAGCCGCAACCAACCTGCATCCTTATCCTCTGGTTTCGAAGGGCTTCGATTAAATCTGGTGTGTGCTGAGGCGCATGGCATGGCATGAAACGCATCTCCTGCCTCCCCTCTCTGCCCACTCCCCACGTTTTGATCTCCTTGCCTCTCAGTCGCGAGGGTTCCGAGTGGGGCCGGTGTATGCAGAGGCGCTGCAGATGGCGTGGTTTGTGCTGGAGCTCATCGTTAAGTCCATGGACCTGGAGCTTGCTCAGGTTCCGCAAGGTGAGCTGCGGTACAGTGTGGTGAAATGGGATACTGCATGGTGAGGTAGCAGTTTTTATTGCTGTCTGCGCCGCACTGCGCTGCAGATGGCATGGTTTGTGCTGGAGCTCATTGTCACCTGGAAATCGCCCAGGTGCCGCAAGGTGAGCTGCAATGTGATGCGGTGCAATAGGATACCATACGGTACGATGAGGTAGCAGGTTATTGTGCAGTGCAGCAAGCACTACAGGGAGCATGTCCTGCGTCCTCATGCACCTCCGCCCCGTTGAGGCTGGAGGACGATGTGTTTCTGTGCATTCGGCAGCTGTTTGAGTCTGTGCTGGCCGCTGTGCACGAGAATGCTGTTTCCAACTAACCCCCCTCGTCCATTTTCCCCCCTTCTCCACCCCCCCGCCCCCAACTCCTCCCTCTCCTCCCCCCATCCCCCGCGCATAACAACACCAGGGGATGAGATTGCGCGCCTAAGGCTAGAAAACGAGGTGTTTCTGTGCATCCGGCAGCTCTTTGAGTGCGTGCTGGCCGGCCGAGGTGCATGAGAAAGCAGTTTCCAACTATCCCCTCTACCCATCCTCCACCATCTCTTCTACCATTACCCCTGTCCTCCCCCGCGCATAACAACACCAGGGGACGAGATTGCACGTCTAAGGCTAGAGGACGAGGTGTTTCTGTGCATCCGGCAGCTCTTTGAGTGCCTGCTGGCCGAGGTGCACGAAAAGGCAGTCTCCGACCCACCCCTCGCCAAGAGCCTCAGCTCCTCCATCTCCTTCTTCTGCTACGACCTCATCTCTGTCGTGGATCCGCCGCAAGTCTTTGAGCTGGTGAGCAGCCCTTCACCCCTTCCTCCACCCACCACTCCGCTACCCCCTTAAGAGTGTGTTTTTGAAATCAAATAAAGGACATCGTTATGGACCTCAAACCTGCACGTCAAACCTGCACCTCAAACCTGCACCTCAAACCTGCACCTCAAACCTGCACCTCAAACCTGCACCTCAAACCTGCACCTCAAACCTGCACCTCAAACCTGCACCTCAAACCTGCATCTCAAACCTGCACGTCAAACCTGCACCTCAAACCTGCACCTCAAACCTGCACCTCAAACCTGCACCTCAAACCTGCACCTCAAACCTGCACCTCAAACCTGGCAAGTTTTAACAAACTCGCAAGACATTTGACCTACCAGAAGGGGGGTTCAAATGGTCAAGATTGAACTTCGTTTTGTATTACCTGACATTTCGGCGCTAGATCCGTGGATATCCGGCATTTCATCGCGCTTATCTGGCACTATGGGTGGCCGGCAGGATGCTTCGAGTTTTGCTCGACTCGCTCGAGTTTTTCCAAGGAAACTCACGAGTTCAGAAAAACTCGACCATATGGTCGAGTTTCGAGAGGGGCTTGAGCCAAAAATAACTCGACGAGTTTTACTCGACTCGACTCAAAGCGAGTCGAATAAAACTCGACTCGTCATTTGCCCATGTATTCGTCCCTCCCCATCACAGGTCGGCCTCTTCTTCCTCTCGCAGTTCGTGGGCGTGTGTCCGCCCATGCAGCACATGTTCAAGCTGCACTTCCCTTCCTCCCTCTCCATCTTCCCCTTCCATTGCCCTCGGCCTACCCTCATTCACTACAGGTGGGTCTGTTCCTCTCGCAGTTCGTGGGCGTGTGTCCGCCCATGCAGCACATGTTCAAGCTGCACTTCCTCCGCATCGTCTGCGACCATGACCTCTACATCGAGACCCCTGGTCGCGGCCCCACTGAGAAGTAAGTTCTGGAATGGCTTGTGTTGTGATTGTGAGGACCCATCTAGAAAGAAGTACAGTCTTACGGCACCGTCCTAGGTATTAGAATCTAAGGAATTGAGCACCGTCCTGCTCCAAGCCTAGATGCAATTATCCCATTTTGCTGTTCCCCCTTGCCGCCACCATCTTTCTCTCTGCAATGTCCGCTTGCCTCTGCTAACTTCCGCATTTCCTCCAACCACCACCATCACCACTCATCACCACTCATCATCACCACTCATCACCACTCATCACCACTCATCATCATCACTCATCACCACTCATCACCACTCATCACGACTCATCATCATCACTCATCACCGCTCATCACCACTCATCATCACCACTCATCACCACTCATCACCACTCACCACCACTCATCATCATCACTCATCACCGCTCATCACCACTCATCATCACCACTCATCATCACTCATCACCTCTCACCACCAGGAATTATCTGACCACAGTGCTGCTCAAGGACCTCTTTGTGAGCCTCGACCACGAGGACCCCAGTCAGCGATCGCTGGTACGCCCCTGCCTCTTTGCATGCTCTTGAGTGCACTCTTGAACGCATGCATGAATGGATGATTGAATGCACATTCTTTTATTGCACGCTCACGCTCTCCATTGCGTGCGTGCTCGAGGGACCATACGACAGTATGTGTTGACGATATGACAGTATCGCAATCCGTACTCAATACGCCCTCTCCTTATCCTTCACCCTTTCACGCCTTGTCCCTTTTCTCTTATTCCGCCACTCCCAGGCTGCGCGCATGCTGGCATTCCAGGTGGCGAAGCACGAGCACTGAGTTGCACCTCAACATTCTCTGCTTCCCCCCCCCCCATTACGCCCTTCCCCCCTCCCCCACCACGCCCTTCTCCCCCCCCCTGCCACTCTCAGGCTGCGCGCATGCTGGCCTTCCAGGTGGCGAAGCACGAGTACGATGCGCGGTACCAGCAGCCGGAGCTGAAGCTGTACATCGCGCAGCTCTACATGCCCATCGTCAACATGATCCTCGACGAGGTCGAAACCTTCCACACTCTAGGGGTCATTCAGAGGAGGCAGATCCTCGTGGTCATGCTCACAGTGGTGCGGAACTTAGATAATGAGACGCTGCTCAAGGCGTGGAAGCAGAGCGACGTGCGCACTCGCCTCTTCTTCACGCTCCTGCAGCAAGCCCTCGTGCTCTTCCAGGTGAATTCTCAGGTGCCGTGCCGCCTCAGGTGATTTCTTTCTTAGGTGCGGTTTCTGGTGCTGCTTCAGGTGATTGATTTGTGGCCTTGCAGCTGCTTTGCATTTGCTTCTCCTCCCATCCCGCTATCACCTCATCCATCCCATCCCACCGCTCTCAACTCCACACTACTCCACTCACCCCACCTCCGTCCCTCCCCCTCCTCTTCCCCCTCCTTTCCCCCCTTCCCCGAATCACCCACAGCACCCGCCCCAGCTGACAGCTGGCAGCAAGCCCCGCCCCACCGCCACCAAATCCAGCCCCGCCACGTCAGCACCCGCCGACGCCACGCTGGCAGTGGAGCCGCCACCAATCCCGATGTACTCGGACCGAGTCTCCCTGGCAACCAATGATCAGCTGGACGAGATGGCCCGGGCAGATCCCAAGGCCTTGCTCGAGAGGGAGCAGATAATCCGAAAGGTCACGGGCGGCGCCGTGTCGGGCGGCAAAGGGTCGGCGGTGTCGTTGAGGGATGTGCTCGCCCGATCGAGAATACCGCCCAAAGATGCCATGGCTCTGATGAGACAAAACCTGCCGCCCAGCGCTTCTGGGAAGCTGGTGAGTTTGTTGGGAGGAGGGAGAGAGGGGTGGGGTCGGGTTAGGAGGAGGTCTGTCTGGGGGAAGGGAGTCTGTGATGTGAAGAAGCTATGTTCATCCATTCTGTGCCCTCCCATTCCCGTCTCATGCTCTCACTTCATCCGTCTTCTTTCCCTCCCACCAGCTGATATGGAAATCCAGTGTGGCAGCATGGTGTGGTGTGCATGCAGGGGAGGTGGTGGAGAAGCTCCCCTTGTCCCATTCCCCCTTCCCCTGTTCCCTCATTCGCTCTCTCCCCTTCTGCCCCCTCCCATCTCCAGCTAACATGGGAATCGAGTGTAGCGGCATGGTGTGCGGTGCAGGTGCTGGAGGTGGTGGAGAAGTTCAGCGACATGGCTGCTGATGGACTTGTTGCTGCTGCATCAACTCACTCTCTTTTTTTCCCCTCTCCCATTCTCCTGTTCTCCGTTCCCGTTTTTCCCCTAAATGCGTATCCACTTGTCAGCTAACATGGGAAGCCAGCGTGGCGGCATGGTGTGCGGTGCAGGTGCTGGAGGTGGTGGAGAAGTTCAGCGACATGGCGGCTGATGGGCTCGTGGCCACCGACTACCAACCCTCCAACCCTCTTTTCTCCCTTCCCCTGATCCCCTGTCCTTGTTCCTCCATTGCCCCGTCCCCCCACCAGTTAACATGGGAGGCAAGTGTAGCAGCATGGTGTGCGGTGCAGGTGCTGGAGGTGGTGGAGAAGTTCAGCGACATGGCTGCTGATGGGCTCGTGGCCACCGACTACCAAACCATGGACTGCCTCACTGGCCCTCTCTCCGTCATGCTCGCTCTGCCCCAGGTGGGTAGAACGAGCACACAACCACACACACAAGCACACACACAAGCACACGTCATGCTCGAAATAAATGCTCACGTGCGCCACCAACCACATGCCTCACCACCGACTATCAGATCTTGGACTGCCTCACTGGCCCGCTCTCCGTCATGCTCGCCTTGCCACAGGTGGGTGTGCTTATATTCCACCCACCCACACACCCAAACACTGACTCATAATCACACGCACTCACACATATATGCAGCCCCTTTTCACACAGTCTACGCACACATGTATCCGCCTTTCCAACCCCCCTGCCCCTCTTGTCTTCCAGACCATGAGTTTCTGGGAGCCCTTTGTGCCAGCCTTTGCCGAAATGCTGCGCCTCCATGGCAAGGCCATGCTCGACGGGCCGCCCTCTGCTGCCCTCTCGTGCCTCTCTGCCCCTCTGATATCGCCTCTTCCCTTCCCCCATCCGCCCGTCTCCCCCTCTCCTCCAGCCAATGAGCTTCTGGGAGCCCTTCGTGCCAGCCTTTGCTGAGATGCTGCGCCTGCACGGAAAGGCCATGCTGGACGGGCCGCCCTCCCTCTCATGCCCTCCATGGCCCCCCCGCACTGGCCCCTTGCTCCCCTGCGTTGTGCGTCTCCCCCCTTTTCCCCCTCCAGCCCATGAGCTTCTGGGAGCCCTTCGTGCCGGCCTTCGCTGAAATGCTGCGCCTGCACGGCAAGGCCATGCTGGACGGCCCGCCCTCTGCTGCCGCGGCGGACACTGCTGACAGTGCCGGGGCAGCAGCTAAGGGGGGCGACGTGTTGCTCAAGGGCCTCTTTGGCAGCCTGCTGAAGCAGATGGCCCTCCGCCCCGAGTTCATCAGGAAGAGAGCTCTGCTCTGCCTGCTGCTTCTCCTGCGCGTGCGTATTCCTGTGCCGGATTTCTGATATGGCATAGTTGATAACTCTGTTGATGTACTTACAGCCCTCACTGCTGTGCCCTCACTGCTGTGCCCTCTCCCTGCAACCATCCCTTCGTTTGTTTTCCTTCTACACCCAATCACCTTTCCCCATTCCTCCGCTGAACGCCCTGCATCCTCACCGTCACTCTTTATCCTCCCACACACAGAACGCCCTGCTGCACATGAAGGACGTGGAACGGGCGAGAGTCATCCTCACAGTCGCCCTCTCAGAGGTCCTATCCCACATGCGCCTCCTGCACGCACCCTCGCCCTCCACCAATCCCCCCTTTTGCCCAACCTCCCCTCCTCATTCTGTTTCTTCCCACTAACAGAACGCTCTGCTGCACATGAAGGACGTGGAGCGCCTCAGAGTCATCCTCACAGTCGCTCTCTCAGAAGTCCTCTCCCACATGCGCCTGCTGCACGCGCCCTCGCCCTCCCCCGCCCCCGCCTCTCGCTCCTCCAGCGCCTCTAGCATCGCTTCTGCTGCTGGCGGTGCGGGTGGGGGCGCTGGGGAACTGGTAGAGTCCGCAGAGGTTGAGAAACTGAGGCTTTCGCTGGAAGAGCTTGGGACGGAGGATAAGTGGTTTCAACTGCTGGACGAGTGCGGATTACCGTCGATCTGCCTGGAGATTGTGGTGGAGGAGGATGAGGAGAAGGAGGAGGAGGAGGACGAGGAGGACGAGGAGGAGGAGTATGAGGAGTGGGATGAAGGGGGGAGTGTGATGGTGGGGAGGAGGAGGAAGCGGGAGAGGGACAGGTGGACGTGGTCGAATGTGGAGGAGACTCAGGATATGCTGCTCACCGTGGTGGATGCAGCGTCGCAGCACGAGCAACTGGTGAGTCTTGAATTCTGGCTCAAATCTGAAGTTGTCTTTTTGCACCAGTAGTGAAGTCAGGACATGCTGCTTACTGTGGTGGATGCCGCGTCACCGCATGAGCAACTGGTAGGTCTTGTTTTTTGCCCACCTTGCACGGTTGCCCATGTTGCATGGTTGCCCATGTTGCATGGTTGCCCATGTTGCATGGTTGCCCATGTTGCATGGTTGCCCATGTTGCATGGTTGCCCATGTTGCATGGTTGCCCATGTTGCATGGTTGCCCATGTTGCACTGCTGTTCAACAGGGCACATGCCTGATCGCAAGGCCTTCCCATCGTTCTCCCTTCACTCCGTTATGCCCTCCCTTTTCACTCGCAGATGGAGGGGCTGAAGACATCCAACGACAAGTACGCCATAGTTGAGAGTTACTACATTCTCGCGCAGGCATACGGGCACGTGCCAGACCTGTACATCATGTGGTTAGGGAACACCTCATCCCAACCCAACCCCTGAATCTTCCCCATCTTCCACCTCCTCATCCACCTTCCCCTTTCCCTTCCTGCCCATCCCTCGCAGATGGAGGGGCTGAAGACATCAAACGACAAGTACGCCATAGTGGAGAGCTACTACATCCTCGCACAGGCGTACGGACATGTGCCCGATCTGTACATCATGTGGATGCTGCACCTGTGCGACGCGCACCAGGAGATGAACCAGTGGGCCGAGGCCGCTCAGTGCGCCGTTTCTGTAGCTGGCATTGTCATTCGGGTAAACCCAAGGCCCAAGGGATGCTGCCTACTGGGGTTAAGGGGCCAGGGGTCAGGGGTCAGGGGTTCACTGCTGCTGGGGTTCCGAAGTGAGTGTTTGCTGTTGGGGTTGAGGGATTAGGGTTCAGGGCTGAGTTGCAGAGAGGACTATTTGATGTTGAGGGTGAGGGGCAAGCGCTCTTCTTCCCGCCAGCGCTGAGGGATGTGTGGTTGTCGCTCATTCAGCTAGGAGCGTAGCGTCCCCTCGTACTCTCTGTTTCCTCTTCCAAATCCACCTCCTTGTCGTCATTTCAGGATCTGCAAATTGCGCCGGAGGAACCAGTGTGGGACGAGGAGCATCTGGAGGTCCTCTGGAGCATCTGCCCCTTGGCCCGCCACCAGTGGCGCGCGCGGGTCACACTCACACCAGCACTACCCCTTCTCTCAATGCGTCCTCTCAGGGTCTGCAAATCGCATCAGAGGAACCAGTGTGGGACGAGGAGCACCTGGAAGTCCTCTGGAGCATCTGCCCCTTGGCCCGCCACCAGTGGCGCGCGCGGGTCACACTCACACCAGCACTACCCCTTCTCTCAATGCGTCCTCTCAGGGTCTGCAAATCGCATCAGAGGAACCAGTGTGGGACGAGGAGCACCTGGAAGTCCTCTGGAGCATCTGCCCCTTGGCCCGTCACCAGTGGCGCGCGCGGGCCTTCTCCTCCCAGTCGGGGTTTGGGGCGGCGAGGGTGACGGTGGAGGGGGCGGTGCAGCACGTGCAGCGGGCGAGCAACCTGTTCTACAAGGCGGAGCTGTTTCATTTCTGCGCGCTCATGCTCTCGCTGCTGCTGCCGCTGCACCGCTCCCGCCACGACTACAAGCAGGTGAGTGGCTTGCGAGGTGGAAGGAGAGGGTGAGTTTGAGGTGAGTGGGGAGGGGATAATAGACCCTGCCGCTGCACCACACGCGCCACGACTACAAGCAGGGTGGACAAGCAGGTGCGCGCGAGTGCTGGTAATGGGGGGCAAGGGTGGACAAGCAGGTGCGCGCGAGTGTTGGTAATGGGGGGCGCAGAGTGGACAAGCAGGTGCGCACGAGTGTTGGTAATGGGGGGATCGCCTCATTACCATTACCATATCGCCTCATCACCATTACCACATCGCCTCATCACCATTACCACATCGCCTCATTACCATTACCACATCGCCTCATTACCATTACCACATCGCCTCATTACCATTACCACATCGCCTCATTACCATTACCACATCGCCTCAATACCATTACCACATCGCCTCATTACCATTACCACGTCGCCTCATTACCATTACCACATCGCCTCATTACCATTACCACATCGCCTCACTACCATTACCACATCGCCTCATCACCATTACCACATCGCCTCATCACCATTACCACATCGCCTCATTACCATTACCACATCGCCTCATTACCATTACCACATCGCCTCATTACCATTACCACATCGCCTCATTACCATTACCACATCGCCTCATTACCATTACCACATCGCCTCACTACCATTACCACATCGCCTCATTACCATTACCACATCGCCTCATCACCATTACCACATCGCCTCATTACCATTACCACATCGCCTCATTACCATTACCACATCGCCTCACTACCATTACCACATCGCCTCATTACCATTACCACATCGCCTCATTACCATTACCACATCGCCTCACTACCATTACCACATCGCCTCATTACCATTACCACATCGCCTCATTACCATTACCACATCGCCTCATTACCATTACCACATCGCCTCATTACCATTACCACATCGCCTCACTACCATTACCACATCGCCTCATTACCATTACCACATCGCCTCATCACCATTACCACATCGCCTCATTACCATTACCACATCGCCTCATTACCATTACCACATCGCCTCATTACCATTACCACATCGCCTCATTACCATTACCACATCGCCTCATTACCATTACCACATCGCCTCATTACCATTACCACATCGCCTCATTACCATTACCACATCGCCTCATTACCATTACCACATCGCCTCACTACCATTACCACATCGCCTCATTACCATTACCACATCGCCTCATTACCATTACCACATCGCCTCATTACCATTACCACATCGCCTCATTACCATTACCACATCGCCTCATCACCATTACCACATCGCCTCATTACCATTACCACATCGCCTCATTACCATTACCACATCGCCTCATTACCATTACCACATCGCCTCATTACCATTACCACATCGCCTCACTACCATTACCACATCGCTTCATTACCATTACCACATCGCCTCATTACCATTACCACATCGCCTCACTACCATTACCACATCGCCTCATCACCATTACCACATCGCCTCATCACCATTACCACATCGCCTCATTACCATTACCACATCGCCTCATTACCATTACCACATCGCCTCATTACCATTACCACATCGCCTCATTACCATTACCACATCGCCTCACTACCATTACCACATCGCCTCATCACCATTTCCACATCGCCTCATCACCATTACCACATCGCCTCATTACCATTACCACATCGCCTCATTACCATTACCACATCGCCTCATTACCATTACCACATCGCCTCATTACCATTACCACATCGCCTCACTACCATTACCACATCGCCTCATCACCATTACCACATCGCCTCATTACCATTACCACATCGCCTCATTACCATTACCACATCGCCTCATTACCATTACCACATCGCCTCACTACCATTACCACATCGCCTCATTACCATTACCACATCGCCTCATTACCATTACCACATCGCCTCATCACCATTACCACATCACCTCATCACCATTACCACATCGCCTCATTACCATTACCACATCGCCTCATTCCCATTACCACATCGCCTCATTACCATTACCACATCGCCTCATTACCATTACCACATCGCCTCACTACCATTACCACATCGCCTCATTACCATTACCACATCGCCTCATTACCATTACCACATCGCCTCATTACCATTACCACATCGCCTCATTACCATTACCACATTGCCTCATTACCATTACCATATCGCCTCATTACCATTAGGGTGGACAGGCAGGTGCGCGCGAGTGTTGGTAATGGGGGGCGCAGGGTGGACAAGCAGGTGCGGATGGGAGTGGGCTGGCAGTGGGAGGTGTGTTGAGCGGAAGAGGCAGAGCAGGAGGAAGGCAGGTTGCGACTGTGAGCACCGGAAAGCGGACAGGTGGCTGCCCTACTTCTATTGGGTCTTGGCATGGTAATCGACGCGGGTGACGGTGGAGAGGGCGGGTGACGAGTCCTCAGCTGCCCCTTATCTCCTACCCTCCTTCCTCTCACCCTCCCCCTTTCCCACGGCCCGTCCCTTCCCTTCCCCGTCCCTCCCTCCAGCTGACCAAGACGCACAACAAGATCTCGTCCATGTATGAGAACGTGGAGCAGCAGGAGAGCAGCCCATAGCTGCACCTTAACTCTTTCCCTCCTTCCTCTCACTCCTCCCCCTTCCCACCTTCCCCCACTCCCCGCATCCGCAGCTGACCAAGACGCACAACAAGATCGCGTCCATCTATGAGAACGTGGAGCAGCAGGAGACGAGCCCCATCCCCTTCAAGGACGCCTGCTACTATCGAGTCGGCTTCTATGGGGAACGATTCCGATACATCGATGGCAGGTGAGTGGGCTGACGACACATGCAGGGCAGGTCACTGGTCACAGGTCACTGGTCACAGGTCACTGGTCACAGGTCACTGGTCACTGGTCACAGGTCACTGGTCGCTGGTCACTGGTCACTGGTCACTGGTCACAGGTCACTGGTCACTGGTCACAGGTCACTGGTCACTGGTCACTGGTCACTGGTCACAGGTCACTGGTCACAGGTCACAGGTCACTGGTCACAGGTCACTGGTCACTGGTCACAGGTCACAGGTCACTGGTCACAGGTCACAGGTCACTGGTCACTGGTCACAGGTCACTGGTCACAGGTCACAGGTCACTGGTCACAGGTCACTGGTCACAGGTCACAGGTCAGTGGTCACAGGTCACTGGTCACTGGTCACAGGTCACTGGTCACTGGTCACTGGTCACTGGTCACAGGTCACTGGTCACTGGTCACTGGTCACTGGTCACAGGTCACTGGTCACTGGTCACAGGTCACTGGTCACTGGTCACTGGTCACAGGTCACTGGTCACTGGTCACAGGTCACAGGTCACTGGTCACAGGTCACAGGTCACTGGTCACAGGTCACAGGTCACTGGTCACAGGTCACAGGTCACTGGTCACAGGTCACAGGTCACTGGTCACTGGTCACAGGTCACTGGTCACATGTCACAGGTCACTGGTCACAGGTCACAGGTCACTGGTCACAGGTCACAGGTCACTGGTCACTGGTCACTGGTCACTGGTCACAGGTCACAGGTCACTGGTCACTGGTCACTGGTCACAGGTCACTGGTCACTGGTCACTGGTCACTGGTCACAGGTCACTGGTCACTGGTCACTGGTCACAGGTCACTGGACACTGGTCACTGGTCACTGGTCACTGGTCACTGGTCACGGGTCACTGGTCACTGGTCACAGGTCACTGGTCACAGGTCACTGGTCACTGGTCACTGGTCACTGGTCACAGGTCACTGGTCACTGGTCACTGGTCACTGGTCACAGGTCACTGGTCACTGGTCACTGGTCACTGGTCACTGGTCACAGGTCACTGGTCCTTTCCCTGCTGTCTCACTCCTGGGTTAGTTACCTCTTTCTCTCATCACTCTCTCCTCTCCTTGACATGGAGAGTGCTCAAGGTGCTCAAGGTGCTCTAACATGCGGTCTCACGTGATAAGGATCCGCCTTCACTATACCCCTATTCCTGTCCCCTTCCCTGCTCCTGCCTTCTCACTCTCCCCATCCCTCCTCTCCCCTTCCCCACTATAGGCAGTTCATATACCGAGAGCCACGAGACGTGCGGCTGGAGGACATAATGGAGAAGCTCAAAGCACTCTATGATGCACGCTCACCCGACGAGGAGCCTCTTCAAATCATCCAGGACTCGCGCCAAGTGCACCCCGCCTCCCTCAAGCCGAGGGTCCACCTTTTCATACCTGCACGCCCCCATGCCCATCCCACTCCCTACTCTTCCTGCACTGCTGTCCCCGTCCCTCGTTTCCCCCACGGCAGGGAGTTCATATACCGAGAGCCAAGGGACGTGCGGCTGGGAGACATCATGGAGAAGCTCAAAGCACTCTACGATGCACGCTCGCCCGACGAGGAGCCCCTGCAGATCATCCAGGACTCACGCCAGGTGGACCCTGCCGCCCTCAAGCCGAACCTCGTCTACATGCAGATCACCGCCGTCGAACCTGTGGTAGGTGCGGGGGAGGATCGGTGGCTCGGCAGACCTCTCGAGCCTCCGATTGCCGGGACTCCCACGTTCAGTTGTTTCTTTTTTGACACGCCGTTTACGCCGAATGGGAAGCAGCAGGGGCGGATGGAGGATCAGTGGAAGAGACGAACGCTGCTGTACACGCAGAGCACGCTGCCGAGCCTGATTAGCCGGCAGCCGGTGGTTCGGTCGGAGGTTCGGGAGTACTCCCCGATCCAGTGCGCTGTGGAGATTATTGAGTCGCGGTCGTTTGCACTAGAGGCCGAAATGGCCAGCCAGTTGGGGGATTCTGGGGCGGCAGGGGCGGCGGGAGGGCCGGCTGGAAAGAAGGATCCGGCAGCGGTTGTAGCGGCAGCAATGGCAGCAGGGTCGGGGCCGCTACAGCTGCCGCGGTTACAAACCCTGCAGCGGTTACTGCAGGGGAGTGTGGCGCTGCAGGTTAACAGCGGTGTGCTGGGAGTGTGTATGGCGTTTTACCAGGCGAATCCCCAGGGGGCTAATCCAAGAGCCAAGGATCCAGAGAAATTGCAGCCGTCGGAACTTGAGATGTTGACGTCTGCGATTGTGCGGTTTGTGGTGGTGTGTAAGCGGGCGGTGGTGGTGCATGGGAGGGCGGTGACTGAAGAGGATAGGGATTTCCAGGAGCAGCTGGAGCAGAGCTTAGAAGACCTGGAGAAGGAGATTTCTGCCTTCATTCCAGGGCTAAGGAAACGAGCATCGGCTTACTGAGATAAAGTATTCATTGTCTCGTGTGTGTTGGCTAACACTTAGTGGTGATCATCTGCTAGTGATGCTGCAAAGGGTAAAAGTGCATAATTATTGCCATTAGGGCTGACCGTTGAGGCAATTCTGCTTAGTCAATATAGCCTCACTAATGACAGGCTAGGCTTATTCACATCATGTGGTGTTAACCATGCAGCAATTGCATGTGGAACATTCTCTAAATATGTAAACCATGGGGGCATTGCAGTGTACCAGGATTTCGTGGTGGTGGACCACGAAGATATTTTGGCTTTTCAGCACACGTGATCCACAGCACTTGACCAGACTCAAGATTCCACAGAGCTGCCAGCTCATCCCCCGTTCAACCGAACCTAACCTGACCTAACAGCCGGCATCGCTGGTGTATTTCTACGAGAGCTAATACTCGTTAGAGGCAGGTTCGACTGCACGCTTAGGAACAACCTACTGCACTGCGCTGATATTTTCACCTCCAATGCAGGAGCCATTCTTAGTAGCAGCGAGCAGCTGAAGCTGATTCTCCCTCATCTTCGTGTTGCCATGCCCATGTAACCTCAAGCTCGAGCTATTTCTTCTCGCTTTTCGTCCAGCACTATCGCTGCTCGGACTTGCATAACTTGTTTTCGGTGCTTCTGCCGCCTTCCGATTCTTGCTGGAGGCTTGAAGCAGCGATTTTCATCAGCCGTGTACGATCTACTCACTCAGTTAACCTCTGACATCCATTTGCGATGGCTTTCCTTCGGGGGATCGGGAACGTGCTGAGGAGATCAGTCACACAAGGCAGCGCCGCCAATGACGCGCTCGCCGCGTTCCACGCGCCGCAGCCGCACTTATCGCTGCTCCCCACCGCCATGACGCAAGCCGTCCGGTTCATGTCCGGCAACAAGCTCTTCATCGGAGGTGCGTTACCGCTTTCGCCACCACTTTCGTTCTTACTTTCGTCACCCACTGGTCCATCCGTTTTTTAGATCTGATAAACCTACCGTGGTACGGATGTCTTTTCTGGAAATGAGGCACGCCGTCCGATGCTCGTGGGGAACACGCAGCTTATCGGAGGCGCGTTCCTCGCTTCCTGTTTCCGTCTCCGACTCCGTTCTACCGTTGCCACGTGGATCCGTTGAAGCCCACGCCGTTCTTTAGAGTATAGATCTGTCGCATGTCCAGATCCAGGGATGACTCGTGGTCACTTTTGAGTCGACTCAAAAGTCACCTCGAGCCTAGATCTGTCGCATGCACAGATCCAGCAATGATTCGCGTGGCAGACGGCGACGGCTATGTTCGTCGCGTATCAGATCCGGCAGGAAAGAGCTTTCTTGCCGGCAGTGAACCACGCGTGTCTCTCACGCCTCTTCCCTGCCGTCACGCTTAGGATGCAATGATGTTTGATTTTTTTAACACCACTGATTGGACATGTGCGTGCATTTGTGACATATTGGTCTCTTTACCCCAACGCGTGTGTCTCTCGTTCCTTTTGTGCGATCGGTTGAGCAGGGCTCGCATGGGAGGCCGACGAGAAGGCCTTGGCGGATGCTTTCTCTGCCTACGGAACCGTCGAGGAAGGTGCGCCCGCTCTCTCCGCTGCATTTCCGCCGTCCTCCCTCCGCACCCCGCTCTCCGCCCGCCGCGCTCTGCTTTCCGCTTTCGGCGAACCCCCCTCCGCCATCCACCATACTCTATGAGCCGCCTGTGACCCCAGCTCTCTTTGTGCAAATCATTCATCTTCTGTTACCAAGATCACCGCTTATACCCCTCCCCCCTCCCCCGTCCCCTTTCCCTAAACTTACATCCTTGCCCATCGCCCAACATTGACTTTCCTTTTCGCTTTCAGCTCTCGTTTCGCTTGCGCGGCTTTTTGCTTGTTTTGATTGTAATTCAAAAACTTCTGCCTCCCAATTTCTCGTCCTTCCGTTTCCATTCCCTGTCCGTCCGTTCCCGTCTCCCGTCGTTTCCCTCCTTCAACTTCCAGCCAAGGTGATCAGGGATCGGTTCACGGGTCGGTCGCGCGGGTTCGGGTTCGTGAGCTTCGCGTCGGACGAGGAGGCTGCTAGCGCTTTGGAAGGCGTCAACGGCAAGGTGAGGGGGAGGAGATTTTACAGGAGGGTGGGTGGGTGGGGGCAAGGTGACGGGGAGGGCTTAACGGCAAGGTGAGTATCTGGGCTTTAGGGGCAAGGGGTCAGATTAAGTTCAGCCATTTTCGGCAGAGAGTAGATTCACCAGTCTCAAAGAGGTTAGGGTGATCATGAATCAAGGTGCGCGAAGGTACCATTTATATAAAAATCAGGGTTTGTGACGTAAGCCTCGTCGCAATTTTCACGCAAGCCCCGATATCCACTCTCCATGTCTTTTTTTGCCGCCATTTTCACTTGACGTGGGAGATCAGTCTGGTATATTGATCTTCAACAAGATATCCACCGTCCGTACCCTTTACCCCCCTAACACCCACACCCCAACCCCCACACCCAAACCCCTCACACTCTCTCCTCTCCCACACTCTCTGCCCCCCTCTCAGACCCTCTTCTCACAACCACTTTGCACTCCTTGTCCCCCGCCATGCCGTGTAGCAGCTGAGTAGAAGGACAAGGACAGTGCACGTTTATTATGCCCCCTGGAGAGATGAAGAGAGGCCTAAACCCCACCTTACCACACACACTCACACACACTCACTCACTCACTCCCACACTCACACTCGCCCATTTCTCCTGTCACCTAACCCTTGCAGGAGCTGAGTGGAAGGACAGTGCGCGTTGACTATGCCTCCAGCAGGACAGAGAGAGCAAGGGATGGATAAACTCCTCCTCACACATCCTCACACACTCCCTTCACCCCCCTTGTTGTCGCCCAACCCTTGCAGGAGCTGAGTGGAAGGACAGTGCGTGTTGATTATGCCTCCAACAGGACAGAGGGCGGAGGAGGGGGAGGGGGAGGCCGCAGGGGGGGATATGGTGGTGGTGGATACGGGGGTGGCGGAGGGCGGTACAGTGGTGGTGGTGGCGGCGGTGGGTATGGGGGAGGAGGGGGTGGGTACGGCGGTGGAAGGTATGGGGAGGGAGCGGGTTACCCTGGTGGCGGTGGGTCCCAAGGCGGATACGAGCAATAGAGGGGATAGAGTTGGTCAAAAGGCTTGTTTCTTGGTCTGAATTAGCCTTGATGCTGCTCTAGTTTGCCTACTAGCCTCCATACTGGATTGTCCTAGTAAATCAGAGTTATTTTTACCCCCCTCTGTCTACGGTACTTTCCTGATGTTGGCTTGTGCGGACTAACTTAATCCTTTTAGAGAAATATAATGTATACAGGTAATGGCTATCTGCTTCTTCAAATATACAATGACTGGAAAGGTTTGCAGTAAATGGCCACGTACTGTAAGGCGTATGAATTCACAGATTTGGTGCTTTGGATACAGGCTGCAATTTCGATGAGCTTGTTGGTGCGGTTATGTTCAGTCATGCCCGTACTTCTCGCCGCGCCGCCAACTCTATCTCAAGGACTCTCTCAAGGATACCGCTACCATCCCACACCCCGTCCCCACGCCTCCTCCTCATCGCGCCACCGCTTTCGCCTCCCTTTGTCGTCGGTCATCCCGCGTTTCATTAACGCGAGTTCTTCCTCCCTGCGACGTCGCACGCGTCGCATGGCGTGCGACGATTCGAGTCGCAGCCAGGAGTCGCCCGCCGTCGCAGCGGTCGCGGCGGGCGAGGGAGCGCAGAAGCAGGGCGGGGAGCAGCGGCGGCAAAAGCTATGGGCGATGTACGATCGGATGCGGGAGAAGCTGTTCCAAGACGTAAGCTGTTTATATACATATGGCAACCTCTGAGCCGGTTCGTACGGATTAGCCATGGGCGATGTACGACCGGATGAGGGACAAGCTGTTTGCTGACGTAAGCTGTTTAAAGTTGTGACTTTCTAGCGGGTTCATGCGGAAAAAGCTATAGGAGTTGAACGATCAGATGAAGGAGAAGCTGTTCCAAGACGTAAGCCCTGTGCCGGCGCATACGACCCTTCCGATACGTCTCACAAGTCGTTTCACGGAGAGACTACGGGAGACGTAGGATCGGACGAAAGAGAAGTTGTCAAACGAGGTGTTTTTGCTCGTACCGTACAATTGGGTCAAGAAGGTCGCGTCTGAGCTGCGGCATCTGCTGTGGCTGCCCTCTCATTTGTTTTCCTACCCTCCCTCCCATGTCCCTCTCCCCGTTCTCCCCATCCCCCTTCCTCTTCCTCCCTTCGCCAGGCGCCTGAGATGGGCGTTTCTGGGCTACACCGGCAGCTGCTGCCCCCTCACCAGTTTCCTCCCTTCCCGCTCTTCCTTTTTTTCTCCCTCATCTCGTACTTTGCCTCATCCCCGCGCCAGGTGCCTGAGATGGGGGTGTCTGAGAGCTGCACCGCTGATGCGTCCCCCGCACCAGCTCACCCCCTCCCCCTCTCCCCTTCTTCTCCCCTCATCTCCATGCCAGGTGCCCGAGATGAGTGTGAATGAGCTGCTTCAGCTGCTAAAACTACCCTCTCACTTGTTCCCCTGCGCCATTCATTCCCCCCTGTTCCTTCAATCTCCATCCCCATTCCTCACTCCGCCAGGTGCCCGAGATGGGCGTGACTGAGTTGCACCAGCTGCTGCTGGCGCAGCAGGCAGCAGGTGGGGGAGAGGGATTGGGGACGAACGGGGAGGCGGATGGGGGAGTGGGGAGAGGGGAAGTTGGGGAAGGGGGCGTGAGAGGAGAGGGAGGAGGAGGGGAAGCAGTGGGAGGGGGAGGGAGTAGGCGGGGCGGGCGGCGGGTGGTGGTGGTGGACACACGTACAGAGGAGGAGGTGGCAGTGTCGATGATTCGGGGCGGCACACTGAAGCAGAGCGACTTTGAGCGGCAGATGGGACGATTCAGCGATCACCAAATCGTGTGCTACTGGTGAGAAGGTGGGATGCGGAGGGGTGCAGAGGGGTGCAGAGGGGTGCAGAGGAATGCAGGGGGTTTCAGGGTGGTCCACAGGTGCTTGGGGGGAGTGGGGGTGGTAAGAGTGGAAGGAGGTGTGAGAGGTAAGGGGCGATATGGAGCAGGGAGCAACAGGTAATTCTTCACGGCATGCACTCAGTCCTCCTCCATCGCCGCGGCATGCACTCAGCCAACCTGGGGAGCTCCATTCACCCTTCCACTAACTCCGCCCCGCTTCCAATACACCTCTTCCTGCCCCTCTCCCCCTCGCAGCACCATAGGCTATCGCAGCGGCAACTATGCCCGCATGCTGCGCTCACACCACAGCATGCACGCGGCCAACCTCAGGGGCTCCATCCCTCCTTTCTGTTGCTCCGTCCTGCTCCTATTGATCCTTTTCCATCTCTCCCTTCCTCTCTCCCACTCCCCTCCATTTCGTCCTCATCCCCACACGCCCCTCCCAGCACCATAGGCTATCGCAGCGGCAACTATGCGCGCATGCTGCGCTCGCACCACAGCATGCACACCTCCAACCTAACGGGCTCCCCCCTTCCTCCTCTCCCCCTCCTCTCTGCCCCTCCCAGCACCATAGGTTATCGCAGCGGCAACTACGCGCGCATGCTGCGCTCGCACCACAGCATGCACGCCTCCAACCTAACGGGCTCCATCGTCCCGTGGACCCACCACCGCCTCCCCCTCACCTCCCTCTGGCTCTGTCCCGCTCCCCCTCCTCTCTGCCCCTCGCAGCACCATAGGCTATCGCAGCGGCAACTATGCGCGCATGCTGCGATCGCACCACAGCATGCACGCGAGCAACCTCAAGGGCTCTATCCTCGCGTGGACCCACCACCGCCTCCCCCTCACCTCCCTCTACCACCCTGAAACTGGCTCTGGCCCGCTCCCCATCCCTCATCACGCCAACACTAGCACCAGCACCA
The DNA here is from genome assembly GCA_947471745.1 of Closterium sp. Naga37s-1. Taxonomy (NCBI): domain Eukaryota; kingdom Viridiplantae; phylum Streptophyta; class Zygnematophyceae; order Desmidiales; family Closteriaceae; genus Closterium; species Closterium sp. Naga37s-1. The sequence goes on from CANJKZ010000575.1 coordinate 88,622, forward strand.
GCAGCAACACCAGCAGCAACACCAGCAGCAACAGCAGCACCTCGCATGAGGCAGCAACCCAGCATCAGGCGATCGCCGAGCATGAAGCATCAGGAAAGGGAGCAACGGGCTCTTGTGCTGCCACGGTGTTGCCAGTGGTTCCCTTGGGAGGTACCACGCGGGTGCATGTGTACTCGCCCAAGTACGAGCTGCAGGCAGACGGGTACCAGCCGGTGAGTTGACATCTTGGCACACATTACAACTTTTTTTTCTTGGATATCCAAGGTCTGATTATTGTTTACTTTCATGCAGGTGCACTTTGCGAGTGGTGTACCATGGGTGTCTGCCGTTTGGAGTGACATCATTTTGAGGTTGCCCAAGTGGGTTCGTTCCTTTACCAATCCTACTGATCCACCTCCAAATAACTAAGACGTGCATTGGCAGGTAAGGCACATGGTCCAGTTTTGCGCCAGTGGTGATGTAGCATTTGCTGCGATTCACGCTAATTCCTGGGATGAAAATGAAGCGAAATCGTCTTTTTTTTCCGGCGACGTGGACGCGAGGTGAGGAAGGGCGTGCTCGCGTCAGGCACCGCTGTCAGCGTGCACGATGACAGAGGCGGAGAGGGAGCGCCGCTGTCAGCGTGCACGGCGCACAAGCAGTCTCCTTGGCGCTCCCGCTGCAGCTGCCGCTCCCCCACTCTCCCCCTACTCCCTCTCCGCCTCCCCCTCACAACCGCCCAGAGCAGCAGCGGGGACATGGTGGCGCAGCAGGGGAAGGGAAAGGGCGGAAAGTGAACGGGGAGGAACGGTGGTGGTGGTCCCTCTGACGGTCTGCCCCGCATGTTCCAGCTGGTGAAGGCCAGTGCTTCTGCTGGCCGGGTGGTTCACATTCCTCGGCACCTGGGAGAGGAGAGGCGGGTGGGAAGGAGAAGAGCGGGCAGGAGTCAGTTGTCATGACACGTCAGCAGTGGGAGTTGGTAGTGCAGGTGGATGGCGGTGCTCGGCCGGTTCCCGTGCATGTGAGACGAGTGGGGTCGGTGGGGCCATCCATTGTGGTAGCTCCGCATGTGCTCTCCCCCAACACCACTGCCTCGCTGCCCAACCTGCCCCCGCCCAGCTGACTCATGCTGTGAATCACTCCCACCCGTGGGGTACGATATCCGTCGCACATGCCGCAAGGCTGCCTTCACTTCACACACAATGCGTGTGGTACACAGTGTATGGAGTACTGATTGATTGGTCTATGCTTCATGTGATGAGATGTACTAACAAGAATAGGTAACATTTTGGGGATGACCCGTTGTGGAATGATTGTGCATTGTGAGTAATTGCCCCTCTGAAAGTGTGTTTGAAGAGCCTCACACTATTGCATGCAAGACCAGAAACTCAGGGCAGGCTGGCCTCAGCAGAGAGCCAAGCCAAGCTCAAAGCTCTGCTTGTTCACAAGTCAGGCCGGGGCCCGGGAGTCTTCTAAAAACACTAGGGAGGCCAATACCGTATGCCGCGGCTGGGATAGGTGGGTGGCAGTATGGCAGTATGGTCATTCATGGCTAGAGCTGGTCTGCATGGCAATCAAGGAGATGTCGCCACGCCACCACCAGCAGTTGTTGTGGCACATCTCCTGTTGCTGCTGTTGCTTCTGCGATGGTGGTGTAGGTTTGAATTTGAGGCCACAAGTTGCAGTGTGTCCCGTCCCGCATTGGCTAATTCACCTCAACTGAAATATTTCACGAATAACAGAACAATAAAGAAAAAATCCAACAAGGCAATCAGCCTCACTTTTGGGGAAGAGTTTGGGACTAGGTGTGAGTTTTGCAAAAAAACTGTGGATGGAAGTGTAGATACAATAGGTGGTAGCATAATCTCATTGCCATTTGGTTATACGGTACTACCTAGAGACGTCTCCAACATCTTGATGTGGTAGATGAGTTGATATCAATGACTAATCGATAATATGCTGAGCAGCGGCGCCTCCTCCTCACAGCCCCCCAGAGCAGCGGCGCCTCCTCCTCACAGCCCCCCAGAGCAGCGGCGCCTCCTCCTCACAGCCCCCCAGAGCAGCGGCGCCTCCTCCTCACAGCCCCCCAGAGCAGCGGCGCTTCCTCCTCACAGCCCCCCAGAGCAGCGGCGCCTCCTCCTCACAGCCCCCCAGAGCAGCGGCGCCTCCTCCTCACAGCCCCCCAGAGCAGCGGCGCCTCTCCCTCACAGCCCCCCAGAGCAGCGGCGCCTCCTCCTCACAGTCCCCAGAGCAGCGGCGCCTCCTCCTCACAGCCCGCCAGAGCAGCGGCGCCTCCTCCTCACAGCCCGCCGGAGCAGCGGCGCCTCCTCCTCACAGCCCCCCAGAGCAGCGGCGCCTCCTCCTCACAGCCCCCCAGAGCAGCGGCGCCTCCTCCTCACAACCCCCCAGAGCAGCGGCGCCTCCTCCTCACAGCCCCCCAGAGCAGTGGCGCCTCCTCCTCACAGCCCCCCAGAGCAGCGGCGCCTCCTCCTCACAGCCCCTCAAAGCAGCGGCGCCTCCTCCTCACAGCCCCCCAGAGCAGCGGCGCCTCCTCCTCACAGCCCCCCAGAGCAGCGGCGCCTCCTCCTCACAGCCCCCCAGAGCAGCGGCGCCTCCTCCTCACAGCCCCCCAGAGCAGCGGCGCCTCCTCCTCACAGCCCCCCAGAGCAGCGGCGCCTCTCCCTCACAGCCCCCCAGAGTAGCGGCGCCTCCCCCTCACAGCCCCCCAGAGCAACGGCGCCTCTCCCTCACAGCCCCCCAGAGCAGCGGCGCCTCTCCCTCACAGCCCCCCAGAGCAGCGGCGCCTCCTCCTCACAGTCCCCCAGAGCAGAGGCGCCTCCTCCTCACAGCCCCCCAGAGCAGCGGCGCCTCCTCCTCACAGCCCCCCAGAGCAGCGGCGCCTCTCCCTCACAGCCCCCCAGAGCAGCGGCGCCTCCTCCTCACAGCCCCCCAGAGCAGCGGCGCCTCCTCCTCACAGCTCCCCAGAGCAGTGGCGCCCCCTCCCCACAGCCCCCCAGAGCAGCGGCGCCTCCTCCTCACAGCCCCCCAGAGCAGCGGCGCCTCCTCCTCACAGCCCCCCAGAGAAGCGGCGCCTCCTCCTCACAGCCCCCCAGAGCAGCGGCGCCTCCTCCTCACAGCCCCCCCGAGCAGCGGCGCCTCCTCCTCACAGCCCCCCAGAGCAGCGGCGCCTCCTCCTCACAGCCCCCCAGAGCAGCGGCGCCTCCTCCTCACAGCCCCCCAGAGCAGCGGCGCCTCCTCCTCACAGCCCCCCAGAGCAGCGGCGCCTCCTCCTCACCGCCCCCCAGAGCAGTGGCGCCTCCTCCTCACAGCCCCCCAGAGAAGCGGCGCCTCCTCCTCACAGCCCCCCAGAGCAGCGGCGCCTCCTCCTTACAGCCCCCCAGAGCAGCGGCGCCTCCTCCTCACAGCCCCCCAGAGCAGCGGCGCCTCTCCTCACAGCCCCCCAGAGCAGCGGCGCCTCCTCCTCACAGCCCCCCAGAGCAGCGGCGCCTCCTCCTCACAGCCCCCCAGAGCAGCGGCGCCTCCTCCTCACAGCCCCCCAGAGCAGCGGCGCCTCCTCCTCACAGCCCCCCGAGCAGCGGCGCCTCCTCCTCACAGCCGGCGCCTCCTCCTCACAGCCCCCCAGAGCAGCAGCGCCTCCTCCTCACAGCCCCCCAGAGCAGCGGCGCCTCCTCCTCATAGCCCCCCAGAGCAGCGGCGCCTCCTCCTCACAGCCGGCGCCTCCTCCTCACAGCCCCCCAGAGCAGCAGCGCCTCCTCACAGCCCCCCAGAGCAGCGGTGCCTCCTCCTCACAGCCCCCCAGAGCAGCGGCGCCTCCTCCTCACAGCCCCCAGAGCAGCGGCACCTCCCCCTCACAGCCCCCAGAGCAGCGGCGCCTCTCCCTCACAGCCCCCCAGAGCAGCGGCGCCTCCTCCTCACAGCCCCCCAGAGCAGCGGCGCCTCCTCCTCATAGCCCCCCAGAGCAGCGGCGCCTCCTCCTCACAGCCCCCCAGAGCAGCGGCGCCTCCTCCTCACAGCCCCCAGAGCAGCGGCGCCTCCCCCTCACAGCCCCCCAGAGCAGCGGCGCCTCCTCCTCACAGCCCCCAGAGCAGCGGCGCCTCTCCCTCACAGCCCCCCAGAGCAGCGGCGCCTCCTCCTCACAGCCCCCCATAGCAGCGGCGCCTCTCCCTCACAGCCCCCCAGAGCAGCGGCGCCTCTCCCTCACAGCCCCCCAGAGCAGCGGCGCCTCTCCTCACAGCCCCCCAGAGCAGCGGCGCCTCTCCTCACAGCCCCCAGAGCAGCGGCGCCTCTCCTTACAGCCCCCCAGAGCAGCGGCGCCTCCTCCTCACAGCCCCCCAGAGCAGCGGCGCCTCCTCCTCACAGCCCCCCAGAGCAGCGGCGCCTCCTCCTCACAGCCCCCCAGAGCAGCGGCGCCTCCTCCTCACAGCCCCCCAGAGCAGCGGCGCCTCCTCCTCACAGCCCCCCAGAGCAGCGGCGCCTCCTCCTCACAGCCCCCCAGAGCAGCGGCGCCTCCTCCTCACAGCCCCCCAGAGCAGCGGCGCTTCCTCCTCACAGCCCCCCAGAGCAGCGGCGCCTCCTCCTCACAGCCCCCCAGAGCAGCGGCGCCTCCTCCTCACAGCCCCCCAGAGCAGCGGCGCCTCTCCCTCACAGCCCCCCAGAGCAGCGGCGCCTCCTCCTCACAGTCCCCAGAGCAGCGGCGCCTCCTCCTCACAGCCCGCCAGAGCAGCGGCGCCTCCTCCTCACAGCCCGCCGGAGCAGCGGCGCCTCCTCCTCACAGCCCCCCAGAGCAGCGGCGCCTCCTCCTCACAGCCCCCCAGAGCAGCGGCGCCTCCTCCTCACAACCCCCCAGAGCAGCGGCGCCTCCTCCTCACAGCCCCCCAGAGCAGCGGCGCCTCCTCCTCACAGCCCCCCAGAGCAGCGGCGCCTCCTCCTCACAGCCCCTCAAAGCAGCGGCGCCTCCTCCTCACAGCCCCCCAGAGCAGCGGCGCCTCCTCCTCACAGCCCCCCAGAGCAGCGGCGCCTCCTCCTCACAGCCCCCCAGAGCAGCGGCGCCTCCTCCTCACAGCCCCCCAGAGCAGCGGCGCCTCCTCCTCACAGCCCCCCAGAGCAGCGGCGCCTCTCCCTCACAGCCCCCCAGAGTAGCGGCGCCTCCCCCTCACAGCCCCCCAGAGCAACGGCGCCTCTCCCTCACAGCCCCCCAGAGCAGCGGCGCCTCTCCCTCACAGCCCCCCAGAGCAGCGGCGCCTCCTCCTCACAGTCCCCCAGAGCAGAGGCGCCTCCTCCTCACAGCCCCCCAGAGCAGCGGCGCCTCCTCCTCACAGCCCCCCAGAGCAGCGGCGCCTCTCCCTCACAGCCCCCCAGAGCAGCGGCGCCTCCTCCTCACAGCCCCCCAGAGCAGCGGCGCCTCCTCCTCACAGCTCCCCAGAGCAGTGGCGCCCCCTCCCCACAGCCCCCCAGAGCAGCGGCGCCTCCTCCTCACAGCCCCCCAGAGCAGCGGCGCCTCCTCCTCACAGCCCCCCAGAGAAGCGGCGCCTCCTCCTCACAGCCCCCCAGAGCAGCGGCGCCTCCTCCTCACAGCCCCCCCGAGCAGCGGCGCCTCCTCCTCACAGCCCCCCAGAGCAGCGGCGCCTCCTCCTCACAGCCCCCCAGAGCAGCGGCGCCTCCTCCTCACAGCCCCCCAGAGCAGCGGCGCCTCCTCCTCACAGCCCCCCAGAGCAGCGGCGCCTCCTCCTCACCGCCCCCCAGAGCAGTGGCGCCTCCTCCTCACAGCCCCCCAGAGAAGCGGCGCCTCCTCCTCACAGCCCCCCAGAGCAGCGGCGCCTCCTCCTTACAGCCCCCCAGAGCAGCGGCGCCTCCTCCTCACAGCCCCCCAGAGCAGCGGCGCCTCTCCTCACAGCCCCCCAGAGCAGCGGCGCCTCCTCCTCACAGCCCCCCAGAGCAGCGGCGCCTCCTCCTCACAGCCCCCCAGAGCAGCGGCGCCTCCTCCTCACAGCCCCCCAGAGCAGCGGCGCCTCCTCCTCACAGCCCCCCGAGCAGCGGCGCCTCCTCCTCACAGCCGGCGCCTCCTCCTCACAGCCCCCCAGAGCAGCAGCGCCTCCTCCTCACAGCCCCCCAGAGCAGCGGCGCCTCCTCCTCATAGCCCCCCAGAGCAGCGGCGCCTCCTCCTCACAGCCGGCGCCTCCTCCTCACAGCCCCCCAGAGCAGCAGCGCCTCCTCACAGCCCCCCAGAGCAGCGGCGCCTCCTCCTCACAGCCCCCCAGAGCAGCGGCGCCTCCTCCTCACAGCCCCCAGAGCAGCGGCGCCTCCCCCTCACAGCCCCCAGAGCAGCGGCGCCTCTCCCTCACAGCCCCCCAGAGCAGCGGCGCCTCCTCCTCACAGCCCCCCAGAGCAGCGGCGCCTCCTCCTCATAGCCCCCCAGAGCAGCGGCGCCTCCTCCTCACAGCCCCCCAGAGCAGCGGCGCCTCCTCCTCACAGCCCCCAGAGCAGCGGCGCCTCCCCCTCACAGCCCCCCAGAGCAGCGGCGCCTCCTCCTCACAGCCCCCAGAGCAGCGGCGCCTCTCCCTCACAGCCCCCCAGAGCAGCGGCGCCTCCTCCTCACAGCCCCCCATAGCAGCGGCGCCTCTCCCTCACAGCCCCCCAGAGCAGCGGCGCCTCTCCCTCACAGCCCCCCAGAGCAGCGGCGCCTCTCCTCACAGCCCCCCAGAGCAGCGGCGCCTCTCCTCACAGCCCCCAGAGCAGCGGCGCCTCTCCTTACAGCCCCCCAGAGCAGCGGCGCCTCCTCCTCACAGCCCCCCAGAGCAGCGGCGCCTCCTCCTCACAGCCCCCCAGAGCAGCGGCACCTCCTCCTCACAGCCCCCAGAGCAGCGGCGCCTCCCCCTCATAGCCCCCCAGAGCAGCGACGCCTCCTCCTCACAGCCCCCAGAGCAGCGGCGCCTCCCCCTCACAGCCCCCCAGAGCAGCGGCGCCTCCTCCTCACAGCCCCCCAGAGCAGCGGCGCCTCCCCCTCACAGCCCCCCAGAGCAGCGGCGCCTCCTCCTCACAGCCCCCCAGAGCAGCGGCGCCTCCTCCTCACAGCCCCCAGAGCAGCGGCGCCTCTCCCTCACAGCCCCCCAGAGCAGCGGCGCCTCCTCCTCACAGCCCCCCAGAGCAGCGGCGCCTCCTCCTCACAGCCCCCCAGAGAAGCGGCGCCTCCTCCTCACAGCCCCCCAGAGCAGCGGCGCCTCCTCCTCACAGCCCCCCCGAGCAGCGGCGCCTCCTCCTCACAGCCCCTCAGAGCAGCGGCGCCTCCTCCTCACAGCCCCCCAGAGCAGCGGCGCCTCCTCCTCACAGCCCCCCAGAGCAGCGGCGCCTCCTCCTCACAGCCCCCCAGAGCAGCGGCGCCTCCTCCTCACAGCCCCCAGAGCAGCGGCGCCTCTCCCTCACAGCCCCCCAGAGCAGCGGCGCCTCCTCCTCACAGCCCCTCATAGCAGCGGCGCCTCTCCCTCACAGCCCCCCAGAGCAGCGGTGCCTCTCCCTCACAGCCCCCCAGAGCAGCGGCGCTTCCTCCTCACAGCCCCCCAGATCAGCGGCGCCTCCTCCTCACAGCCCCCCAGAGCAGCGGCGCCTCCTCCTCACAGCCCCCAGAGCAGCGGCGCCTCTCCCTCACAGCCCCCTAGAGCAGCGGCGCCTCCTCCTCACAGCCCCCCAGAGCAGCGGCGCCTCCTCCTCACAGCCCCCCAGAGAAGCGGCGCCTCCTCCTCACAGCCCCCCAGAGCAGCGGCGCCTCCTCCTCACAGCCCCCCAGAGCAGCGGCGCCTCCTCCTCACAGCCCCCCGAGCAGCGGCGCCTCCTCCTCACAGCCCCTCAGAGCAGCGGCGCCTCCTCCTCACAGCCCCCCAGAGCAGCAGCGCCTCCTCCTCACAGCCCCCCAGAGCAGCGGCGCCTCCTCCTCATAGCCCCCCAGAGCAGCGGCGCCTCCTCCTCACAGCCCCCCAGAGCAGCAGCGCCTCCTCCTCACAGCCCCCCAGAGCAGCGGCGCCTCCTCCTCACAGCCCCCCAGAGCAGCGGCGCCTCCTCCTCACAGCCCCCAGAGCAGCGGCGCCTCCCCCTCACAGCCCCCCAGAGCAGCGGCGCCTCTCCCTCACAGCCCCGCAGAGCAGCGGCGCCTCCTCCTCACAGCCCCCCAGAGCAGCGTCGCCTCCTCCTCACAGCCCCCCAGAGCAGCGGCGCCTCCTCCTCACAGCCCCCCAGAGCAGCGGCGCCTCCTCCTCACAGCCCCCCAGAGCAGCGGCGCCTCCTCCTCACAGCCCCCCAGAGCAGCGGCGCCTCCTCCTCACAGCCCCCCAGAGCAGCGGCGCCTCTCCCTCACAGCCCCCCGGAGCAGCGGCGCCTCTCCCTCACAGCCCCCCAGAGCAGCGGCGCCTCCTCCTCACAGCCCCCCAGTGCAGCGGCGCCTCTCCCTCACAGCCCCCCAGAGCAGCGGCGCCTCCTCCTCACAGCCCCCCAGAGCAGCGGCGCCTCCTCCTCACAGCCCCCCAGAGCAGCGGCGCCTCCTCCTCACATCCCCTCAGAGCAGCGGCGCCTCTCCTCACATCCCCCCAGAGCAGCGGCGCCTTCTCCTCACAACCCCCCAGAGCAGCGGCGCCTCCTCCTCACAGCCCCGCAGAGCAGCGGCGCCTCCTCCTCACAGCCCCCCAGAGCAGCGGCGCCTCCTCCTCATAGCCCCCCAGAGCAGCGGCGCCTCCTCCTCACAGCCCCCCAGAGCAGCGGCGCCTCCTCCTCACAGCCCCCCAGAGCAGCGGCGCCTCCTCCTCACAGCCCCCCAGAGCAGCGGCGCCTCCTCCTCACAGCCCCCCAGAGCAGCGGCGCCTCCTCCTCACAGCCCCCCAGAGCAGCGGCGCCTCCTCCTCACAGCCCCCCAGAGCAGCGGCGCCTCCTCCTCACAGCCCCCCAGAGCAGCGGCGCCTCCTCCTCACAGCCCCCCGAGCAGCGGCGCCTCCTCCTCACAGCCGGCGCCTCCTCCTCACAGCCCCCCAGAGCAGCAGCGCCTCCTCCTCACAGCCCCCCAGAGCAGCGGCGCCTCCTCCTCATAGCCCCCTAGAGCAGCAGCGCCTCCTCCTCACAGCCGGCGCCTCCTCCTCACAGCCCCCCAGAGCAGCAGCGCCTCCTCACAGCCCCCCAGAGCATCGGCGCCTCCTCCTCACAGCCCCCAGAGCAGCGGCGCCTCCCCCTCACAGCCCCCAGAGCAGTGGCGCCTCTCCCTCACAGCCCCCCAGAGCAGCGGCGCCTCCTCCTCACAGCCCCCCAGAGCAGCGGCGCCTCCTCCTCATAGCCCCCCAGAGCAGCGGCGCCTCCTCCTCACAGCCCCCCAGAGCAGCGGCGCCTCCTCCTCACAGCCCCCAGAGCAGCGGCGCCTCCCCCTCACAGCCCCCCAGAGCAGCGGCGCCTCCTCCTCACAGCCCCCAGAGCAGCGGCGCCTCTCCTCACAGCCCCCCAGAGCAGCGGCGCCTCCTCCTCACAGCCCCCCAGAGCAGCGGCGCCTCCCCCTCACAGCCCCCCAGAGCAGCGGCGCCTCCTCCTCACAGCCCCCCAGAGCAGCGGCGCCTCCTCCTCACAGCCCCCAGAGCAGCGGCGCCTCTCCCTCACAGCCCCCCAGAGCAGCGGCGCCTCCTCCTCACAGCCCCCCAGAGCAGCGGCGCCTCCTCCTCACAGCCCCCCAGAGAAGCGGCGCCTCCTCCTCACAGCCCCCCAGAGCAGCGGCGCCTCCTCCTCACAGCCCCCCCGAGCAGCGGCGCCTCCTCCTCACAGCCCCTCAGAGCAGCGGCGCCTCCTCCTCACAGCCCCCCAGAGCAGCGGCGCCTCCTCCTCACAGCCCAGCCCCCCAGAGCAGCGGCGCCTCCTCCTCACAGCCCCCAGAGCAGCGGCGCCTCTCCCTCACAGCCCCCCAGAGCAGCGGTGCCTCCTCCTCACAGCCCCCCATAGCAGCGGCGCCTCTCCCTCACAGCCCCCCAGAGCAGCGGCGCCTCTCCCTCACAGCCCCCCAGAGCAGCGGCGCTTCCTCCTCACAGCCCCCCAGATCAGCGGCGCCTCCTCCTCACAGCCCCCCAGAGCAGCGGCGCCTCCTCCTCACAGCCCCCAGAGCAGCGGCGCCTCTCCCTCACAGCCCCCTAGAGCAGCGGCGCCTCCTCCTCACAGCCCCCCAGAGCAGCGGCGCCTGGGGGCGTTCGTTCGTTCCGTCAAATTGGACGAAGTTCATGTTTTGGGGGCGAATATTTTTTTTGAACCTAAGTCGAATGGAATTCGACTTTCCTTGTAGCGAAGTTCGAAAATTGCGGGAATAACACTGCAAAGATGCAATCTCACACGCAAGGTCGAACACCAGAATTCGAACTTTATGTTTCCCGGTACATGCTCGCCAAGTCAAATTAATGCCATTGTATGTTTCGCGATGGAGTCGTCAATTTCGCATGGTGTTCGTACGTGCCGAAAACACACACGCTCACATGAACGTGCTCACGCACGTTCACAATGCCAACTCGAGTCATGTTCACATTTCAAGTTCGAACTTTCAGTAGTCCTGAAATTCGCGATGTTCGTCACACGCTCTTGACGAGATTGGCGAAAACTGTAACCACCTAAAGTTCGAACTTATTTTCGAACTTGGAAACGGAACGAACGCGCCCTTACACCTTGGATGCAATGTCCCATTCTTTCAAATTGTTCTACTAATATTGATATCACTTTGTGTCTCCACTTTGAAGGTATCTACTGCTCTGCTGAATGGTGGTCGTGTCGTAACGAGTACCACTACAAGCTTTCGTGAATACCATCTTCGCGAAAACTTTCGCCGCACGGCACAGAGCACTAGACACTCGGCACACGACAACGCTCGCGACAATCGGCACTAGATAACTGCGTCCTCATGCGCAGAATCTGCGCGGACTTTCGCGCAGAGTTCGCGTAGATAGGGGGAAGGGTGCCAGCGGAGCAGGCGGGCGCAAAGGGGCGCGGCAAATTCCAGAATTTCAGGTGATCGCTCACTAGCACTAACATCCTCCAGAATACTATAGCTGCCACAAAGTCTCTCGATTTCCTTAGCGTTCCTCTGTTACTCGAATCCAACGCTCGCTAACGACGTGTTTTTTACTAAAGCGTGCTTAGATGGCATCTATCGCAATCGCCTCGAGTTCCGTGTTACAAGGAATTGACGGCTTGGAACGAGTGCGAGATCCGACGGTCTCAAGATCTCGTCATCATCCACACCGTATAGATGCACCGTCGGATCGTCCCGCATCTACCTGCCATTTGGCAAATCAGCATCCGGCATTCCCGTTGGACCGTCTGCCTGACGACGTGCTCTCATTGGTCCTCCAGCATCTCTCCCGCAACTCCCTCGCGCACGCCTTTGTGTGCAAGCGCTGGTTCCGTCTCACGTGCCTCGCGCGCGTCTACCTCAAGGTTCCGCGCGCCGTGCACTCCGCGCAGCTTCTCTCCGCCGTAGACACATTCCCGACATTGTCACAACTCGATATAGCGGAGAACACCGTTCCGCACGCGACAGACGAACTCCTGCGCGGAATTTCCGCGCGCTGCCCCAATCTCACGCGCCTGCTCATCGGGTACCAGTTCCGCGCGCGCTTCTCCCCCGCAGGGCTCTCCGCGCTCTTCCGCGGGTGCGCACGCCTGCAGCAGCTCCGCCTGTTCTCCCTCAGCGGGATCTCCGCGCTACCCGCGTCCCTCACGCTCCTCTCCCAGCTAGAAGTGCTCGAGTTAGGGGACGACCCAGCCTGGCGCGGATTGGATACGTTCACGAAACTGATTGAACCCGATATAAGCCTAGATTCGTTAAGCTGTATGAGGAAGCTGGTTGTGAGCAGTCGCTGCTTTGAGAGCCTGCCGTGGAGCATCGGCGAGCTGACACGTTTGGAGCATCTAGAAATCCATTCAGAGGTCCTTAGTTCGCTGCCCGGCAGTTTCGGGCAGCTAGGGTCGTTGGCGGTGCTGAAGCTCGAGGCCAAGTCTTTGGAGGAGCTGCCCGAGAGCCTGGGCAGGTTGAAAAACCTGCAGCGATTGTGGCTGACAAACTGCGAGAGTCTGTCCAAACTTCCCGACTCGTTCGGGCAGCTTTCCAGCCTATCCTTCCTCAGCATACACCTCTGCGACCGGCTCCGGTCTCTCCCAGAAAGTTTCAGCTTCCTGCCCGCTTTGGAAACCCTAAAACTGCACGAGCTTTCGAGCCTGCGCACGCTGCCCGAACTCTTCGGGCACCTGCCGAAGCTGAGAATCCTCGACATGAGCACATGCGGGGTGGTGCGCCTTCCCCTCTCCCTCTACCTCCTAGCCCGCTTGGAACGACTCAGCATTGCAGCTTTCCCGGACCTCCCCCACGTGCCCCCCCTCACCGCGCAACTCCTCCCTCCACCACCCCGCCCGTCCCACGAATCCCTTCCGCCTGGCACCGCCTCTGCATCGCTTGCGCCTCCCTCCCCTTCCCAAGCGCCTTCGTCGGTTGCTCGGGGAGGCGTTTTTGGAGGATCCTTTTCCGTCCCCCATCAGAATGTGAGTCAGGAGCAGGGGCAGGATCAACAGAGGAGGGCGCGGCCTATTGGGTTGCGTACTGGGTTGGGTGGGCGCATGCAGGAAGATGAGGAGGAGGAGGAGGAGGAGAGAGCGGATGAGATGCAGGAGGGGGTGGTGCAGCAGCAGCAGCAGCAGCAGCAGCAGCAGCAGCAAGAGGAAGGGAGGCCATGGGAAGGGGGGGAACAGCAGGAGGGGAATCTGGCAGGGAACTACTCCCACTGGAGTGTGGGGAGGCAGTTTCCTTCGTCCTCGTTAGGGCTGTCCTCGTTAGTGATACTAGAGATGACGGACCACACTGGGATCCTTGCCTTGCCCGAAGATCTAGGCTGCCTGCCAAAGCTGGAGCTTCTCAGGCTGGTCAGACTGGACAATTTCACTGTCCTGCCCGATTCTCTCGGGCAGCTGAAATCCCTGCGCAAGCTAATGCTTTCTCAGCTGCCCAATCTAGAGTACCTCCCTGCCTCTCTCCCACAACTGCCATCCCTCGAACTGCTGGTCATTCACCAATGTGCCAACCTGGCATCCCTGCCACGTGGCACAATCTCAGGCCTTCGAAACCTGTCCAAGGTGGCGCTTATCGAGTGCACAAGCTTGTGCAGTCTGGATAGCGAAGGGGGGAAGGCCAGCAGGGGTGGAACGGACACGCTGCGCCATGTGCTTGTGTTTGATTGCGGTATGAAGTCCCTTCCACCATCTCTTCTACATGTGGAGTCGTTACAGACTGTACACTTTCGAAATGGGGGGTGGTTTGGCTTTCCGGTGTTTTCATTGCCAGAGGTGTACGGGTTTTCTAGGTATTCTTGCGAGAGCGTGCAGGGAGGGTTTGTTTATTCTAGGAATTATAGCTACCCGTGTGTGCATTGTCGTGATTTTGTGTTAGCTACATGGGATGCATGATGGTATATAGTTAGTAGAAATGTCATTTATACATTGGTGTATAAGTTATAATGTCGTACCCCACGTCAACTTGTGGATTCAGTATGAAACGTTTTTGCATGAATCCAGTCCCCACAGCTCGCGCACGTCACCCTTTCCCCAGAATCAAGGAAGGGTGTAAGGCGTAGATTAGGAGGCACCCACCCACTCATCTAGTAGCCGATTTTCTCGCTTGCTGTATTCCCGCCATGGCATTCATCACCGCCAACATCAACGCTTTCTTCTCGCAATCCTCACCGTCCGATTCGCTTCCCCGCAGAGACGAGTCGCATGTCGGTCCGTTCCCCCTGGACGATCTTCCAGACGACGTTCTCGCGTTGGTGCTTCGCCTCGTCTCGCGTCGCTCGATCCACCTCGCCTTGCAGACGAATCTCGTGTGCAAACGCTGGTGCCGCCTCCTCCGCCTCTCGCTCTCCCATGTCACAATAACGAGGGAAATCACCCCGGCTGACCTTCTGTGCGCTTTGAGAACTTTCCCTACAATCACGTATCTAGATATTGCGGTAAATGTTATCATTCCACCGTTCGGTTCTCCAATCCTTCAAGACGAGCTGCTCCGTCGGATCTCTGACACGTGTCCGCATCTGAAGAGCTTCGCTCTCGCTCACCAATCTCGCGCGGAGGGCCGAGTTTCCGCCGCCGGACTCTCCGCGCTCTTCCGCGGATGCCCGCGCCTGGAGTCGTTGCGCCTGCTCTCCCTGAGCGCAATCTCCGCGCTTCCGCCCGCCGTCTCCCGCCTCACCAACCTCTCCGCGCTCGACTTGGGGGACAGTGGCGCATGGTGCTGGGGGAAAGGCGGAAAGCATGCGCTGGCGGGGGCGGAGGGGGGTGGAGAAGGCGGAAGGGGAGGCTGCGGGGAAGCGGAGGAAAGGAGGCAGGCGCAGGGGCAGAATTTGATGCCTTCAAGGGGTGATAGCGGTACCAGCCTGGACTTGATAAGTGCTCGGATTAGGAGGCAGCGGGATTCAGCTCTAACTTCGCTGACCACATGCGCTTCACACTTGAATTGTTTAAGTGCCCTCACTTACCTAAGAGTCAACAGCTGGTGCTTGCAGGCGCTGCCAGCTTCCCTTGGCGCACTGAAGATGCTTAGCCACTTGGAGGTCACCTCGGAAAAAGTTTCTTCCCTGCCCGAAGAGATCTGTGACCTGCCCCTGCTACAAGTGCTCTGGCTTAGACTGAGGAAATTGAGTCAGCTGCCCGAGAGGATGGGCAGCATGGCCAGCCTTCAGCAGCTGCGGTTGAGGGACTGCACGTGTTTGGTGTCACTGCCCGACTCTTTCGGGCAGCTCAGAATAGAACTTCTGGAGCTTCATAACTGTGCATCTCTCACCGCCCTTCCCCAAACTTTTGGGTCACTCTCCCAACTGCGGACCCTTCGCATGATCTGGGTGTATCATTTATCCAACCTGCCCGACTCCTTCGGGCAGCTCTCAAACCTCCGTTACCTGGAGCTGGAGCAGTGCACGGCTCTTCGAGACCTGCCCGGGCCGGTCGACTCCCCTTGCCAAGGCCAGATATGGCTGCCCGCTCTCGAAAGCCTTCGTCTGGTGGGACTCCGCCATCTGGACTCTCTCCCTCCACTCGGGCAGCTGAAAAACCTTCGCAGGCTGACCGTGTCACTTCTATCGAAGCTTGAGGAGCTTCCTCCGTCTCTCTCCCTGCTCTCCAACCTGCAAACCCTAGTCATCCATGGCTGCTCGCAGATCAAATCCCTCCCTCGCAACGTCCCCTCCGCCCTGCCCTCCCTCTCCTCCCTCGCGATTGTCTCCTGCCGCAACATTAAAGATGTGCAGTTTTCATCCTTTAGTGATGGAGCCATGGAAGCATGTGGTGAGGGTGGGGTGGAGGGGAGCGTGAACGGTGCAGCGGTGAAGTGCGATGGGTTACGGTGTGACAATGTGAAGGGGGATGCGGAGGTTGAAGCTGAAAGGAAGGTGCGCATGCAAATATGTGCATTGGCAGGCGATTTCAGCAGCTGCACTTCTGTCACCGCCCAAAGGGGGAAGATTTATCTCTTATCGGCCTTGTCAACCTCACTCCGCTCTGCCGTGAATTTAGCCAAAATTGAAGCTAAACCCTGCCGGGACCTTGGCTCCAACTCGTCTTTTCTCCCTTGCCTCTCAAGCGTGTATGCTATTGATACGGGCGTCAAGGTGCTGCCAGAGTCGCTGTGGTCGCTGCCATCTGTTCAGTGTGTGCACCACTTCAATCACAAGTGGATGGGGAGTAAGGTGAGTGGTAATCCTCCCAAGGAGTATCGTTTTGAGAAGAAGTCTTGCAGGAATGACACAGAAGGGAGGGTGTATGTGAGAGGTGGGTATGAAGGCGATCCGTGTGCTTGTTGCTTGTCAGAGAGAGCCATGAGCTATGGATAGCACATGTGAATGAAAAACCATGGTGTTGTGATTCTTCGTGGACCATTGGCTAGCAAAGGGGAACCCTTGAACAAGGACAAAGAGGTTGGGTGTGTGTACACTAACCTGTACATCGTACATTGTGTGTACCGTACAATTATCTGAAATCCTTGGTCCTGGCTCACAGCAAGCGGTTTTTTTCTTCCACCTCCCCCACACACCACCCGTACGCTCGCCTGCACGATCGGCATGCAAGACCAGCCGACCAAGTGCAAGCACCCTGTAGCCCTGAACAACCTGCCCTCATCAGCAACACAGCCAGCTGCAGCAACGCTTCCACAATCTGCAGAAGCACAAACAGAGCTTTGACATGCAGCAACCATCGCATTCTCCCTGATCGCACACCGGGAAGGCAATCAAGCAGCCATGGATCAGCGTCATCACCCACCCTCTCCAACTCCAGATGCTGCAGTTGGGGCAGCTGCCTGCTGGATAAGTCCAGGAGATTTTCCAGGTTGCCCAGGGAATGCAGGGTGAGCGTGTGCAGGGCAGGGAAGGAGAATTTTTCCGGGAGGGAGGAGATAAACGGGCAGTCGGAAACTTTTAATATGGTGAGGGAAACTAGGCCCGGGTGTTGTTCTGTGCAATTCTTTGCAGAATCAGAGACAGGGATAGATACACAGGCGGGGGCAGGGGGAGGGGCAGAGGCAGCTGCAACGTCAGGAGAAGAAGCAGGGGCAGAGGCAGAGGCAGAGGCAGAGGCAGCGGCAAAGTCAGGAACAGAAGCAGGGCCTGAGGCAGAGGTACCGGTATCTATGAACAGGAACACCAGCAGTGCGGCAGCAAGCAGCATGGCAGGATAGAGCCATGCACTGGACACCAGAGACATCAGCAGCATCACCACAACAAGAAGCAGCGATGCAACGACGACGACAGGGCTGCCACTTCTCGTGCCGGTGAAAGCTAGCACGGCAGCAGAAGATGGTGCTATGAGATCTCGCACGGTGAGCAGCGGTACGGAGATGAGCAGCATCACAGCAAAGACTGCAGCAGTGCAGAGTGCAAAAATGATCGCCTTTTCAACCTGACTCAACGATTCCAACCCACTTTCGGCACCTTCAGGGGGGTTTGGAGAGATCAGCGGCTTCAGAGACTTTATTTCGGAGCACGACTCGATATGGATGGACTCTAAACGAGTCAGCTTGTACAGGGAGGGAGGAAGATCTTTCAGTTGATAACAGTTGGTGAGGCTCAGCCTTTCCAGGCACGCTGGCAGGCTGCTTTCGAACAATCTCTCGGGCAGGTGCTGCAGCGTGGGCAGGTCTAGTTCGAGCGATTTCATCTGGGGTAAATTACCCAGGCTTTCGGGCAGAGCCCGGATATTATTGAGGGAGAGGAGCTTTAGGGTTTGCAGAAGGGACAAGGCGTCGATGTGGAGTGGGAGTGAGGTGAGGGAGGAGCAGGAGGAGATGGAGAGGGAGGAGAGAGGGAGGAAGCAGATGCTCTCTGGGAGAATCCCGAGGGAATTGCAGCTGTGGAGGGAGAGAGATTGCAGTTGAGTCAGCCCCGCCATAACATTTTCGGGCAGGCATTGTAGATTCTCTGATTGGATGGAAAGAGATTTCAGCCCGGTCAGCAGTTGGAAGGATTCCGGAATGCACTCGAGCCCGTCCAGTTCGATTTCTAGGGTTTCCAGCCGAGCCAAGTCGCCTATCGCGTCGGGAAGCCCCGTGACGGTTCTCGAGAACACGTTACTGATACTCAGCTTGCGGAGGTTCCTCAGGAGACCCACGCACTCCCCGAGTCCCTGGAAACTCGCTCCCGCGCTGATCCGCAACTCCCGCAGCTGCTGCAGCGCGCCGATGCTCTCGCGCGGCGAAACGAGCTCCTGTAACGAGTCATCGCCATAGAGAGGATGAGCGCACACGTGGAGAGTTTGGAGATCCGTGAGGAGCGAGAGGGACGGCGGGAGATGGGGAAGGCAGAAGGTGGTGAGCAGGCGGAATTCCCTTAGCTTGCGGCATCCATGGAAGAGCGACTCGAGACCGTCTACAGTAACCGCCATGAGAAACTGATGCTCCACCGTTAGATGGCTCAGGCTCGGACACGTGGCGGCCAGACATTGGAAGAGCGCGTCACCGTCGGCGGATAAGACGGAAAACTCGCCCAGCGACACGTGCGTGAGGGCGGGGAAGCGGCGCAGCGCGGACAGGAGGCGCGGGAGCGGGAGCCACGCAAGCTGCTTGTTGCGGAAATGCTCGGGATCATGCATCTCAATAATGGTAAAATATTTTGGTTTAGGTCCGCCATGCTGAATGGTCAGATGGGAGAGCGCGGACGTGGCGAGGCGGTACCAGCGCTTGGAAACGAGCGCGTGGCGGAAGGAGGTCTGCGCGAGCGCGCGGAAGACGAGCGCGAGAACGTCGTCGGGGAGGCGCTCCACGGGGAAGGGCGGATCGGCGCGCGCGGGTGAAGCCATGGCTTTGAGGCGGCTAAGGAAAGGAACCAACGCCATCGTTGGATGTGCGAGCAGCTCTGTTACCTAAGGAGTCTGGTCTGGAAGACAGCCCTTTTCTGTACTAAATGGATTCACTAGCAGTTGGAATTTAGGGGAACACGTGGCGAGATCGCGAGGCGGAGAGATTTTAGAAACGATTCAAAGGAGAACTGCGAATGAATGGCGGGTCCGCATCGGCGCGTGTGGTTGCGACAGGCACGGCCCGCCGCCGCGATTACCGCTCTCCGTAGGGTGAAATGGGCAAATTAGAAAATCACCAGGCGTAGGAGGTTTGGGTGAGGTTACACTCAGTAAAGCCCGTGCGTGAACGTTATCTTTATTCTGAATGTTATCCAGCAAACTTAATTCTCAATGTGGCCCAACATTTCACAGTAACAAATAAAATTAGTATAACATGTTTGATCATATTATTTTTTATTGAATATAGAAACCACGAAGATTTTCTGAGTGTGTTACGCTTTGTGCTTTATGGTTGCCCGCCTTTCTTGCATATGTGATAAGTTCTCTTCAGTTTTCACTTCTGTGGCTCTTGAGTTCCCGAAGCTGAGTCTATATCGAAACTGAATGTGGCATGCAAAATGTCCTTTCAGGACACTGCCAAGTTTCATTGACCACAACTTGTCTCTGCGCTGTTGTGCTTCATCAGCCGACTTTTCGTGAGAACCGTTCGTCCCCTCCCTCGTCCTCGGTACAACCTGAACCCATCTCTTCCGGTACAGAATGCATGGCAAGATTCAGATAATAACCACCCCAATGTCCACATTCGGAAAGATTCTTCATGATTCGTCCATTCCACATCCACCACACATTCCTCCACGCAATCTCAAACCGCTTCTTTTCACCCTTCGCAGGTCAGGCGGAATGCCAACTCGCTCATGAGCACTGTCTACAGCCTTGAATTTTGCACGCTGGTGTCATTCCCAAATCTCGGGCAATGCCGCAACTGGCGATACATCACAGTTAGGTTGTAGTACTGCAAGGCAACTAGCCTAGCTGTTCTGCGAACGTCGTTGATCAACATCAAGTCAACACGTGTAAACAACAAGTGCCACGCAAATCCATTATACAGGGTTAGTACACAAACCAGGTTACCAAGGAAATACTGTAGCTCATCGCGGTGAGAGCGGGAACCAACCGCACGCTTGAAACCACAAACAGCCTCGACATCCAGCCAATCACGCACACGCTCCAGAGACCAACGTTTCGTGCAAGGCAAGCTGTAGTCCTGAGTTAGGTGACAGAGACTCTCTCACGCGATCACTGGGTAGTGCTATATTCGAATGCAGCACTGCTGCCAGTAGTGCTTCCGATTTTTCTCTGAACAGACAACCCCGCCATATTCCAGGGCGACAGCAGATCTACCGCGCTTTTACCCTTCCCCTGTTCGGGGCCGTTCTCCGATTAGCGACGTCTCTTAACATCCATACGATGGCGTTACTATTCCCTCTCCTTAGTACGGCTACTACTACTACTAGCCGCACGAATGCCATCATGGTTTCACCCGCGCGCGCCGAGCCGCCCTTCCCCGTGGAGAGCCTCCCGGACGACGTTCTCGCGCTCGTCTTCCGCTCGCTCGCGCAGACCTCCTTCCGCCACGCTCTCGTTTCCAAGCGCTGGCTCCGCCTCGCCACGTCCGCGCTCTCCCACTTGACCATTCGGCATCGGGAGTTGTCGACGCAAGAAATACGCGATTCCGAGCACTCCCGCAACGCGCAGCTCGCGTGGCTCTCGCTTCCGCGCCTTCTTTCCGCGCTGCGACGCTTCCCCACCCTCACGCACGTGTCGCTGAGCGAATATTCCATCGTATCCGCCGACGGCGACGCGCTCTTCCAATGTCTGGCCGCCACGTGTCCGTTCCTGAGCCATCTAACGGTGGAGCATAAGTTTCGCATGGCGGTTACTGTAGACGGCCTCGAGTCGCTCTTCCGTGGATGCCGCAAGCTAAGGGAACTCCGGCTCCTCACCACCGACAGCCTCCCGCATCTCCCGCCGTCCCTTTCGCTCCTCACGGATCTCCAAACCCTCCACGTGTGCGCTCATCCTCGCTATGGCGATGACTCGTTTCAGGAGCTCGTTTCGCTGCCCGAGAGCATCGGCGCGCTGCAGCAGCTGCGGGAGTTGCGGATCCGCGCGGGAGCGAGCTTCCAGAGACTGGGGGAGTGCGTTGGCCTCCTGACGAACCTCCGCAAGCTGAGTATCAGCAACCTCCTCGGAATTTGTCTCGAGTCTTCCTCACGCGATCTGCGACTTGGCTCGGCTGGAAAGCTTGGAAATCGAACTGGACGGGCTCGAGTGCATTCCGGAATCATTCCAGCTGCTGACCGGGCTGAAATCCCTCTCTCTCCAATCCAAACGTCTGCAGCGCCTGCCCGGAAATGTTATGTCGGGGCTGTCGCAGCTGCAGTCTCTTTCCCTCCACGCCTGCGATTCCCTCGGGATTCTCCCAGGAAGCATCTGCTTCCTCCCTCTCTCCTCCCTCTCCATCTCCTCCTGCTCCTCGCTCATCTCACTCCCTCACCACATCGGCGCCTTGTCCCATCTGGAAACCTTAAAGCTCCTCTCCCTTGATAATATCCAGGTCCTGCCCGAGAGCCTGGGTAATTTACCCCAGTTAAAATCGCTCGAGCTAGACCTGCCCGCGCTGGAGCATCTGCCCGAGAGATTGTGTGAAAGCAGCCTTTCATCGTGCCTGGAAAAGCTGAGCCTGACGAACTGCAATCAACTGATGGAGCTGCCTCCCTCACTATACATGCTGACTCGTTTAGAGTCCCTCCATATCGAGTCATGCTCCAATATAAAGTCTCTGAAGCCGCTGACCTCTCCAAGCTTCCCTGAAAGCTCCGGAATTGCGTTGAATTTGTTCAGCCTGGCTGAAAAAGTCATTATTGGTGCACTCTTTTCCGTGATGGAAGTGATCTCCCTGCCATTGCTCACGGTGCGGGAGCTGATAGAATCCTCCTCTGCTGCCACGCACGCTTCTGCTGGTGCTGAAAGCGGCAGTCCTGTCGCCGCAGCTTTTCCACTGCTGCTAGTTGTGGTGGTGCTGCTGATGCCTCTGCTGCCCAGTGCGTGGCTCTATCCTGCCATGCTGCTCGCTGCTGCGCTGCTGCTGGTGATCCTGTTCCTACAACCCGTTGCTTCTACCTCTGCCTCTGCCTCTAGCCCTGCTTCTGCTCCTGACTCTGCCACTGCTTCTGCCCCTGCTTCTGCCCCTGCCCCTGCCCCTGTCCCTGCCCGTGCCCGTGCCCGTGCCCGTGCCCGTGCCCGTGCCCCTGCCCCTGCCGCTGCCGCTGCCGCTGCCGCTGCCGCTGCCGCTGCCGCTGCCCCTGCCCCTGCCCCTGCCCCTGCCCCTGCCCCTGCCCCTGCCCCTGCCCCTGCCACACATAGTGTACCTATCCGTGCCTTTGATGTTGCATCAAATGGCACGGAACAACACCCGGGCCTATTTTCCCTCACCATATTAAAGGTTTCAGACTGCCCGCTTATCTCCTCCCTCCCGAAAAACTTCTCCTTCCCTGCCCTGCACACGCTCACCCTGCATTCTCTCGGCGTTCCGAAAGATCTCCTGGACTTATCCAGCAGGCAGCTGCCGCAACTGCAGCGGCTGGTGCTGGAGAGGATGGGTGCTGAGGCTGACCCATGGCTGTTTGACCGCATTCCTGGTGTGCGGTCGGGGAGAATGCGGCTTTTTCTGCATGTGAAAGCTCTGTTTGTGCTTCTTCACGTGGTGGATTTATTGCTGCAGCTTGTTGTGTTGCTGATGAGGGCGGGTTGTTCGTGACTCGGGATAATTGTACTGCAGAGGTTAGTGTACAGTACAGAGAGCACAATAGAGGTGGTTGGTAGATATAGAACTTCCTGTCACATTCCTTCTTGTTAGTGATCAATATCCAAGGTTTGATCCATGCCAGCCAATGGCCAATGAGAAATCAGATCGTGAAGCTATATGGATGAGAAACTGTACACTCGTTGCATCTAGCATGTTGTCTTGGTTTAAGAGCCTCAGTGTCCAGCTTGATTAATGTGTTTGGTGGTACCGTACTCTTGTGTGGAACGTTCACCTTAAATAATGTGTTTGGTGGAACTGTACTGTATTGCATCATATTTCCCTTCTGTAAGGAAAATTCCTTTTCCTTACTTCGCGTCCCCGCTCAGTGCGTACACCACTGTAGCACCACAGTCAGCACCGTTACCACTCGCAACCCTCGCATCGACAATCCTCCCGCCACCTTCGCACGTCGCACCCCGACCTCACGGCTCGGCGGGTAACCCGCGCTCCGGGCCTCCGCTTCAACATTTTCCCCAACCCCAGTCCTAGGCCCGTCGCGCGACAACCACAGTGCATTACCGTTACCACTGTAGTTTCGCTATATGTTCTTCGTGTTAAGAACCTAAGGCAATGATGAATTAGGTGAAGGGTAGGGTACAAGACTAGGGTGTCGAGGAACTTTGTGTACCCCCTAGTGCTAACCCCCATACAGCCTAGCTAACCTAAACAGGTATATATATATAATTTGACACACCCCCATAGGCGAAATGGGGGATAGCCAGGGCAAGCAACGGTCACAAGACCAATCAAAAGAAGAAACAAAACACAGCTCAGGGTGGATCACAACGTCACCACGCAGTCTGAGCACAAGCAAAGGCCACAAGGCCAGTTCACATGCAGAGATATATATGTAACAACAACAGCACAGTGATCTCTACCTACTAGAGCAAGCATGCAGGTATATATATAGATCACAGTACAAACAAAGCCTACAGCAAGTGAGGAAAAGTGGGCACAAACCCCAGCATAGTGCAAAAGCGCTGATGATCACCAGGCTGAAGTGCCTTGGTGAATATATCAGCGGTGTTGGCCTGAGTGGCCACGTAACGCAGACGAAGCTGACCGCGCTGCTGCAGCTCTCGAGCCAGGAAGTAACGGAGAGCGATGTGCTTCGTTCTGTGCTCCAGTCTGTGCTCCTCACACAAGGCAATGGCAGCCTTGTTGTCGACGTACATCACTGGAGGAGAACTAGGCCGCTCTCCCAAGTCAGTCAGCAGGTAGGTCAGCCAGCGTAGCTCCTGTGCAGCCATGGCTGTGGCGTAGATCTCAGCCTCACAACTGGAGCTGAGAACTGAAGACGAGCGAGTAGAACGCCAAGAAACTGAACCAGAGCCAAGGCTGAAGGTGTAACCCTGTGAAGACCGCTGAGTAGCCTGGTCGTCAACCCAAGAAGCGTCTGAGTGCCCAGTGAGAACAATTGAGCGCCTCCCTCCAAGCACGAGCCCCATGCCTGACGTACTGCACAAGTAACGCAGTACCCTCTTAGCAGCATCCATGTGCACCTTTCGGTGCCGACCAGGAGCCACGTAGCGAGCCAGAAGGCCAAGAGGGTACGCGAGGTCAGGACGAGTGCAAGTCATCAGGTACATGAGGCAGCCAACTAACTCTGGGTAAGGACCACTCGGCTCTACGGACTCGTCCGAAGGTGGAGCTGAGAGTGAGTGACCTGTAGCCAGAGGAGTGGCCTGTGCCGAGGACCAGGTGAAGCCGAAGCGCTGAAGGACCTGCTGCACCATGTGTGACTGAGTCAGTGTGATGGTGCGGCGTGCTCTGTCCCGGGTGATCCGCAATCCAAGATAGCTTGTCAGCTCACCCAGGTCTGTGCACGTGTGTCTCTTCTGCAGCTCCGACTTCACGTGGGCGAGAGCCTCAGTGTCAGCAGCGGCAAAGACCAAGTCGTCGACGTACACGAGGATGTAGAACGGCGGCAGCGAAGTGTCGGTGCGCAGAAACAGCGACGGGTCAGCAGTCGACGGGGCAAACCCAAGAGCCGCAAGAGTCGTCCTCAGTGTGTCGTGCCACTCACGTGGCGCCTGGCGGAGACCGTAGACTGGCCGTCGGAGGCTCCACTGGGTACCAGGAGGGAACGACCCAGTGAAGCCAGGTGGACGGCGCAGCCAGATCTCCTCGTGCAGGCTGCCCTGCAAGAAAGTTGTGCTGAAGTCAAGAGAGTGAAGCTCGTAGTCACGCTGAGCGGCAACGTGTAGCAGCACCCGAAGAGTAGTCATCTTCGGGGTGGGGGAGAAGGTCTGGAAGAAGTCAACTCCCTCTCGCTGACTGAAGCCTCGAGCAACGTAACGAGCCTTGAAGACCGGTGGAGAACCAGGCGGCCGCTTCACCCTGAAAATCCACATGCCACTGCCGATGTTCGCCCCAGGAGGGGGAACCTCGTCCACGTACGTGCCTGTGGACTTCCAGGATGCCATCTCTGCGTCCATGGCTGTCTGCCACTGAGAGGAGTAGGGACCCTCGATCGCCTCAGCGTACGATCATGGAGTCGGGATGTCTGGTGCATCCGGGTCTCCCTCAGGGGCAAGCAGCATGGACACGAGATGAGGCGCAGCGGCTGCAAGACACTCAAGGTCCTCCTGCCTGTCCTCAAGGACGTCCGTGCTAAGAGCACACTCACCCCCGACGGACGGAGGACAGACAGACTCAGACTCAGCAACAAGACGAGCGGCGTAGTCTAGACGACAGTGAGCAGCAAAGTCGACAAGCTCAGCGACCAAGGCAGACGCACCAGCAGACTCAAACGACGGGTCGGCGACAACAGTGGCTAGCAGACGCGTGACAGTAGGGTGCTCAGCACGAAACCGGTCAGACTCAGGATCAGCAACGACAGGTAGAGCGGACGCAGGCGGAGACGGCAGGGGAACACGTGGCGGCGGAGAGGAAGGACGACGGACGACAAGGGAAGGGCCGGGGACAGCCGGCTGACGCTGACGAGGAACCCGACGACCGGAATGACCGGAAAGGGCAGGTGAGACAGGACGCGACGGAGGCTCACGACGCTCAGCAAGGCCCCCGGTCTGCTCAGCGTAAGGAGAAGGAGCAGGCAGAGGTGAGCCAGGCTGTAACGGAAGACCAGTAGACGACGGGAGGCTAAGAACATGGCGAAGCACGGAGCTAGGCGGGGGCAGAGATGACGGAGACGGCGGAGCAAAGAACAGGCGCGGCTGTGCAGTGCCTTCAGCACCAGCAGCTCCAGCACCCTCAGCACCGCCAGCACCTCCAGCAGCTCCAGCACCACCAGCACCCTCAGCAGCTCCAGCACCCCCAGCAGCTCCAGCTCCTCCAGCAGCTCCAGTACCCTCAGCAGCCCCAGCACCTCCAGCAGCTCCAGAACCCTCAGCACCAGCCCAACCTGGTGCAGCACCCCCAGAACCGGCACCTCCAGTCCCAGGGTCTCCAACCGCTGTGCCACCAGCAGCAGCACCCTCAGACACACCACCGTCAGCCCCAGCAGCTCCAGCACTCCCAGTACGAGCACCTCCGGGACCAGCGACACTAACACCTCCAGCAGGCAAAGGACCAGCACCACTCTCAGCTCCAGTGACGCCAGCAGAAGAACCCCCAGCAGTAGAACCCTGAGGTGCAGAAGCGCGACGCTGACGGCGACCGTACCAGTCGTGCAGCTGCTGGGAGGTGAGAGGCACACGCGGACGAAGACGGCTACTCCAAGGAGACCGCGGAACAGCAGTCTCAGAACCCTCAGGCGACTCACCCCCAGACTCAGTACCCCCAGGCTCCGCACACGCAGGCTCAGCACCCCCAGACTCAGCACCCCCAGACGCAGGACCTCCAGGCTCCTCACGCGCAGGCTCAGCACCCCCAGGCTCCGTACCCTCAGGCCCCTCACGCCCAGCGCCCCCAGACTCAGCACACCCACGCTGCAAACCCCCAAGCTCCACACCCCCAGGGACAGCACCACCACCAGCAGGACCGGAGTCACCAGTGACCTCAACAGGCGCAAGGACGGGAGGGTCTACCTGAGAAACACCTGAAGGAGCAGGACCTGGCGCGGGGAGGGGGTCTACTTGGGGAGGACCTGGGGCAAGAAAGAGCGGCGAGAGAGGGCGAGGAGCAGTGCGGTAGGGGAAGAGGCGGTAAAAGGGGACTGACTCGTCAAAGGTGACGTCCTGGGACGCAAAGACACGGCGCGAGGCGGGGTCGTAGAACTGCCAGCCAGGCGCGTCAGGGACGAAGCCAAGGAAGACGCAAGGAATGGCACGAGGGGAGAGCTTGTCCGCGGTGGTATCGCGAACAAAGGCACGAGCACCCCAGACCCGGAAACGCGACGCGTCGCCAACCTTCCCCGTCCACAGCAGTGTGGGCGAGGTCTCCGGCAAGGAGACACGGGGCCAAAGGTTGAGCTGATGCGCGGCGTACCTGACCGCAAACGGCCACAGAAAATGGGGGGCAGCCGCATGGATCATGGAGGTACGAGCGACCTCCATGACTAAGCCAATGCGGCGCTCAGCAACCCCATTCTGCTGCGGAGAGGCCGGGAGCGTGAAAGTCTGGCGGATGCCGTGCTCCGCACAGAAGGCGGCCAAGAGGTCGGAGGAGAACTCACCACCTCTGTCAGAGTGCAGACGCAGGACAGGAAAGTCCGACTGGAACCGCTCGCGGAGCTGGAGACGAGTAGCGCGGATCCAGGGGATCAAAACATCAGGGACATCCCCCTTGCACTGCAAGGGGAAGACCGTGGTGTAGCGCGTGTAGTCGTCGACAACCAGCAGGAAGTACCGCTCGTGGCCCTGTCCACGGACGCGGGCTGGGCCCCACACGTCCAGGTGGAGAGTCTGCAGTGGAGCCTCTGTGGGAGGGAACGAGGAGGAGTGAGGAGCGGCGCGCTGCCGCCCCTCGACGCAAGGAATGCAGGGCGGCGCAGGCGAGGGAGGGAGGGCAGGCAGAGACCTGGGAAGACCAGAGACCAGAAAGCGAGAGTGCATGCTACGAAGGCGAGGCAGGGAGGGGTGGCCTAGGCGGTGGTGACACAGGAGAGTGTCGTGAGACAGCCGGCGACACTCACACTGGGTAGCTACCTGAGCAGACGCGTGCAGCTGGGGAGACAACGTGGTGGAACGCGACGCAGTGGTGAGGGTGTACAGACTGGACCCTGGCGCACGGGTGAACGTGGCCAGGTGGCGGCCGGTCTGGGAGCACGTACAGATCGCCACACGCTGTCGGCCAGGGGTGAAGGTGTCAACACCCGCATCCTGGAGGACAGCGTTGCTCACCAAGTTCGTAGAGAACGAGGGGAGGTGGAGACCAGACAGCTCACCAGACGGGACCGCCGGACACGGAAGCATAGTGGAAGACCGCGCAAGCACTGGGCCCCCAGAGGGGTCAGCCAGTGAGACAGGAACAGGTGCAGGAAGGGGGGTGACTGTGGTACTGTCGTGAAAGAAACAGCGGGAAGCACCAGAGTCAAGTGTAAAAGTGTGCAAGGCCTGTGCAGGCGCAGTACCAAGGGGAGCAGACTCACAAGCACCTAGTGCTGCAGGGGCTATACCAGGGGCTATACCAGGATCCGGCGGCACACACAAGTAGCAGTCACCCTCAGCACTAACAGACAATGCATACATAGCAGCTAGAATAGCCTCATAGTCAAGATCAAAGATTGGTACATCACGCCTAAGCAAGTCTGCCCAGTTGGAACTCAGTAGCATCAGGAAACTTGGTGCGCCAGGCGTCGCTAAGTCGAGCGAAGCAGCGCTGCTCAGTGTGAAACCCTGTGCACTGGCGGTTAGCGCGGGGACCTGTGCGGATGATATAGGGGCAGCGACCAGGACCCCCAGAAGCCCCACGCCCGGCATACCAGTCAAGAAGCTGCTGGGAAGTGGGGGCCTGGCGCTGACGCTGCTGCTGCTGCTGCTGCTGCTGCTGCTGCTGCTGCTGCTGCTGCGGCTGCTGCTGCTGCTGCTGGCCCTGACCACCACTGGCACCACCGCTCCCTCCTCCCCCACCGCCGCTGCCGCCCCCTCCACCGCCCCCAGTGCCTCCGCCGCCCCCACCACCACCTCCACCTCCTCCATCCCCGCGACCACCCCCACCACCTCCACCGCCCCCGCCGCCTGCACCACCGCCGCCTCCACCGCCGCCCCCACCGCCCTTGCCACCCCTGCCGCCCCTGCCGCTGCGACGCTTCCCACTAGGAGCGGAAGCAGCCCCGACCTCCTCAGCACCAAGGTAGTCGTGAGCAGCAGCTGCGGAGGCGTAGGAGGGGGTGAGAGGGGAGGGGGAGCACCCCTCAAAGAGGGGAGAGCGCGGAGTGCCACGAGCAGCACCTACAGCGAAGATGTTCTTCTCTGCTGCTAGGAGGTGCTTCTCGAAGTCGTCGACAATGAGAGTGGGGGGGTCTAGCGCTAGGAAGTGGTCCCTGACCGAGCTAAGAGTGTCAGGGAGGCGGGTGACGAGGAAATAGAGAGTGAAGTACATCGGGGGGGGGGGGGGGGGGGGTTGCGGCGCAAAACTCGGCTGAAAGGGCGGCACGAAAGCGAGTGTCAGTACGCGCAGGTGGGAGATGAGGTCCTCAGCAGTGGTGAACGAGGAAAGGTCGGGGAACAGGTAGGGTAGCATGAGTCGACCTATGGCTGCAGTGGCCGGGGAGGAGTAGCGTGCAACTACAGCGTCGTACAGCTTCTTAGCAGTTTTGTGCTGGCTGAAATGCGCGCGCTCAGTGATCGGCAGATGGTTCCTAATCGCTAGGCGTGCAGCAGCATCGCGAGTCTGCCACTGCGAGCGTTCGAGAGCAGGAGCATCAGCAGCAGGCGCAACGGCAGTGCCAGACACGTAATCGAACAGTGAAACGCCCTCTTTGGCATCAGTCAGAAGGAACAGTTGCAGGTCATCTAGCCACACAGTGAACTCTATGGGGCGACCGTCAGGTTCAAACGCGAGAACATTAGGCGTCGTCATAACAGCAGTAGGCAAAGGCAGGCAGGCAGTAGACACGAGGCAGTAGGCAGTAGGCAGCAGGCTAAAACTTAGGCAGTAGGCAGTAGGCAGTACAGGCAACGTGCAGGGCAGTACTTGCTGCACCCGAGCTCTTAAGGTGGGGCTCTAGACTGTGAAAGGCCGTACAGTGTGAAGGCAGTGGGTTCGGCAGCAAGGAGCCTTACAGGTAAGCACACAGGTAGGGCGCGCGCGGCTGCTGGCTGCGTAACCCTAAGGGCCGCACGTGGCTCTCTGCTGCGCGCGGCTCTGGCTGCACGTGGCGACGGGCGGCGGGCTCTACGTCGCGCGTGGGCGGCGGGCTCTACGTTTCGCGTGGTTGGCGGGCTCTGCTTAGGCTGCGCGCGGGCGGCGTAAGGGGGGGCGCGCGGGCTCGACGTGGGCTACGCGGGCGACGCCGACCGGCGCGCGGCTCTACAGCAGGGTCGCGCGCTAAAAATAAGCGACGCGCGCGCTAGAAACTGAGGCGCGCGCGAGAAAAAATGAAGTGACGCGCGCTGCCGCCGAGGCGCGCGCGAGCAGTAGGCAGGGCAGGCAGTTGGGTGGGCCCGATTCGTAGGTCCTAGAGACCTCCTGCTCTAGTTACCATGTTAAGAACCTAAGGCAATGATGAATTAGGTGAAGGGTAGGGTACAAGACTAGGGTGTCGAGGAACTTTGTGTACCCCCTAGTGCTAACCCCCATACAGCCTAGCTAACCTAAACAGGTATATATATATAATTTGACACTTCGCTCATGCCTTCGCTCATTGTACTCTTGCTTTGATAGTGCAATCCTCGCTCGCTCACTCAAATTGCACTCGTTGTTAGGCTGAGAAAAGCCCTTAGGATCTTTTACAGGGATGAACTCTGGGTAGGACTGTAATAGCGGAAGCGTTTAGTGAAGAGATTGTGAACCACCTTGCGCTAGTATGTGAGGGCAAAGTAAGTTGATTAAAACAAAGAGATACAAGGTTATATAAGAGTACAAGGAATACGAAGAAGTACGGTTGTAACTGCTTTACTGTTGCTGTTGCGGTTCGATACAGTGACGACTCGGGCAACTGCTCTGTAGCGAGTCAGTTGTGTGTCCTTGCTGTCGCGCTGTATTTGTCAGGTCAAAGGTCGCTGACCTTTGACTTTCGCGTAACCTCCAGCGGTTACTTCAACCTCCGAGGGTTGACTCGCTGGTGCCTCGATATGCTTTACTTCGCTTGTGCCTTGATGTTTCGACACGACAGAGGCGCTTAAGAACGATTGTTTCCAACACCCCCCTTCGCTTCTGGAGTGTCGCTGACGTGGCTCTGTCCAGTCAGCAGCATACAGTACTCGAATTTCTGCTTTCCGAGCTTCTTGGTCAAATAGTCAGCTGCCATCTCGGATGTGGGGCAGTATGATAGCTGGAGTCTCCCCTTCTCGATCTCGTCCTTTACGAAGAAATATCGCAGGGCGATGTGTTTCGTCCTGTTCGCGAAGCCGTTCTTGTTGGCGATGCGAATGGCCGACTGGTTGTCGCAGAAAAGGGTGAAGCTGGGTAACTGGGCTAATTTTGCCTCCTCCAGTAGTTCGCGAAGGTAGAGTCCTTCCTTGGTGGCTGAGCAGAGTGCGATATATTCTGCTTCAGCCGATGAGAGGGCGATTAACTCCTGCTTGCTCGACTGCCAGGAGATAGGACCGATAGGCTCGAGACGGTAGATGTAGCCGGTGCGCGAACGCCTGTTGTCGGAGTCGCCAGCGTGATCGGCGTCGACGTAGCCGATTAACTTAGTCGGTGTGGTTGCGTTCTTGTGGTAGGTTAGGCTGATCGTTGGGGTGCTGACGAGGTAGTGAAGAGCGCGGTCGAGTTCCGCCAGATGCTCCGCTTCAGGTTTCTTGAGGTAGGTGGCGAGTTGACTTGCGGAGTATGAGAGATCAGGGCGACAGGTGACAGCTGCGAAGAGGAGGCATCCCAGCTTCCTCTGGTAGTCTCGAATGCCGGCGGGCTTGAGTAGAGTGGAGCTTCCCTTGCTGTTTCCTGCCGTGTAGCGGTATGGTGTAGAGATGGCGGTCGGTGTGAGTGCGAAGCGCTTGGCGATGGTGTCGGCGTATTTTGCGGCGCTGAGGTAGATCGCTTCTTCCTTTTCCCGGATGTTGAGGCCGAGGTACTGCGCGACGATAGATGAGACTGTGAGCGTGAGGTCCTGCTGCAGCTCCCCTTCGAACCAAGAGGTGACGTCGTCGGTCGAGCCGATGTAGAGTAAATCGTCTACGTAGACGATTAGCAGGATGTAGTCAGTACCCTTCGTGAGCCGATACATGCCCTGATCGTGCGGTAATTGTTTGAAGCCGATGTGAATGAGGCGGGCGTGCAGGTACTGCTGCCATAGCCGCGGAGCTTGCTTGATCCCGTAGAGCGACTTTAGCAGCTGACAGACTTGGTTGGGCTCCCCGTTTGTACCGTGCGGTAGTTCCACGAAAATTTCTGCGTCAACGGGTGCGTAGAGAAATGCGTTCGCGACATCGATTTGCCGTAGCTTCTTTTTCTTCATGGCGGCGATTGCGAGAAGGATTCGGAGCGAAGTATGTCGGCTGACCGGAGCGAAAGTTTCGGTGAAGTCTCGCCCGTGTTCTTGGTCGAAGCCGCGCACGACCCAGCGTTCCTTGAATTTGTCAATGGTGCCGTCGGCCTTCGTCTTCACGCGGAATACCCATTTTCCGGTGAGAATGGTTTTGTTCCGTGCTACGCCGATGGGGAAAATTTTCCACGTGTTGCGCTCCTCTAATGCCTTCAGTTCTTTGTCCATGGCTTCGCGCCATTTTTCCCTATGCTCCCCCCCCAGAGCCTGCTGAACTGTGGCAGGCTCCTTAGGAATGGTCGTGCCGTGGACTGCGGTGACGAGCCCGAGTATCTGGAGTCCACTCGGTGTGTAGCGGGGGAGTGACATGTCCGCGGGATAAGCAGCTTCATCTCCCGCTTCCGGATCAGGTGCGAAGTTGGGTCCTACGCGTTCTGCTTCGTTGGTGTTTACTTGTGCAGGTGTAACATAACCGTTGTCAGCGAAATAGTAGTAGGTTTCGGCGTTGATGCTCTCGCGTGGGTTTTCGTCGTCCATTGGCACGTTGACGGAGCAGTAGGGGAGGGGTCCGGCTTCTTCCGAGGCTCCTTCCACGTTCTACTCGTCCCAGTCAGCTTCGTCTTCTGCCGAAGCGAAGGCTCGGTCTCCACGGAAGCCACCTGTGGGGTCTCGATTTTCGTCCAGGTTGGCAAGGTACGTCTGCAGGGTGAGTCGCTCGTAGAAAATGACATCACGTGCTGCCACTGTTTCTTTTGTCTCGACGTCGAAAATCTTCCATGCGTTGTAGTGTTTTTCGATGCCCAGGTGTAGTCCCCACTGTGCCCGTTGGGAGAATCGTCCTGCTCGTGCAGATGGAGGTCGGTACTGTACCATGCAGCCGAAGACTCGTAACAATTTTGTGCTGCCCAATTTTCCTGTCCACAGTAGATGCGGTGATGTGTTGTTCGGAAGTGACGACGAGGAAAGCAGGTTGTGCAGCATCACGGCGTGGTCCATTGCTTCTGGCCACTGGTGGGTGGGTAGCCGCATGCCACGTAACAGTTTCCGCATGGTGTTCTGGAGGGTCCTGTTCATCCTCTCTGCTACACCCTGCTGTTGATGGGCGTAGGGAAGGGAAATGAGTCGCTTGATTCCTCTTTCAGCCAAGTACTGCTTGAACCTCTGTGAGGTGTATTCTCCTCCCCCGTCTGACTGGAAGCTTTTTAGTTTGACGCCCGATTCCCTTTCTGCTACGGGGAGCCAGGCGACGAACGCTTCGAACGCCATATCCTTGCTTGGAAGATTCAGGTGCCAAACGTAACGTGTCGCGGCGTCGATGAACGTGATTGTGTAATTGTAGGCGTTCTGCCCCGGCTCGCGATTGTACAGGATGTCACTGTACACCTTCTCGAGTGGCGCGTAAGTTGGTGCGCTTGGGTTATGGTGAGACGCGAACGGTCGATGTGGTAAGTCAGCTTCAGGGCAGGTGAAGCACGTTCCGCGTACTCGTTGAAGTTCTCTTCCATTGGTCAGTAGTAGTGAGTCCTTGTCAAGTACTCCTGCTCTTATCGTATTATTTAATACTGTGTTGCTTGGGTGTCCCATCCTTGCGTGCCAGGTGCTTTCGTCGGCGCGATGTCCGGGTGATCGTCGGTACAGGTCGGAGTTGGAGTAGAGGCTGGCGGTGAAGTTGGCGCTTCGATGAACTTCTCGTGGTGCTGGGTGTAGTTGTGCGGGTGTTGGTGGTGTGTCGTCGACGAGGAGCGGTGCCGTTGAAGGGCCAGCGATTGGTGTTGACGTTCCTGCTGCTGCCGTTGACGGTTCTGCTACTCCCGATGTTGTCTCTGCTGCCGCCGATGTTGTCTCTGCTGCTCCCGATGTTGTCTCTGCTGCTGCTGATGTTGTCTCTGCTGCTGCTGATGTTGTCTCTGCTGCTGCTGATGTTGTCTTTGCTGCCGTTGATGTTGTCTGAATTGTTGCTAACGCCCTTGTTCTTTCTGCCTCAGGGATGGTGTGTGAATACCAGAAGCCTTCTGGACCGAAGTCTGGATCAAGGTCTGGAGGGTGGGTCCAGGAGGTGAAAGTGACGATGCCGTCGCTGTCTGCTGTGCCGAGATCTGGGACAAAGTCGAGAACGAAGACGTTGTCTTTGAGGATCGCCTTGCCGATGTAGAGGCCGCCCTTCCCGTGGTACAGCTTGAATTCCTGGGTGGTGCTGTCTGCCTCGAGGTGAATGCCCTTCGCCATCAACTGACTGACGCTCAGTAAGTTGTAACCGAGGCCTTCTGCGATTAAAACCTTGGACATCTGTAGAACGACATTTGTCTCTCGTGATTGAAGTTGTACCACGCCTTGTCATCGTGTGCGCAGGTTTTGATTATTGGCGACGGTGATGACCACTTCGTGTTGAAGTTGATACTCTCGCTGCACGAAGCGTCCTGAAGAACACATGTGTTGTCCGCAGCAACTGTCCAAGAACCACGTGTCCTTCCCGGATGGCTCGCTCTGGGCGATGGCTGCGTACGTTGGATTCGGTTGAAGTGACTCGCGGCGAGGTGTGGTGTCGTCAAGTCGTTCTTCCGGTGAGTAGTATGGTGGTGACTCGGTGATGCAGGAGTCACTTAGTCTTGCCATGCAGCTGACGATGTTTCTTGCTCCTTGTGCAGATGGTGTTGTTGACGGTTGCGACTGACTCGTGGGGTTCGCCTGCGTTGAAGCCACTTGGCTGCTGGAAGGTCGAAGCTGTCGTTGCGGTGGAGTTAACTGTTGTCGGTTCGGGCAGTGTGTGCGCGGGTGCCCTGACGTCTTGCAGATGTGGCAGAAAGGAGGTACGGACTTTGGCTGTTGTTGTTTGTAGTTGTTGTAGCGTCGCTGAGTGTGGAACGCGAATTCCGGTGCTGATATCTTCTTTCTTGTGTCGTTCTTCTTGCAGGTCCATGTCTTGCTGCTCGGCATGGATTTCGGCGCAGAGTGCTGCTTCGGAAATTCTTCCGTGGGCTCGGAGAATGGCCTTTGTGGCGCGCCATTGAGGACCGAGGCCGCCGATGATGACTGTCACGAAGGCGTCTTCAGAAATCGACCCCCCGCATCGCAGAAGCTTGTCGCGCAACTCGCGACATCGGCTGATATACGCCATTCCTTTCTCGCCTGGTTTCATTTCGACCGTTGTCAGTTGCGCCATTTAACCGACTTTGACTTACGCTGTCTGTTGCTTGATACAGGCTCTTCAGGTGGTTGTACGCGAGCTCCGCGGAGTTGCCGTAACCCCGGTAAGACCGTATGTTTTGCTGTTGAGTTGGGGTGATGTTCCTCAGTAGAATCGTGTACGCCATCATCGACTGATAGGTGTACTGCTGCTTCTCATACTGTGTGCCGTTTGTTGGGTATGGCAGGGATCCGTCGAAGAAGCCAAGTATCTGCGCGCCTTCCATCATTAATTCGAATTCAAACGACCAGGTGAAGAAATCCTTTCCATCGAAAGGTCTTGACGTCTGCATCTTCAGAACGTGCGCGAACTGCGACTGAACTTGTAGTGCGTCCAATGACTTTTCTTGTCCAGGTGAGGGCTGCGGGTGTGGCATGAAGCTGATGGACCCGCGCTCGTACGGAGCAAAGGTAGGCTGCTGCTGTTGATTTCCTCGTGCGTATGATGAGCCGTCGAGACTCATGGGAGTTGCTCCGTTGTTGTTGCTGTTGTGTGACTGCGTAGGTGCCGATTGCT
Source organism: Closterium sp. Naga37s-1 (assembly GCA_947471745.1). NCBI lineage: Eukaryota > Viridiplantae > Streptophyta > Zygnematophyceae > Desmidiales > Closteriaceae > Closterium > Closterium sp. Naga37s-1. The sequence goes on from CANJKZ010000575.1 coordinate 124,010, forward strand.
GGTGTTGCTCGTAGAAGGACATGAAGGAGAAAAAAATCTCCATCATGCTCTGGTCGAAATCTGCAGGTTGATTCGCAGGAGTCTCGGTGGATGTTGCCCTGGGTCTTGTTGTCGTACCCTCCTCTGTCTGTAGGCCAGAGGCAGGAGGTGGAGTGGGAGTAGTGCCCTGGGAGCCGTTGGAGGAGCTCCTTTCCTTTTGTGTAGCCATGCTTGTTGATGCTGTTGGTATTTTAATAGAAGTCGAATTCTCCTTGACTGCTCTCATACCATGTTGGGCTGAGAAAAGCCCTTAGGATCTTTTACAGGGATGAACTCTGGGTAGGACTGTAATAGCGGAAGCGTTTAGTGAAGAGATTGTGAACCACCTTGCGCTAGTATGTGAGGGCAAAGTAAGTTGATTAAAACAAAGAGATACAAGGCTATATAAGAGTACAAGGAATACGAAGAAGTACGGTTGTAACTGCTTTACTGTTGCTGTTGCGGTTCGATACAGTGACGACTCGGGCAACTGCTCTGTAGCGAGTCAGTTGTGTGTCCTTGCTGTCGCACTGTATTTGTCAGGTCAAAGGTCACTGACCTTTGACTTTCGCGTAACCTCCAGCGGTTACTTCAACCTCCGAGGGTTGACTCGCTGGTGCCTCGATATGCTTTGCTTCGCTTGTGCCTTGATGTTTCGACACGACAGAGGCGCTTAAGAACGATTGGTTCCAACACTCGTAACACTTGGTATTCAGAGCCTACGATCTCTTCTCGGACCGCACCCACACCTTCGTTTCCCCACTCTCTCAATTTTTAGGGGGGGGTAGACGTCTCTCAGCGACACATCACCGCCGCTCGTAGTGCTCTCTCGTAAGCACGCACGGCCACGACAGAGGCTCTCGCTGAGCTCGCCCGACACCCCCGCCATGGCCGAATTCACGCTCGCGACGTTGACACAGGAGCAACTTGACCGTTTGGTACGCCAAGTTGAAGAATCGGCGCTCGAAATTGCGACGCTCACGGCGGAACGTGACTCCGCGCGTCAGCAATCCACGGTGAATACTCCAGCGCCACCACACGCACCAACAAATCATTCTGCACAATCGGACGAGCCGATCGTCATTTCGTCCGGCACCCCAACACAACACGACAGCATGGGACAACGCTCAGGTGCAGCCAGTGATGGCGCCGCCCAGCCGATGAATGGCATGGGAGGAAATAGGGTCGCACCAAGCCCGCGGGAGCCTCGTGAAGCCCGTCGGCACGTGGGGTTCACGGCGACAAGTGGCGAACAGGCCATTATGGCACCAATGCCACTCAAGCCGCAACGCCCGCCCTGCTTCGACCCGAGCCAGCGTGGAGGTCCAACGGTTCAATCATGGGTCTTCACGATGAACATCTTCTTCGACGCGAATCACGTCGAGTCGGATGCAGCGAAGATCCGATATGCCGTCTCGATGCTGAGGGGCCCCGCCATGGACTGGTGGCGAGTCATCGTGACGTCGCCACGCGCCTACGAGCCACCGTCGCAAGAGGAAGGGCCCACGATTCCAGCTGTCACTTGGAGTTCACTATGCGAAACCGCCCAGTACAGCATGTGGGATGCGTGGTGCGCAGGGCTTCGGGCGCGCTTCGAGCCAATCGCGGCTTCTATTTCGGCGCGTCAGAAACTGCGTACTTGGCGGCAGCTCGGGTCGGTTCAAGACTACACGAGTGGTTTTCTCGCATTATGCGAGCAAGTCGGCTACATGCACGAAGCGGAGCGGGTGGACCGTTACGTCGGAGGGCTGAAGCCGGACATCTCGCACGAGATCATGCTACGCGGGCTCTCGAACTTCAACGAGATTCTCGCGCTCGCCGAGAAAATCGACATTTTGCGCCGTCCGAGACCGGGGTCCTACTACGGACATCGTCATCGGGGACCGATCGAGCACGCCACCGTACACGCCGTTGCGACGAATGCAGCTGCCGCACCGTTTAAGGGGCGCTGCTTTGCTTGCAATAGGCCGGGCCATCGCAAGAGTGAATGCCCAGAGGAGCTGAGGCGCCGCGGAGCAGAGCAGGGGAGGGAGTCTCCAAGGCAGGGAAACGCCAGCAGTCAGTAGGAATCGGGCCAACTACTGACGAGACTGCCTGCTCGCCCAACTACACCGACCCTCACCGAGTCACAGTACCGATTCATGCTATCGATCGGGCTCGGACGAATAAGGAGGGTACAGCGACGGATTGCCCAGTACTGATCCACGGGAAAATACAGGGAGCAGCAGTGAAGATTTTTATCGACGGAGGAGCAAGTCACAGCTTAGTTAATACCGCAACCGCACGAAAACTGCAACTGACACTTAGCCGTTGTTTACCTGAGATAGACGCACGCTTAGTTGACGGCACGCCACTGGCCATACGGGAGAGGGTGGAGAGAGTCAAAGTCGGCTGCGGGGGAAATTTCGGATTTACACAGGAAATGCTCGCGACGACACTGGATGGACACGACATTTTACTGGGACGTGATTGGCTACGATGGTATAACCCGCGAATCGACTGGACGACGGGTAGCTGCACTGTGCGAAGTAGCGGTAACTGGGTTGAGCTACCTCGCTGGCAGTCGCATGAGTCTTCAACGGTACACGTCAACGCCGTCACCATGAAACGGGCTGTCGCTGCTGGAGCTGACGTGTACGCAATAGACATTTCAGTAGTAGAGGAGCAGAGCAGCCGAGTGATTTCACGAAACTGCTGGCAGCAGTACCGCCCGAACTACAGGAACTGTTGAAACGATACCCCGGGATTTTTCCCGACGACTTACCGGAAGGACTGCCACCTCAGCGAGCACATGACCACCGAATGGAATTAGAACCGAGGGCGCAGCCAACTGTACAGCACCTGTTCAGACTGACACAGCCCGAGCTCGACGAACTGAGGAAGCAGTTAGATTACTTATTAGAGAAGAAATTCATCCGATCGAGCTCGTCATCGTTCGCCGCACCAATACTGTTCACGCAAAAAAAAGACGGAGGGTTTCGCATGTGCATCGATTACCGAGCGCTCAACAGGGTAACAGTCAAGTCACGGTACCCCATTCCCCGCGCCGACGAACTGATCGACCAACTGCGAACAGCACGGGTTTTTTCGAAAATAGACTTACGGGGCGGTTACCATCAGATTCGGGTCGAACCATCGGACTGAGCCAAAACCGCTTTCCGGACTAGGTACGGGTCATTCGAGTACACCATGATGCCTTTCGGGCTGACCAACGCACCAGCGACATTTCAGATGACCATGAACGAAGAATTTAGGCCACTTTTAGATAAATGCGTGATAGTTTACCTCGACGACATCCTCGTCTACAGTCGCGACAAGCAGCAGCACTTAGCAGAGTTGGAAGCAGTGTTTAAGATTTTAGACGAGCATCGGCTACTGACAAAGGGTTCCAAGTGCGAGTTTTTTCAGGACCGGCTGGAGTTTTGGGGCACGTTATTTCGGAGGCTGGGGTCGAAATTGACCCAAAGAAGCTAGACACGGTGAAAGCCTGGCACCCCCCGACAAATATCACGGAACTACAGAGCTTTTTGGGGTTCGTAAATTATGTGCGTCGGTTCGTCCCCGACATGGCACGGTTAATTGCGCCGCTGACGGACTTGTTACGGAAGGGGGTCGCTTTTACGTGGGGGGAGAAAGAGCATGCTGCCTTCTCTGCCCTGAAAAATGTTCTCTGTTCACCGCCCGTCCTGCGCATCGCCGACCCACACCGCCCATTCGAAGTAGTTACCGACGCAAGCGACATCGCCATCGGAGCTGTACTGCTACAGGACTTCGGCAACGGCCTACAGCCCATTGCATACGAGTCACGAAAACTGCATCCGCCCGAAAAAAATTACCCGATACACGACCACGAAATGCTTGCGATCGTGCACGCATTCAAAGTGTGGCGCCGTTACTTGACCGGCGCAGACATGACAGTACGGACAGACCATAAATCACTACAGTATCTCCGCGCACAGCCACACCTCAACCCACGACAGATTCGCTGGCTCGATTTTCTCGAGTCCAACTTTCACTACACGGTCACTTACAAAAAAGGAGCCTCGAACATCGCCGACGCACTGACCCGCCCCACTGCCCAGATCCACGCAATACTACTCGCCCAGACAAGCCCACTACTGACAGGCCTATTTACCCACGGGTACCAAACGGATCCATTCTTTACAGGAGGAAATTCGCAGCAGTTCGCAGCAGCAAAGGGAGTCTATTACGTAAAAACCGGGACCGACCGCGTCTGGGTGCCTGGGTATACACTGCTACGAGAATTACTATTACAGGAGGCACACGACGGAGTTACCTCGGGGCATTTCGGGGTAGAGAAAACACGGCAGCAGCTGCAACGGTATTATTACTGGCCCGAAATGTTGACCGACGTACAACGACACGTGGCATCGTGTCCCACTTGCCAGCTCATGAAATCATCACGACAGCGGCCGGCGGGACACTTGCAGCCGATACCACCCCCAGAGCGTGCTTGGCAGCAGGTGACGATGGACTTCGTCACGGGGTTACCGGCCGGGTCGAGTGGGAACGACGCGATCCTGGTCGTCGTCGATCGACTGACGAAAATGGCACACTTCGCAGCCTGGAAAAAGTCGATCACAGCCGAAGAAACAGCTCGACTCTTCATCTCCACCGTCGTTCGACTGCACGGGATACCATCAGCGATCATCAGCGACCGCGACACGAAATTCACCAGCAACTTCTGGCGGAACCTGTGGCAGCAGTTCGGCACGCGACTACAGTTCAGTTCTTCGTACCACCCCGAAACCGACGGACAGACAGAACGGACAAACCAGACTATGGAGCAACTCATCCGAGCCACGTGCGACGACCCAACCACCTGGGAACAACAGCTGCCACTCATTGAATTCGCATACAACAACTCACCGTCCGCCACGACCCAATAGTCACCATTTTACCTAAACTACGGACAAGACCCGACAGTACCCATGACCCCGAATCCCGACAACCCAGTGCCACGAGCACAACAGTTCGACGAAATATTACAAGCAGCACGGACCCGGGCAGCAGACGCAATAAAAAAATCCAACATCATCGCTAAACGTAACGCCGACCGCCACCGCAGACCTGTCACTTACCAGCCCGACGACCTAGTTTTACTTGACACTCAGAACCTCCGACTGCCCATCACCCCAAAACTCCGCCCCCGATACTGCGGGCCATTTCGCATAAGCCACATGATTACGCCCGTCACCGCCCACCTCCTCCTCCCCGCTGACTGGTACGTCAGCCCCTCATTTCACGTCAGCTTGCTTCGCCCTTACTGCCACGTAATCGCCCAGCCAGCATGACACGACCGCCGACTGAACCAATCATCACCCCCGAGAAAATTCTGAGCCACAGAGTTCGTGACCCTCGAGGAGCCCGAAGGATCGAGTTCCTGATCCGCTGGAAAGACCGTACACCCACCGAAGACAACTGGGTTCCCCTGGACAGAATCGAAAACCACCCCGTCCTCACCGAGTATCTGCGCAGCCGAAATTTCAGGGATGTACACGCGCTTTCGTAAGGAGGACCTCCTTAGGGGGGGGTAGTGTAAGGAAAATTCCTTTTCCTTACTTCGCGTCCCCGCTCAGCGCGTACACCATTGTAGCACCACAGTCAGCACCGTTACCACTCGCAACCCTCGCATCGACAACCCTCCCGCCACCTTCGCACGTCGCACCCCGACCTCACGGCTCGGCGGGTAACCCGCGCTCCGGGCCTCTGCTTCGACATTTTCCCCAACCTCAGTCCCAAGCCCGTCGCGCGACAACCACAGTCCATTACCGTTACCAGTGTAGTTTCGCTATATATTCTTCGCTCATGCCTTCGCTCATTGTACTCTTGCTTCGATAGTGCAATCCTCGCTCGCTCACTCAAATTGCACTCGTAACACCTTCCGAAGGGATTTCCGTAGAGACATCGAAGGTTGGGATTGATTCGAGTCAAATTCGACCATCCGAATTCGTGAGCGGTCCTCCCTTGCCGTTGACGTCCCCTGACCGCCCCGTCACATGTTCTGCCCCCAATACCGCAATGCGCGCCGAGCGCACAACGAACAAGCCTGGCCCCAAACACTGATCTCTCCGTTTCCTTCGTTGCGTTTCCCACTTCACCATTTGCTTTACCCAACCCATCCCATTCCATCCCGCACTCTTTCCAACTGTATCGCAGCAGCGCTTGCCTACATTTCTGTTTAGGCAAGCCGCTACGCTCTAGGCCAGCAGGTCCATCCCCGCTTTACCCATTTCCCTAATTCGCCTCATTAGCAACGTCTCTAAACATCCACACGATGCCGTTCATCCCTTTCCCAAGCCGCTTCAACGCCATGGTTTCACCAGCGCGCGCCGATCCGCCCTTCCCCGTGGATCGCCTCCCCGACGACGTTCTCGCGCTCGTCCTCCGCTCGCTCGCGCAGACCTCCTTCCGCCACGCGCTCGTTTCCAAGCGCTGGCTCCGCCTCGCGACGGCCGCGCTCTCCCACTTGACCATTCGCCATCGGGATTTATCGATGCAAGAAATACGAGATTCTGAGCACTTCCGCAACGCGCAGCTTGCATGGCTCCCGCTCCCGCGCCTTCTTTCCGTTTTGCGCCGCTTCCCCACCCTCACGCACGTGTCGCTGAGCGAGTTTTCGATCGTATCCGCCGATGGCGACGCGCTCTTCCAATGTCTCGCCGCCACGTGTCCGCTCCTGAGCCATCTAACGGTGGAGCATCAGTTTCGCATGGTGGTCACTGTAGACGGCCTCGCGTCGCTCTTCCGTGGATGCCGCAAGCTTAGAGAATTCCGCCTGCTCACCACCTTCTGCCTTCCGCATCTCCCGCCGTCCCTTTCGCTCCTCACGGATCTCCAAACCCTCCACGTGTGCGTTCATCCTCTCTATGGCGATGACTCGTTACAGGAGCTCGTTTCGCCGCCCGAGAGCATCGGCGCGCTGCAGCAGCTGCGGGAGTTGCGGATCCGCGCGGGAACGATTTTCCAGGGACTTGGGGAGTGCGTGGACCTCATTAGTAACCTTCGCAAGCTGAGTATCGGTACTGGCTTCGCGAGAACCGTCACGAAGCTTCCCGACGCGATAGGCGACTTGGCTCGGCTGGAAAGCCTAGAAATCGAACTGGACGGGCTCGAGTGCATTCCGGAATCGTTCCAACTGCTGACCGGGCTGAAAACCCTTTTCCTCCAATCAGAGAATCTGCAATGCCTGCCCGAAAGTGTTATGGCGGGGTTGACGCAGCTACAATCTCTCTCCCTCCACGCCTGCAATGCCCTTGAAATTCTCCCAGAGAGCATCTGCTTCCTCCCTCTCTCCTCCCTCTCCATCTCCTCCTGCTCCTCCCTCACCTCACTCCCACACCACATCGGCGCCTTGTCCCATCTGCAAACCCTAAAGCTCCTCTCCCTCGATAACATCCGGGCTCTACCTGAAAGCCTGGGTAATTTACCCCAGTTAAAAACGTTCGGGTTGGACCTGCCCGCACTGGCGCATCTGCCCGAGGGATTATGTGAGCAGCCTGCCTGCGTGCCTGGAAAAGCTGAGACTGACCAACTGCGAGCAGCTAAGGGAGCTTCCCCATTCACTGTACAAGCTGACTCGTTTACAATCACTCCATATCGAGTCATGCTCCCATATAGAGTCTCTGAAGCCGCTGACCCCTCCAACCCCTTTTCAAGGGTATGAAACGGGGGGAAGCGAGGCGGAATCATACAGTCGGGCAGAAAAGGCGATCACTGCTGCACTCTGCATTGCTGTAGTCTTTGCTGTGATGCTGCTCATCTCCCTGCTGCTGCTCACCGTGCTAGTGCTCATAGCACTCTCCACCGCACAATACATCAGGCCTTCGGTGCTGCTTGTCCCTGCTGCCGTGCTCGCTTTCGCTGGCGCTAGAAGCGGCAGTGCCATTGCCTTCGTTGCGTCGCTGCTTCTTGTTGTGGTGGTGCTGCTGATGTCTCTGCTGCCCACTGCGTGGCTCTATCCTGCCATGCTGCTTGCTGCTGCGCTCCTGGTGTTCCTGTTCCTACATACAGCTGCCTCTGCCCCTGCCCCTGCCTTTGCCTCTGCCTCTCCCTCTGCCTCTGCCTCTTCCTTTGCCTCTCCCTCTGCCTCTGCCCCTGCCTATCGATCTATCCCTGTCTTTGATTCTAGCACGGAACAACACCCGGGCCTGGTGTCGCTTGCCGTACTAAAAGTTTTAAACTGCCCGCTCATCTCCTCCCTCCCAGAAAACTTCTCCTTCCCTGCCCTGCACACGCTCACCCTGCATTCCCTGGGCAACCTGAAAAATCAGCTGAACTTTGCACCCAGGCAGCTGCCGAACCTGCAGTATCTGGACCTGGAGAGGGTGGATGGCGATGCAGAACCGTGCCTGCCTGACTGCTGTGTTCCCTGTGCGAGGTTCGGCAGGGCTGCGCTTGCAAGCACTGGTGTGCCATTTGACAGCATTCTCTGCGTGCCAATACAGGCAGTGGAGTTGCTGCTGCGCCTGGTTGTGTGCTTATTCCTGCCGGCCTATACGAGAGTGTGTCGATTGTACAGGTTGGCATGCAGATGGGGGAGGAGAGGGTTCTGGAAGCTGCAGCAGCGTGGAAGGTGCAGAGCGGTTCTTTCAGTAAATAGGTAGATGGGGTAGGGGAGGTGGTGGAAGTGGGGGAGTGAGGGCTCATTGCTTCACGTTAATTCTGATCATCTGATGCCCTAATTTACCGTAACTGCTCCAAGTACACTTCATACAAGATGCATCTTCTATTTCCCTGAAATTGAACCGACTGTACAACGAACATGTGCCACTTTTCACCAGTGAGTTGTGACCTCTCGAGACGCCTTGTCAGCTGATTTGCTGCAATTGTATTTACAAATTCAGGAACCTGCGCCCTCAACGTCGCTATGCATCTTGCATGGGCTCTGCTGCTGTTCTCGCCAGCCCTCGTATCTCCACGTCATATACCACCTCCTCCACCTTCTTCAGGTCGTACTTGATGCCTGCATGGCATGGCAGGACGGGGTAGCAGGCAGGCACACGGCAATAGACAAGCAGCACATAAGGGGCATGACAGGTGCATATGTATTTCCACGTCATACACCACCTCCTCCACCTTCTTCAGGTCGTACTTGATGCCTGTGGGGCACGCAGAGAGAGAACAGAGAGTGACATAAGGAACACATGCCCTCCCAGCACCACCAGCCCTCGTATCTCCACGCCATATTATATACCACCTCCTCCACCTTCTTCAGGGCCTACTTGATGCCTGCAAGCGGGAGGTGTGCATGCGAGAAAGGACATAAAGAAACGCATTGATAGATGCCCCCCTGGCACCACCAGCCCTCGTATCTGCACCTCATACACCACCTCCTCCACCTTTTTCCGGTCGTACTTTTGCCTGCAGGGCACGCCACAGCAGGAGGCATGTGGAAGACATGGACGGATCGGGGGCACACAGAAAGAGAGAGCGAATTAGAAAGAGCTTAGACAGATGCACTCCTGGTCAGCCCCCTGGCCTTATCTCCACGTGATGTATCACCCCCTCCTTCACCTTCGTGCCAAGGCTGAGAGCTTGGCAAAGGCAGGGATGAGGCAGTCACACGCGCACCAGCCAGATCGAATCTAACATCGCCCCATCTAATCACCCACCGTCGAATCGCTTGCGGAGCATGTCGTTGCGCAGATTGAGCTTGCGGAAGGCAGCAAAGAGATCGTTGAGGAATGCAGCCGCCACTCGCGGGACAGCGTAGTCGCCCGCTGTCACCCTGTTCATCACAAAGCGAGGCTGAGGCCGGGGGGGAGGGGGAAAGAACGAGAGGAGGGGGGAGAGTGACGCTATGGCTTGGGCAGAGAGGCTGCGAAAGGGGTCACTGAGAAATGCAGCAACACAGGCAGCAACAAACGCGATGGTGATAGGATGGAGACACGGCAAAGACGAGGAATGAGACGGCATTAGAGCACACGTGGGCGGACGGGGAGCACGTGGGGATGGGGAGGGTGGAACAGGGTGGAGGAGGGTGGAGGAGGGTGGAGGAGGGTGGAGGAGGGTGGAGGAGTGTAAAGGAGCGTGGAGCTCACAAATTCATTGGAGAGACCGCAGAGGCCGGTGAGATAGTCCTCTAGATCTATGCTGAACGATGATGCCCGCACTGCGACACATGCAGGGGGGGGGGGGTGGAAAGGAGAACTTTTGGGTCGACTCAAGACGCGGAGGTTGGTGAGATATTCCTCTAGATCTATGCTGAACGATGCTGCCCGCACTGAAGGACACGCAAAGAGGAGAGGAGGAGAGGGGGGGGTGGTGGGAGGGGAGGACTTTTGAGTCAACTCTAACACGAGGCCGGTGAGATAGTCCTCTTAATCGATGCTGAACGATGATGCCCGCACTGCGAGACACGCACCATGGGTGGGGTGAGAGAGGGAGGGGGACGGGAGGACAGTGGTGGGGAGCCTGATCTTTGAGACACTGAGTGTACGGGGAGGGCCTTTGAGACACTGAGTGTACGGGGAGGGCCTTTCAGAGAAACCATGAAAAGGCTCTCTAAGAACTGCCCTCATTCAAAAGCCCGATACCAGAAATCTTAAACAGAGTCTACAGTAGCTTATACAGTATCTAAACAGATTCTACAGTGGCCTACACTGTAGCTGCTCCTCTAGTTGCTTGTGCGAGAGCAGCGTTCCAGAGTCCAGCCAATGAGCGAACGCCAGCTGGGACACCACCGTGTGGTTCTGACTGCGCCAGTGGTCGCTGAACCTGTTGGTTGGGAGAAAACATTCAGCAAGACGGAGCGAATCTACAATTCATACTCTATATAAGCCAGAGAAACAGGACGCACAGAGCCATGAATGCTAATCCCATTCAAACACCAGCCATGTGTATTCACCTGAAGCATAATTCTTTTGAGACATGCCGCATGTTGATCAATTGGCGACGAAACAAAAAACCTGGCGATTAATCTTTGCTTACTAAAGCCACGCGGCAGGGATTGACAGCACACGCACCTGTAGAACTCGCCCGGGCGGCGAGCAATGATTGCTGCCAGCTCAGCATACGCCGCCTGCAGCTTTGGCACGCTCTCCCGCGCCTTCTGCACCGCCTGCTGCACTGCGGGGGGAGGGGAGGGGGTGAGGAAACGGGGATTGCGGAAGAGAAGAGTGACAGTGGTTCAGAGGAAGGGAAGGGCGCAATCTTATTAACACACTACCTCCAACGTTTCACTGCGACAGAGCGCCACTATCCCGGAATCGACTAAAAGATCCGCGACTGTAGCTGCTGCATCAGGCGCGCCCATGCTCGCACCGCCCGCTCGTCTCTTCCTCATGGTCTCTCCGTCCCCGCACGCACCTGCGCCTTCCTGCCGCAGATGCACGCTCAGCAGGTCCGACTGTACCTGCCGCGTCAGTCCGTCCATCCGCTGCGCGCCGATGGTCGCTCCGCCCTCCCGTCTCACCTGCACCCCCCAGCTTCCGCTCATGCTCTCGCCTCCACCCACCTGCGCCTTCCTGCCGCCGATGCACGCCCAGCAGGTCCGACTGCAGCTGCCGCGTCAGCCCGTCCATCCGCTGCACCGCCGCGCGCAGGTCGTCGCGCACAGCCGCCACCGCCTCCAGCTGCGCGCCGATCTCCGCCAACTCCGCCTCGAGATCTCCGCCGCCTGCCCCGCCGCTGGCGGGCGCAGCAAGAACGTCTGCGGGAACGGGCTCCATGCGGAGGATTAACCGCCTAAGCGCGAAGGGAGTACTATTGGCGGGGAAAGTATAAAGAGGACGCTGATACGTTAATGATGGCGAAGTTAGGAAACAAGTGCAGAGGACAAGCTGAATCAGAGCATGCAGCGTGCGAGCAACAAGGAAATTCAGGTGCGCGATAAGAAGTGCAAGCAGCAGGCACTAATTCGGTTAGTACGCCCCAAAAGCATCGCCTGTGTTCTAATGAGCAAGCCTGAAAAGTAGACCATGATCTTTTTAAAATGAACACCTGACTTACATTTTTGTTGCCGTATGTTTCCCTTGGACGAAAAAACTTATGAACTATGTCACACGTATCCTAAGCGTAGCAAGAAAAGCTGGTAGATCAGCGTAGCCGAAAGAGATTTGGGCCGGGGAATTAATGAGAGGTGACATAGGGAATGCGTCGCGAGTTGGTCAATGAAGGGTATCAAAGGAAGAGGTCCAGAAAGGGAGCAAGAATTGCAGAAGGCGTGAGCGGAGAAAACATGACAAGTCTACATGAGGAAGACAAGCAAACGTGGGAATACCACGAGCAAAGCAGGAGTACAGCTGGGAAAAGGATTGGAGGTAGGGTTGTCAGAATTCCAGTCACTAGCCCACTTGGATAAAAGGGCTTGTTGAGTAGCGGGTCCGTGCACCCATACCATACCCCCCCAGGCGAACGCACCTGTAACACATCCCTAGGATCAATCGAGGATCCACAGTGTAGGTCCTTCTAGGTCACGCGGGTAACGTGGTTATGCACGTTTTGACATATTGCAAGCCAGCAAGAGCGTGGGAGGGTGGCGAACATAATCGGTCATTGGTACCCACGAATAAAAAATGCCAGCAGCATTTATGCACATGTACGGATTCTCTCGCATTTTTTGGCTGAAAGCGCTCGTTCCGAGTGTTTTTCTTTCGGTGGGTCACGTGGCTGTGTGCGTTTGGACCTATTACCAAGCCAGCACGAGCGTGGAAGGGCGACGAGCATGATCAGTCATTGGTACTCGCAAATGAAAACGCCTGCTGCACTTCCTGCACATGTGCGGATCCTTCCGCGTTCTGGGCGTGGAAGCGTTGGTTTGAGCGTTTTTCTTCCGCCGGGTCACGTGGCTGCGTTTGTCTGGGCCTATTACCAAGCCAACAAAGGCGTGGGAGGGTTGCGAGCATCATCGGTCATCAGCGCTCGCGAATGAATAGCGCCCGCTGCACTTCCTACACATGTGCGAATCCTTCCGCTTTTTGGAGGTGGAAGATCTCGTTCTGAGCGTTCTTCTTCCGCCGGGTCACGTGGCTGCGCTTGTCTGGCCCTATTACCAAGCCAGCAAAGGCGTGTGAGGGTTGCGGGAATCATCGGTCATCGGCGCTCGCGAATGAAGAGCGCCCGCTGCACTTCCTGCACATTTGCAGATCCTTCCACATTTTGGGGCTGGAAGCGCTCGTTCCGAGAGTTTTTCTTCCGCCGGGTCACGTGGCTGCGCTTGTCTGGGCCTATTACCAAGCCAGCAAGGGCGTGGGAGGGTTGCAAGCATCATCGGTCATCACACTCGCGAATGAAGAGCGCCCGCTGCACTTCCTGCACATGTGCGGATCCTTCCGCGTCTTGGGGCTGGAAGCGCTCGTTCCGAGCGTTTTTTTTCCGCCGAGTCACGTGGCTGCGCTTGTCTGGGCCTATTTGCCAAACCAACAAGGGCGTGGGAGGGTTGCGAGCATCATCGGTCATTGGGGCTCGCGAATGAAGAACGCCCGCTGCACTTCCTGCAGATGTGCGGATCCTTCCGCGTTTTGGGGCTGGAAGCGTTCGTTCCGAGCGTTTTGTTTCCGCCATGTCACCTGGCTGCGCTTGTCTGAGCCTATTGCCAAGTCAGCAAGGGCGTGGGAGGGTTGCGAGTATCATCGGTCATCGGCGCTCGCAAACGAAGAGCGCCCGCTGCACTTCGTGCAGATGTGCGGATCCTTCCACGTTTTGGGGCTGGAAACGCTAGTTCCGAGCGTTTTTATTCCGCCCCTGTCACGTGGCTTTGCTTGTCTTGGCCTATTTCCAAGCCAGCAAGGGCGTGGGAGGTTGGGAGCATCATCGGTTGTCGGCGCTCGTGAATGAAGAGCGCCCGCTGCACTTCCTGCACATGTGCGGATCCTTCAGCGTTTTGGGGCTGGAAGCGCTCGTTCCTAGAATTTTTCTTTCGTCGGGTTACGTCGCCGCGCTTGTTTGGGCCTATTGCCAAGCTAGCAAGGGCGTGGAAGGGTTGCGAGCATCATCAGTCATTGGCGTTCCCGAATGAAGAGCGCCCGCTGCACTTCCTGCACATGTGCGGATCCTTCCGCGTTTTGGGGTTGGAAACGCTCGTTTCGAGCGTTTTTATTCCGCCCCTGTCATGTGGCTTTGCTCGTCTGGGCCTATTTCCAAGCCAGCAAGGGCGTGGAAGGGTTGGGAGCATCATCGGTCGTCGGCGCTCGCGAATGAAGAGCGCCCGCTGCACTTCCTGCACATGTGCGGATCCTTCCGCGTTTTGGGGGTGGAAGCGCTCGTTCCGAGAAAATTTCTTCCGTCGGGTCACGTCGCCGCACAAGTCTGGGCCTATTGCCAAGCCAGCAAGGGCGTGGGAGGGTTGCGAGCATCATCGGTCATCGGCGCTCGCAAATGAAGAGCGTCTGCTGCACTTCCTGCACATGTGCGGATCACCCCTCTCCCTTCTCTCATCACCCTTCTCCCTACTCTCATCACCCTTCTCCCTACTCTCATTACCCTTCTCCCTACTTTCATCACCCTTCTCCCTCCTCTCATCACCCTTCTCCCTACTCTCATCACCCTTCTCCCAACTCTCATCTCCCTTCTCCCTACTCTCATCACCCTTCTCCCTACTCTTATCACCCTTCTCCCTACTCTCATCACCCTTCTCCCTACTCTCATCACCCTTCTCCCTATTCTCATCACCCTTCTCCCTACTCTCATCACCCTTCTCCCTCCTCTCATCACCCTTCTTCCTACTCTCATCACCCATCTCCCAACTCTCATCACCCTTCTCTATACTCTCATCACCCTTCTCCCTACTCTCATCACCCTTCTCGCTACTCTCATCACCCTTCTCCCTAATCTCATCACCCTTCTCCCTACTCTCATCACCCTTCTCCCTACTCTCATCACCCTTCTCCCTACTCTCATCACCCTTCTCCCTACTCTCATCACCCTTCTCCCTACTCTCATCACCCTTCTTCCTACTCTCATCACCCTTCTCCCTACTCTCATCACCCTTCTCCCTACTCTCATCACCCTTCTCCCTACTCTCATCACCCTTCTCCCTACTCTCATCACCCTTCTCCCTACTCTCATCACCCTTCTTCCTACTCTCATCACCCTTCTCCCTACTCTCATCACCCTTCTCCCTACTCTCATCACCCTTCTTCCTACCCTCATCACCCTTCTCCCTACTCTCATCACCCTTCTCCCTTATCTCATCACCCTTCTCCCTACTCTCATCTCATCACCCTTCTCCCTACTCTCATCACCCTTCTCCCTACTCTCATCACCCTTCTCCCTTATCTTATCACCCTTCTCCCTACTCTCATCTCATCACCCTTCTCCCTACTCTCATCACCCTTCTCCCTACTCTCATCACCCTTCTCCCAACTCTCATCTCCCTTCTCCCTACTCTCATCACCCTTTTCCCTATCTCATCACCCTTCTCCCGACTCTCATCACCCTTCTCCCTACTCTCATCCCCCTTCTTCCTACTCTCATCACCCTTCTCCCTACTCTCATCACCCTTCTCCCAACTCTCATCTCCCTTCTCCCTACTCTCATCACCCTTCTCCCTACTCTCATCACCCTTCTCCCTACTCTCATCACCCTTCTCCCTACTCTCATCACCCTTCTCCCTACTCTCATCACCCTACTCCCTACTCTCATCACCCTTCTCCCTACTCTCATCACCCTTCTCCCTACTCTCATCACCCTTCTCCCTACTCTCATCACCCTTCTACCTCCTCTCATCACCCTTCTCCCTACTCTCATCACCCTTCTCCCTACTCTCATCACCCTTCTCCCTACTCTCATCACCCTTCTCCTACTCTCATCACGCTTCTCCCTACTCTCATCACCCTTCTCCCTCATCTCATCACCCTTCTCCCTACTCTCATCACCCTTCTCCCTACTCTCATCACCCTTTTCCCTACTCTCATCACTCTTCTCCCTCCTCTCATCACCCTTCTCCCTTCTCTCATCACCCTTCTCCCTACTCTCATCACCCTTCTCCCTACTCTCATCACCCTTCTCCCAACTCTCATCTCCCTTCTCCCTACTCTCATCACCCTTCTCCCTACTCTCATCACCCTTCTCCCTAATCTCATAACCCTTCTCCCTACTCTCATCACCCTTCTCCCTACTCTCATCACTCTTCTCCCTCCTCTCATCACCCTTCTCCCTTCTCTCATCACCCTTCTCCCTACTCTCATCTCCCTTCTCCCTACTATAATCACCCTTCTCCCTACTCTCATCACCCTTCTCCCTACTCTCATCTCCCTTCTCCCTAGTCTCATCACCCTTCTCCCTACTCTCATCACCCTTCGCCCTACTCTCATCACCCTTCTCCCTACTCTCATCACCCTTTTCCCTACTCTCATCACCCTTCTCCCTGCTCTCATCACCCTTTTCCGTACTCTCATCTCATCACCCGTCTCCCTACTCTCATCACCCTTCTCCCTACTCTCATCTCCCTTTTCCCAAATATGCAACAAAATTTGGGGCGTTCGATGCTTTTTCCTACGCTTATAAAGATCAATGCGCTTCCTTAGCATTTGTGGGCAGGCACGGCCGTCATCGCGGGCGCCGAACTTTTTGTGCGCGCGAACCAAGCTGAAGTTGCTCTGGAAGGTGTATTTAAACGTGGGCCACCCGAATATGCAACAAAATTCGGGTCGTTCGATGTTTTCCTTACGCTTATAGGGATCAATGCGCGTCCTTAGCGTTTGTGGGTAGGCACGGCCGTCATCGCGGGCGCCGAACTTTTCTTGCGCGCGAACCAAGCTGAAGTTGCCCTGGAAGGTGTACTTGAACATGGGCCACCCGAATATGCAACAAAATTCGGGTCGTTCGATGCTTTTCCTTACGCTTATAGGAATCAATGCGCTTCCTTAGCATTTGTGGGCAGGCACGGCCGTCATCGCGGGCGCCGAACTTTTCTGTGCGCGCGAACCAAGCTGAAGTTGCTCTAGAAGGTGTATTTGAACATGGGCCACTTGAATATGCAACAATGTTCGGGTCGTTTGATGTTTTTCCCTACGCTTATAGAGATTAATGCGCTCCCTTAGTATTTGTGGGCAGACACGGCCTTCATCGCAGGCGCCGAACTTTCCTGTGCGTGCGAACCAAGCTGATGTTGCTCTGGAAGGTGTATTTGAACATGAGCCACCAGAGTATGCAACAATATTCGGGTCGTTCAATGCTTTTCCTTACGCTTATAGGGATCAATGCGCCTCCTTAGCATTTGTGGGCAGGCACGGGCGTCATCGCGGGCGCCAAACATTTCTGTGCGTGCGAATCAAGCCGATGTTGCTCTGGAAGGTGTATTTGAACATGGGCCACCCGAGTATGCAATAATATTCGGGCCGTTCGATGTTTTTCCTAACGCTTACAGGGATCCATGCGCTTTCCTTAACATTTGTGGGAAGGTACGGCCGTCATCGCGGGCGCCGAACCTTTCTGCGCGCGCGAACCAATCTGAAGTTGCTCTAAAATGTGTATTTGAACATGGGCCACCTGAATATGCAACAAAATTTGGTTCGTTGGACGCTTTTCCTTACGCTTATAGGGATCCACGCGCTTCCTTAGTGTTTGTGGGCAGGCACGGCCGTCATCGCAGGCGCCGAACTTTTCTGTGCGCGCGAACCAAGCTAAAGTTGCTCTGGAATGTGTATTTGAACATGGGCCACCCAGATATGCAACAATGTTCGGGTCGTTCGATGCTTTTCCCTACGCTTATAGGGATCAATGCGCTTGCTTAGTATTTGTGGGCAGGAACGACCATCATCGCGGGCGCCGAAATTTTCTGTGCGCGCGAACCAAGCTGAAGTTGCTATGGAAGGTGTATTTGAAGATGGGCCACCCGAGTATGCAACAATATTGGGGTCGTTGGATGCTTTTCCTTACGCTTATAGGGATCAATGCGCTTCCTTAGCATTTGTGGGCAGGCACGGCCGTCATCGCGGGCGTCGAACTTTTCTTGCACGCGAACCAAGCTGAAGTTGCTCTGGAAGGTGTATTTGAACATGGGCCACCCGAATATGCAACAAAATTCGGGTCTTTCGATGCCTTTCTGTCAGAGGTCCACTGGTGATCCCCGATTGATCCTAGGGAAGGGTTACATGCACGTCGGCCTGGGGGGTTATGGGCGCACTCACCCGCTACGCAAACAAGCCCTTTTATCCCAGTGGTTAGTGGCTGGGATTCTGACACTTTTCTTACGCTTAAAGGGATCAATGCGCTTCCTTAGCATTTGTGGGCAGGCACGGCCGTCATCGCGGGCGCCGAACTATTCTGTGCGCGCGAACCAAGCTGAAGTTGCTCTGGAAGGTGTATTTGAACATGGGCCACTTGAATATGCAACAATATTCGGGTCGTTCGATGCTTCTCCTTACGCTTATAGGGATCCATGCGCTTCTTTAGCATTTGTCGGCAGGCAAGGCCGTCATTGCGGGCGCGGCCGTCATCGCAGGCGCCAAACTTTTCTGTGCTCGCGAACCAAGCTGAAGTTGCTCTAGAAGGTGTATTTGAACATGGGCCACCCGAATATGCAACAATATTCGGGTCGTTCGATGCTTTTCCTTACGCTTATAGGGATCCATGCGCTTCCTTAGCATTTGTCGGCAGGCACGGCCGTCATCGCAGGCGCCGAACCTTTCTGTGCGCGCGAACGAAGCTGAAGTTGTTCTGTAAGGTGTATTTGAATATGGGCCACCCGAATATGCAACAAAATTCGAGTCGTTGGATGATTTTCCTTACGCTGAAAGGGATCCATGCGCTTCCTTAGCATTTGTGGGGAGGCACGCCCACATCGCTGGCGCCGAACTTTTCGGTGCGCGCTAACCAATCTCAAGTTTCTCTTGAAGGTGTATCTATACATAGGCCACCCGAATATGCAACAAAATTTGGGTCATTGGATGCTTTCTTTACGCTTATAGGGATCAATGCGCTTCCTTAGCATTTGTGGGCAGGCACGACCGTCATCGCGGGCGCCGAACCTTTCTGTGCGCACGAACCAAGCCGAAGATGCTATGGAAGGTTTATTTGAACATGGGCCACCCGAATATGCAACAATTTTCGGGTCGTTGGATGCTTTTCCCTATGCGTATAAGGATCAATGCGCTTCCTTAGCATTTGTGGGCAGGCACGGCCGTCATCGTGGGCGCCGGACTTTTCTGTGAGTGCGAACCAAGCTGAAGTTGCTGTGGAAGTCTGAACATGGTCCACCCGAATATGCAACAAAATATGGGTCGTTTGATGCCATTCCCTACGCTTATAGGGATCAATGCGCTTCCTTAGCATTTGTGGGCAGGCACGGCCGTCATCGCTGGCGCCGAACTTTTCTGTGCGCGCGAACCAATCTGAAGTTGCTATGGAAGGTGTATTTGAACATGGGCCACCCGAATATGCAACAATATTCGGGTCGTTTGATGCTTTTCCTTACGCTTACAGGGATCAATGCGCTTCCTTAGCATTTGTGGGCAGTGTTGGTGCAACCCTACGGTTTGCACTCGGCTTGTTGTCCGTGTGCGTGAATGTGTGTGTGTATGGAATGGTATGAGGGCATGGGATAATATATATTTCATGCTTATAATTGTTTGTGAATGTTGAGTCATGATGTCGAGTGTGTGTGTCGAGTCAATAGCGAGTTATCGCTAGACGCGTGTTACGCGGTCGTTTGTGTCTCGCGCGCGGTTTCTATTTTGTCGTGCGCGGTTTCTATTTTGTCCTGTGTCGAACGTTCGGCGTGTCGCAGGTGTGTGCAGCAGACCCATCAAGAACTCAAGGATGAGTTTGTGATGAAGAGCCCGAGCCTTGGTGTCAAGCCTCAAGTGATTTCGAAGCTTGCCAAAAGGGTACACCTCAAGATATTGAAGATAGTTACATTACTTTGTGTAGTGTAACATTTCACTTGGTGTAGGCCCTAGTGAAGGGTAGTTTCGAGACCCTTCGTGGTTGGGGACAGTGTGGCACTGTTCCACATCACTGTACCTCGGCTCTTGGGGTTTGTAGGAGATGGGAGTCATTCCCAACTCGTAACTCTTCCTATCTTGTGTTCTAAGACTATAGTGGCTGCCATAGTACCGTTCGTTCAAACCGACGCTGTGTCGTCAATTCTTGGGGCGCGGTGATGGAAAGCGGGAGAATGGGGCGGTGTGATGGAAAGCGGGAGAATGGGGTGGGGTGATGTATAGCGGGAGAATGGGGCGGGGTGATGGAAAGCGGGAGAATGAGGCGGGGTGATGGAAAGCGGGAGAATGGGGCGGGTTGATTGAAAGAGGGAGAATGGGGCGGGGTGATGGAAAGCGGGAGAATGGGGCGGGGTGATGGAAAGCGGGAGAATGGTGCAGGGTGATGGAAAGCGGGAGAATGGGGCGGGGTGATGGAAAGCGGGAGAATGGGGCGGGGTGATGGAAGGAGGGAGAATGGGGCGGGGTGATGGAAGGCGGGAGAATGGGGCGGGGTGATGGAAAGCGGGAGAATGGGGCGGGGTGATGGAAGGAGGGAGAATGGGGCGGGGTGATGGAAAGCGGGAGAATGGGGCGGGGTGATGGAAAGCGGGAGAATGGGGCGGGGTGATGGAAAGCGGGAGAATGGGGCGGGGTGATGGAAAGAGGGAGAATGGGGCGGGGTGATGGAAAGCGGGAGAATGGGGCGGGGTGATGGAAAGCGGGAGAATGGGGCGGGGTGATGGAAAGCGGGAGAATGGGGCGGGGTGATGGAAAGCGGGAGAATGGGGCGGGGTGATGGAAAGCGGGAGAATGGGGCGGGGTGATGGAAAGCGGGAGAATGGGGCGGGGTGATGGAAAGCGGGAGAATGGGGCGGGGTGATGGAAAGCGGGAGAATGGGGCGGGGTGATGGAAAGCGGGAGAATGGGGCGGGGTGATGGAAAGCGGGAGAATGGGGTGGGGTGTAGAAAGCGGAAGAATGGGGCGGGGTGATGGAAGGAGGGAGAATGGGGCGGGATGAAGGAAGGAGGGAGAATGGGGCGGGGTGATGGAAGGAGGGACAATGGGGCGGGGTGATGGAAAGCGGGAGAATGGGGCGGGGTGATAGAAAGCGGGAGAATGGGGCGGGGTGATTGAAGGAGGGAGAATGGGGCGGGGTGATGGAAGGAGGGAGAATGGGGCGGGTGATGGAAAGCAGGAGAATGGGGCGGGGTGATGAATAGTGGGAAAATGGGGCGGGGTGATGGAAAGCGGGAGAATGGGTCGGGGTGATGGAAAGCTGGAGAATGGGGCGGGGTGATGGAAAGTGGGAGAATGGGGCGGGGTGATGGAAAGCGGGAGAATGAGACGGGGTGATGGAAGGAGGGAGAATGGGGCGGGGTGATGGAAAGCGGGAGAATTGGGCGGGATGATGGAAAGCGGGAGAATGGGGCGGGGTGATGGAAAGCGAGAGAATGGGGTGGGGTGATGGAAAGCGGGAGAATGGGGCGGGGTGATGGAAAGCGGGAGAATGGGGCGGGGTGATGGAAAGCGGGAGAATGGGCGGGGTGATGGAAAGCGGGAGAATGGGGCGGGGTGATGGAAAGCAGGAGAATGGGGCGGGGTGATGGAAAGCGGGAGAATGGGGCGGGGTGATGGAAAGCGGGAGAATGGGGCACGGGGTGATGGAAAGCGGGAGAATGGGGCGGGACGATGGAAAGCGGGAGAATGGGGCGAGGTGATGGAAAGTGGGAGAATGGGGCGGGGTGATGGAAAGCGGGAGATTGGGGCGGGGTGATGGAAAGAGGGAGACTGGGGCGGGGTGATGGAAGGAGGGAGAATGGGGCGGGGTGATGGAAAGCGGGAGAATTGGGCGGGGTGATGGAAAGCGGGAGAATGGGGCGGGGTGATGGAAAGCGGGAGAATGGGGCGGGGTGATGGAAAGCGGGAGAATGGGGCGGGGTGATGGAAAGCGGGAGAATGGGGCGGGGTGATGGAAAGCGGGAGAATGGGGCGGGGTGATGGAAAGCGGGAGAATGGGGCGGGGTGATGGAAAGCGGGAGAATGGGGCGGGGTGATGGAAAGCGGGAGAATGGGGCGGGGTGATGGAAAGCGGGAGAATGAAGGGGGGGTGATGGAAAGCGGGAGATTGGGGCGGGGTGATGGAAAGCGGGAGATTGGGGCGGGGTGATGGAAAGCGGGAGACTGGGGCGGCGTGATGGAAGGAGGGAGAATGGGGCGGGGTGATGGAAAGCGGGAGAATTGGGCGGGGTGATGGAAAGCGGGAGAATGGGGCGGGGTGATGGAAAGCGGGAGAATGGGGTGGGGTGATTGAAAGCGGGAGAATGGGGCGCGGTGTAGAAAGCGGAAGAATGGGGCGGGGTGATGGAAAGCGGGAGAATGGGGCGGGGTGATGGAAAGCGGGAGAATGGGGCAGCGGGAGAATGGGGCAGCGGGAGAATGGGGCGGGGTGATGGAAAGCGGGAGAATGGGGCAAGGTGATGGAAAGCGGGAGAATGGGGCGGGGTGATGCAAAGCGGGAGAATGGGGCGGGGTGATGGAAGCGGGAGAATGGGGAGGGTGGTGGAAAGAGGGAGAATGGGGTGGGGTGATGGAACGCGGGAGAATGGGGCGGGGAGATGGAAGGAGGGAGAATGGGGCGGGGTGATGGAACGCGGGAGAATGGGGCGGGGTGATGGAAAGCGGGAGAATTGGGCGGGGTGATGGAAAGCGGGAGAATGGGGCGGGGTGATGGAAAGCGGGAGACTGGGGCGGGGTGATGGAAAGCGGGAGAATGGGGCAGGGTGATTGAAAGCGGGAGAATGGGGCGGGGTGATGGAAAGCGGGAGAATGGGGCGGGGTGATGGAAAGCGGGAGAATGGGGCGGGGTGATGGAAAGCGGGAGAAGGGGCGGGGTGATGGAAAGCGGAAGAATGGGGCGGGGTGATGGAAAGCGGGAGAATGGGGAGGGTGGTGGAAAGAGGGAGAATGGGGCGGGGTGATGGAACGCGGGAGAATGGGGCGGGGTGATGGAAGGAGGGAGAATGGGGCGGGGTGATGGAAAGCGGGAGAATGGGGCGGGTGATGGAAAGCGGGAGAATGGGGCGGGGTGATGGGAAGCGGGAGAATGGGGCGGGGTGATGGAAAGCGGGAGAATGGGGCGGGGTGATGGAAGGAGGGAGAATGGGGCGGGGTGATGGAAGGAGGGAGAATGGGGCGGGGTGATGGAAGGTGGGAGAATGGGGCGGGGTGATGGAAAGCGGGAGAATGGGGCGGGGTGATGGAAAGCGGGAGAATGGGGCGGGGTGATGGAAAGCGGGAGAATGGGGCGGGGTGATGGAAAGCGGGAGAATGGGGCAGGGTGATGGAAAGCGGGAGAATGGGGCGGGGTGATGGAAAGCGGGAGAATGGGGCGGGGTGATGGAAAGCGGGAGAATGGGGCGGGGTGATGGAAAGCGGGAGAATGGGGCGGGGTGATGGAAAGCGGGAGAATGGGGCAGGTTGATGGAAAGAGGGAGAATGGGGCAGGGTGATGGAAGGAGGGAGAATGGGGCGGGGTGATGGAAGGAGGGAAAATGGGGCAGGGTGATGGAAAGCGGGAGAATGGGGCGGGGTGATGGAAAGCGGGAGAATGGGGCGGGGTGATGGAAAGCAGGAGAATGGGGCGGGGTGATGGAAGGAGGGAGAATGGGGCGGGGTGATGGAAAGCGGGAGAATGGGGCGGGGTGATGGAAAGCGGGAGAATGGGGCGGGGTGATGGAAAGCAGGAGAATGGGGCGGGGTGATGGAAGGAGGGAGAATGGGGCGGGGTGATGGAAACCGGGAGAATGGGGCGGGGTGATGGAAAGCGGGAGAATGGGGCGGGGTGATGGAATGCAGGAGAATGGGGCGGGGAGATGGAAAGCGGGAGAATGGGGCGGGGTGATGGAAAGCGGGAGAATGGGGCGGGGTGATGGAAAGCGGGAGAATGGGGTGGGGTGATGGAAAGCGGGAGAATGGGGCGGGGTGATGGAAAGCGGGAGAATGGGGCGGGGTGATGGAAGGAGGGAGAATGCGGCGGGGTGATGGAAGGAGGGAGAATGGGGCGGGGTGATGGAAAGCGGGAGAATGGGGCGGGGTGATGGAAAGCGGGAGAATGGGGCGGGTGATAGAAAGCGAGAGAATGGGGCGCGGTGATGGAAAGCGGGAGAATTGGGCGGGGTGATGGAAAGCGGGAGAATTGGGCGGGGTGATGGAAAGCGGGAGAATGGGGCGGGGTGATGGAAAGCGGGAGAATAGGGCGGGGTGATGGAAAGCGGGAGAATGGGGCGGGGTGATGAAAAGCGGGAGAATGGGCCGGGGTGATTGAAAGCGGGAGAATGGGGCGGGGAGATGGAAGGAGGGAGAATGGGGCGGGGTTGATGGAACGCGGGAGAATGGGGCGGGGTGATGGAAAGCGGGAGAATGGGGCGGGGTGATGGAAAGCGGGAGAATGGGGCGAGGTGATGGAAAGCGGGAGACTGAGGCGGGGTGATGGAAAGCGGGAGAATGGGGCAGGGTGATGGCAAGCGGGAGAATGGGGCGGGGTGATGGAAAGCGGGAGAATGGGGCGGGGTGATGGAAAGCGGGAGAATGGGGCGGGGTGATGGAAAGCGGGAGAAGGGGCGGGGTGATGGAAAGCGGGGGAATGGGGCGGGGTGATGGAAAGCGGGAGAATGGGGCGGGGTGATGGAAAGCGGGAGAATGGGGCGGGGTGATGGAAAGCGGGAGAATGGGGCGGGGTGATGGAAAGCGGGAGAATGGGGCAGGTTGATGGAAAGAGGGAGAATGGGGCAGGGTGATGGAAGGAGGGAGAATGGGGCGGGGTGATGGAAGGAGGGAAAATGGGGCAGGGTGATGGAAAGCGGGAGAATGGGGCGGGGTGATGGAAAGCGGGAGAATGGGGCGGGGTGATGGAAAGCAGGAGAATGGGGCGGGGTGATGGAAAGCGGGAGAATGAGGCAGGGTGATGGAAAGCGGGAGAATGGGGCAGGGTGATGGCAAGCGGGAGAATGGGGCGGGGTGATGGAAAGCGGGAGAATGGGGCGGGGTGATGGAAAGCGGGAGAATGGGGCGGGGTGATGGAAAGCGGGAGAAGGGGCGGGGTGATGGAAAGCGGGGGAATGGGGCGGGGTGATGGAAAGCGGGAGAATGGGGCGGGGTGATGGAAAGCGGGAGAATTGGGCGGGGTGATGGAAAGCGGGAGAATGGGGCGGGTGATAGAAAGCGGGAGAATGGGGCGCGGTGATGGAAAGCGGGAGAATTGGGCGGGGTGATGGAAAGCGGGAGAATTGGGCGGGGTGATGGAAAGCGGGAGAATGGGGCGGGGTGATGGAAAGCGGGAGAATAGGGCGGGGTGATGGAAAGCGGGAGAATGGGGCGGGGTGATGAAAAGCGGGAGAATGGGCCGGGGTGTTTTAAAGCGGGAGAATGGGGCGGGGAGAT
The DNA here is from genome assembly GCA_947471745.1 of Closterium sp. Naga37s-1. Classification (NCBI taxonomy): domain Eukaryota; kingdom Viridiplantae; phylum Streptophyta; class Zygnematophyceae; order Desmidiales; family Closteriaceae; genus Closterium; species Closterium sp. Naga37s-1. Next base: position 149,357 of record CANJKZ010000575.1, read on the forward strand.
GGAAGGAGGGAGAATGGGGCGGGGTTGATGGAACGCGGGAGAATGGGGCGGGGTGATGGAAAGCGGGAGAATGGGGCGGGGTGATGGAAAGCGGGAGAATGGGGCGAGGTGATGGAAAGCGGGAGAATGGGGCGGGGTGATGGAAAGCGGGAGAATGGGGCGGGGTGATGGAAAGCGGGAGAAGGGGCGGGGTGATGGAAAGCGGGGGAATGGGGCGGGGTGATGGAAAGCGGGAGAATGGGGCGGGGTGATGGAAAGCGGGAGAATTGGGCGGGGTGATGGAAAGCGGGAGAATGGGGCGGGTGATAGAAAGCGGGAGAATGGGGCGCGGTGATGGAAAGCGGGAGAATTGGGCGGGGTGATGGAAAGCGGGAGAATTGGGCGGGGTGATGGAAAGCGGGAGAATGGGGCGGGGTGATGGAAAGCGGGAGAATAGGGCGGGGTGATGGAAAGCGGGAGAATGGGGCGGGGTGATGAAAAGCGGGAGAATGGGCCGGGGTGATTGAAAGCGGGAGAATGGGGCGGGGAGATGGAAGGAGGGAGAATGGGGCGGGGTTGATGGAACGCGGGAGAATGGGGCGGGGTGATGGAAAGCGGGAGAATGGGGCGGGGTGATGGAAAGCGGGAGAATGGGGCGAGGTGATGGAAAGCGGGAGACTGGGGCGGGGTGATGGAAAGCGGGAGAATGGGGCAGGGTGATGGCAAGCGGGAGAATGGGGCGGGGTGATGGAAAGCGGGAGAATGGGGCGGGGTGATGGAAAGCGGGAGAATGGGGCGGGGTGATGGAAAGCGGGAGAAGGGGCGGGGTGATGGAAAGCGGGAGAATGGGGCGGGGTGATGGAAAGCGGGAGAATGGGGCGGGGTGATGGAAAGCGGGGCGGGGTGATGGAAAGCGGGAGAATGGGGCGGGGTGATGGAAAGCGGGAGAATGGGGCGGGGTGATGGAAAGCGGGAGAATGGGGCGGGGTGATGGAAAGCGGGAGAATGGGGCGGGTGGTGGAAAGAGGGAGAATGGAGCGGGGTGATGGAAAGCGGGAGAATGGGGCGGGGAGATGGAAGGAGGGAGAATGGGGCGGGGTGATGGAACGCGGGAGAATGGGGCGGGGAGATGGAAGGAGGGAGAATGGGGCGGGGTGATGGAACGCGGGAGAATGGGGCGGGGTGATGGAAAGCGGGAGAATTGGGCGGGGTGATGGAAAGCGGGAGAATGGGGCGGGGTGATGGAAAGCGGGAGACTGGGGCGGGGTGATGGAAAGCGGGAGAATGGGGCGGGGTGATGGAAAGCGGGAGAATGGGGCGGGGTGATGGAAAGCGGGAGAATGGGGCGGGGTGATGGAAAGCGGGAGAATGGGGCGGGGTGATGGAAAGCGGGAGAAGGGGCGGGGTGATGGAAAGCGGGAGAATGGGGCGGGGTGATGGAAAGCAGGAGAATGGGGCGAGCTGATGGAAGGAGGGAGAATGGGGCGGGGTGATGGAAACCGGGAGAATGGGGCGGGGTGATGGAAAGCGGGAGAATGGGGCGGGGTGATGGAAAGCAGGAGAATGGGGCGGGGAGATGGAAAGCGGGAGAATGGGGCGGGGTGATGGAAAGCGGGAGAATGGGGCGGGGAGATGGAAAGCGGGAGAATGGGGCGGGGTGATGGAAAGCGGGAGAATGGGGCGGGGTGATGGAAAGCGGGAGAATGGGGCGGGGTGATGGAAAGCAGGAGAATGGGGCGGGGTGATGGAAGGAGGGAGAATGGGGCGGGGTGATGGAAACCGGGAGAATGGGGCGGGGTGATGGAAAGCGGGAGAATGGGGCGGGGTGATGGAAAGCAGGAGAATGGGGCGGGGAGATGGAAAGCGGGAGAATGGGGCGGGGTGATGGAAAGCGGGAGAATGGGGCGGGGAGATGGAAAGCGGGAGAATGGGGGTGGGGTGATGGAAAGCGGGAGAATGGGGCGGGGTGATGGAAGGAGGGAGAATGCGGCGGGGTGATGGAAGGAGGGAGAATGGGGCGGGGTGATGGAAAGCGGGAGAATGGGGCGGGGTGATGGAAAGCGGGAGAATGGGGCGGGTGATGGAAAGCGGGAGAATAGGGCGGGGTGATGGAAAGCGGGAGAATGGGGCGGGGTGATGAAAAGCGGGAGAATGGGCCGGGGTGATTGAAAGCGGGAGAATGGGGCGGGGAGATGGAAGGAGGGAGAATGGGGCGGGGTTGATGGAACGCGGGAGAATGGGGCGGGGTGATGGAAAGCGGGAGACTGGGGCGGGGTGATGGAAAGCGGGAGAATGGGGCAGGGTGATGGCAAGCGGGAGACTGGGGCGGGGTGATGGAAAGCGGGAGAATGGGGCGGGGTGATGGCAAGCGGGAGAATGGGGCGGGGTGATGGAAAGCGGGAGAATGGGGCGGGGTGATGGAAAGCGGGAGAATGGGGCGGGGTGATGGAAAGCGGGAGAAGGGGCGGGGTGATGGAAAGCGGGAGAATGGGGCGGGGTGATGGAAAGCGGGAGAATGGGGCGGGGTGATGGAAAGCGGGAGAATGGGGCGGGGTGATGGAAAGCGGGAGAATGGGGTGGGGTGATGCAAAGCGGGAGAATGGGGCGGGGTGATGGAAAGCGGGAGAATGGGGCGGGGTGATGGAAAGCGGGAGAATGGGGCGGGGTGATGGAAAGCGGGAGAATGGGGCGGGGTGATGGAAAGCGGGAGAATGGGGCGGGTGGTGGAAAGAGGGAGAATGGGGCGGGGTGATGGAAAGCGGGAGAATGGGGCGGGGAGATGGAAGGAGGGAGAATGGGGCGGGGTGATGGAACGCGGGAGAATGGGGCGGGGAGATGGAAGGAGGGAGAATGGGGCGGGGTGATGGAACGCGGGAGAATGGGGCGGGGTGATGGAAATCGGGAGAATTGGGCGGGGTGATGGAAAGCGGGAGAATGGGGCGGGGTGATGGAAAGCGGGAGACTGGGGCGGGGTGATGGAAAGCGGGAGAATGGGGCGGGGTGATGGAAAGCGGGAGAATGGGGCGGGGTGATGGAAAGCGGGAGAATGGGGCGGGGTGATGGAAAGCGGGAGAATGGGGCGGGGTGATGGAAAGCGGGAGAAGGGGCGGGGTGATGGAAAGCGGGAGAATGGGGCGGGGTGATGGAAAGCGGGAGAATGGGGCGGGGTGATGGAAAGCGGGAGAAGGGGCGGGGTGATGGAAAGCGGGAGAATGGGGCGGGGTGATGGAAAGCGGGAGAATGGGGCGGGGTGATGGAAAGCGGGAGAATGGGGCGGGGTGATGGAAAGCGGGAGAATGGGGCGAGGTGATGGAAAGCGGGAGAATGGGGCGGGGTGATGGAAAGCGGGAGAATGGGGCGGGGTGATGGAAAGCGGGAGAATGGGGAGGGTGGTGGAAAGAGGGAGAATGGGGCGGGGTGATGGAACACGGGAGAATGGGGCGGGGAGATGGAAGGAGGGAGAATGGGGCGGGGTGATGGAACGCGGGAGAATGGGGCGGGGTGATGGAAAGCGGGAGAATGGGGCGGGGAGATGGAAGGAGGGAGAATGGGGCGGGGTGATGGAACGCGGGAGAATGGGGCGGGGAGATGGAAGGAGGGAGAATGGGGCGGGGTGATGGAACGCGGGAGAATGGGGCGGGGTGATGGAAAGCGGGAGAATTGGGCGGGGTGATGGAAAGCGGGAGAATGGGGCGGGGTGATGGAAAGCGGGAGACTGGGGCGGGGTGATGGAAAGCGGGAGAATGGGGCGGGGTGATGGAAAGCAGGAGAATGGGGCGGGGTGATGGAAAGCGGGAGAATGGGGCGGGGTGATGGAAAGCGGGAGAATGGGGCGGGGTGATGGAAAGCGGGAGAAGGGGCGGGGTGATGGAAAGCGGGAGAATGGGGCGGGGTGATGGAAAGCGGGAGAATGGGGCGGGGTGATGGAAAGTGGGAGAATGGGGCGGGGTGATGGAAAGCGGGAGAATGGGGCGGGGTGATGGAAAGCGGGAGAATGGGGGGGGGTGATGGAAAGCGGGAGAATGGGGCGGGGTGATGGAAAGCGGGAGAATGGGGCGGGGTGATAAAAGGAGGGAGAATGGGGAGGGGTGATGGAAAGTGGGAGAATGGGGCGGGGTGATGGAAAGCGGGAGAATGGGGCGGGGTGATAGAAAGCGGGAGAATGGGGTGGGGTGATGGAAAGCGGGAGAATGGGGAGGGGTGATGGAAAGTAGGAGAATGGGGCGGGGTGATGGAAAGCGGGAGAATGGGGCGGGGTGATGGAAAGCGGGAGAAGGGGCGGGGTGATGGAAAGCGGAAGAATGGGGCGGGGTGATGCAAAGCGGGAGAATGGGGAGGGTGGTGGAAAGAGGGAGAATGGGGCGGGGTGATGGAACGCGGGAGAATGGGGCGGGGTGATGGAAGGAGGGAGAATGGGGCGGGGTGATGGAAAGCGGGAGAATGGGGCGGGTGATGGAAAGCGGGAGAATGGGGCGGGGTGATGGGAAGCGGGAGAATGGGGCGGGGTGATGGAAAGCGGGAGAATGGGGCGGGGTGATGGAAGGAGGGAGAATGGGGCGGGGTGATGGAAGGAGGGAGAATGGGGCGGGGTGATGGAAGGTGGGAGAATGGGGCGGGGTGATGGAAAGCGGGAGAATGGGGCGGGGTGATGGAAAACGGGAGAATGGGGCGGGGTGATGGAAAGCGGGAGAATGGGGCGGGGTGATGGAAAGCGGGAGAACGGGGCGGGGTGATGGAAAGCGGGAGAATGGGGCGAGGTGATGGAAAGCGGGAGAATGGGGCGGGGTGATGGAAAGCGGGAGAATGGGGCGGGGTGATGGAAAGCGGGAGAATGGGGCGGGGTGATGGAAAGCGGGAGAATGGGGCAGGTTGATGGAAAGAGGGAGAATGGGGCAGGGTGATGGAAGGAGGGAGAATGGGGCGGGGTGATGGAAGGAGGGAAAATGGGGCGGGGTGATGGAAAGCGGGAGAATGGGGCGGGGTGATGGAAAGCGGGAGAATGGGGCGGGGTGATGGAAAGCAGGAGAATGGGGCGGGGTGATGGAAGGAGGGAGAATGGGGCGGGGTGATGGAAACCGGGAGAATGAGGCGGGGTGATGGAAAGCGGGAGAATGGGGCGGGGTGATGGAAAGCAGGAGAATGGGGCGGGGTGATGGAAAGCGGGAGAATGGGGCGGGGTGATGGAAAGCGGGAGAATGTGGCGGGGTGATCGAAAGCTGGAGAATGGGGCGGGGTGATGGAAAGCGGGAGAATGGGGCGGGGTGATGGAAAGCGGGAGAATGGGGCGGGGTGATGGAAAGCGGGAGAATGGGGCGGGGTGATGGAGAGCGGGAGAATGGGGCGGGTGATGGAAAGCGGGAGAATGGGTCGGGGTGATGGAAAGCGGGAGAATGGGGCGGGGTGATGGAAGGAGGGAGAATGGGGCGGGGTGATGGAAAGCGGGAGAATGGGGCGGGGTGATGGAAAGCGGGAGAATGGGGCGGGGTGATGGAAAGCGGGAGAATGGGGCGGGGTGATGGAAAGCGGGAGAATGGGGCGGGGTGATGGAAAGCGGGAGAATGGGACGGGGTGATGGAAAGCGGGAGAATAAGGCGGGGTGATGGAAGAAGGCGGTGATGGAAGGAGGGAGAATGGGGCGGGGTGATGGAAAGCGGGAGAATGGGGCGGGTGATGGAACGCGGGAGAATGGGGCGGGGTGATGGAAAGCGGGAGAATGGGGCGGGGTGATGGAAAGCGGGAGAATGGGACGGGGTGATGGAAAACGGGAGAATGGGGCGGGGTGATGGAAAGCGGGAGAATAAGGCGGGGTGATGGAAGGAGGCGGTGATGGAAGGAGGGAGAATGGGGCGGTGTGATGGAAAGCGGGAGAATGGGGCGGGTGATGGAACGCGGGAGAATGGGGCGGGGTGATGGAAAGCGGGAGAATGGGGCGGGGTGATGGAAAGCGGGAGAATGGGGCGGGGTGATGGAAAGAGGGAGAATGGGGCGGGGTGATGGAAGGAGGGAGAATGGGGCGGGGTGATGGAAAGAGGGAGAATGGGGCGGGGTGATCGAAAGCGGTGGAATGGTTCGGGGTGATGGAAAGCGTGAGAATGGGGCGGGGTGATGGAAAGCGGGAGAATGGGGCGGGGTGATGGAAAGAGGGAGAATGGGGCGGGGTGATGGAAGGAGGGAGAATGGGGCGGGGTGATGGAAGGAGGGAAAATGGGGCGGGGTGATGGAAAGCGGGAGAATGGGGCGGGGTGATGGAAAGCGGGAGAATGGGGCGGGGAAATGGAAAGCAGGAGAATGGTGCGGGGTGATGGAAAGCGGGAGAATGGGGCGGGGTGATGGAAGGAGGGAGAATGGGGCGGGGAGTAGGAAAGCGGGAGAATGGGGCGGGGTGATGGAAGGAGGGAGAATGAGGCGGGGTGATGGAAAGCAGGAGAATGGGGCGGGGTGATGGAAAGCGGGAGAATGAGGCAGGGTGATGGGAAGCGGGAGAATGGGGCGGGGTGATGGAAAGCAGGAGAATGGGGCGGGGTGATGGAAAGCGGGAGAATGGGGCGGGGTGATGGAAAGCGGGAGAATGGGGCGGGTGATCGAAAGCGGGAGAATGGGGCGGGTGTAGAAAGCGGAAGAATGGGGCGGGGTGATGGAAAGCAGGAGAATAGGGCGGGTGATGGAAAGCAGGTGAATGGGGCGGGGTGATGGAAAGCGGGAGAATGGGGCGGGGTGATTGAAAGCGGGAGAATGGGGCGGGGTGTAGAAAGCGGAAGAATGGGGCGGGGTGATGGAAAGCGGGAGAATGGGGCGGGGTGATGGAAAGCGGGAGAAAAGGGCGGGGTGATGGAAAGCGGGAGAATGGGGCGGGGTGATGGAAAGCGGGAGAATGGGGCGGGGTGATGGAAAGCGGGAGAATGGGGCGGGGTGATGGAAAGCGGGAGAATGGGGCAGGTTGATGGAAAGAGGGAGAATGGGGCAGGGTGATGGAAGGAGGGAGAATTGGGCGGGGTGATGGAAGGAGGGAAAATGGGGCGGGGTGATGGAAAGCGGGAGAATTGGGCGGGGTGATGGAAAGCGGGAGAATGGGGTGGGGTGATGGAAAGCAGGAGAATGGGGTGGGGTGATGGAAGGAGGGAGAATGGGGCGGGGTGATGGAAAGCGGGAGAATGGGGCGGGGTGATGGAAAACGGGAGAATGGGGCGGGGTTATGGAAAGCGGGAGAATGGGGCGGGGTGATGGAAAGCGGGAGAATGGGGCGGGGTGATGGAAAGCGGGAGAATGGGGCGGGGTGATGGAAAGCGGGAGAATGGGGCGGGGTGATGGAAAGCGGGAGAATGGGGCGGGTTGATGGAAAGCGGGAGAATAAGGCGGGGTGATGGAAAGCGGGAGAATGGGGCAGGTTGATGGAAAGAGGGAGAATGGGGCAGGGTGATGGAAGGAGGGAGAATGGGGCGGGGTGATGGAAGGAGGGAAAATGGGGCGGGGTGATGGAAAGCGGGAGAATGGGGCGGGGTGATGGAAAGCGGGAGAATGGGGCGGGGTGATGGAAAGCAGGAGAATGGGGCGGGGTGATGGAAGGAGGGAGAATGGGGCGGGGTGATGGAAAGCGGGAGAATGGGGCGGGGTGATGGAAAGCGGGAGAATGGGGCGGGGTGATGGAAAGCGGGAGAATGGGGCGGGGTGATGGAAAGCGGGAGAATGGGGCGGGGTGATGGAAGGCGGGAGAATGGGGCGGGGTGATGGAAAGCGGGAGAATGGGGCAGGTTGATGGAAAGAGGGAGAATGGGGCAGGGTGATGGAAGGAGGGAGAATGGGGCGGGGTGATGGAAGGAGGGAAAATGGGGCGGGGTGATGGAAAGCGGGAGAATGGGGCGGGGTGATGGAAAGCGGGAGAATGGGGCGGGGTGATGAAAAGCAGGAAAATGGGGCGGGGTGATGGAAGGAGGGAGAATGGGGCGGGGTGATGGAAGGTGGGAGAATGGGGCGGGGTGATGGAAAGCGGGAGAATGGGGCGGGGTGATGGAAAACGGGAGAATGGGGCGGGGTGATGGAAAGCGGGAGAATGGGGCGGGGTGATGGAAAGCGGGAGAATGGGGCGGGGTGATGGAAAGCGGGAGAATGGGGCAGGTTGATGGAAAGAGGGAGAATGGGGCAGGGTGATGGAAGGAGGGAGAATGGGGCGGGGTGATGGAAGGAGGGAAAATGGGGCGGGGTGATGGAAAGCGGGAGAATGGGGCGGGGTGATGGAAAGCGGGAGAATGGGGCGGGGTGATGGAAAGCAGGAGAATGAGGCGGGGTGATGGAAGGAGGGAGAATGGGGCGGGGTGATGGAAGGTGGGAGAATGAGGCGGGGTGATGGAAAGCAGGAGAATGGGGCGGGGTGATGGAAAACGGGAGAATGGGGCGGGGTGATGGAAAGCGGGAGAATGGGGCGGGGTGATGGAAAGCGGGAGAATGGGGCGGGGTGATGGAAAGCGGGAGAATGGGGCGGGGTGATGGAAAGCGGGAGAATGGGGCGGGGTGATGGAAAGCGGGAGAATGGGGCGGGGTGATGGAAAGCGGGAGAATGGGGCGGGGTGATGGAAAGCGGGAGAATGGGGCAGGTTGATGGAAAGAGGGAGAATGGGGCAGGGTGATGGAAGGAGGGAGAATGGGGCGGGGTGATGGAAGGAGGGAAAATGGGGCGGGGTGATGGAAAGCGGGAGAATGGGGCGGGGTGATGGAAAGCGGGAGAATGGGGCGGGGTGATGGAAAGCAGGAGAATGGGGCGGGGTGATGGAAGGAGGGAGAATGGGGCGGGGTGATGGAAGGTGGGAGAATGGGGCGGGGTGATGGAAAGCGGGAGAATGGGGCGGGGTGATGGAAAGCGGGAGAATGGGGCGGGGTGATGGAAAGCGGGAGAATGGGGCGGGATGATGGAAAGCGGGAGAATGGGGCGGGGTGATGGAAAGCGGGAGAATGGGGCGGGGTGATGGAAAGCGGGAGAATGGGGCGGGGTGATGGAAAGCGGGAGAATGGGGCGGGGTGATGGAAAGCGGGAGAATGGGGCGGGGTGATGGGAAGCGGGAGAATGGGGCAGGTTGATGGAAAGAGGGAGAATAGGGCAGGGTGATGGAAGGAGGGAGAATGGGGCGGGGTGATGGAAGGAGGGAAAATGGGGCGGGGTGATGGAAAGCGGGAGAATGGGGCGGGGTGATGGAAAGCGGGAGAATGGGGCGGGGTGATGGAAAGCGGGAGAATGGGGCGGGGTGATGGAAAACGGGAGAATGGGGCGGGGTGATGGAAAGCGGGAGAATGGGGCGGGATGATGGAAAGCGGGAGAATGGGGCGGGGTGATGGAAAGCGGGAGAATGGGGCGGGGTGATGGAAAGCGGGAGAATGGGGCGGGGTGATGGAAAGCGGGAGAATGGGGCGGGGTGATGGAAAGCGGGAGAATGGGGCGGGGTGATGGGAAGCGGGAGAATGGGGCAGGTTGATGGAAAGAGGGAGAATGGGGCAGGGTGATGGAAGGAGGGAGAATGGGGCGGGGTGATGGAAGGAGGGAAAATGGGGCGGGGTGATGGAAAGCGGGAGAATGGGGCGGGGTGATGGAAAGCGGGAGAATGGGGCGGGGTGATGGAAAGCAGGAGATCGGGGCGGGGTGATGGAAGGAGGGAGAATGGGGCGGGGTGATGGAACGCGGGAGAATGGGGCGGGGTGATGGAAAGCGGGAGAATGGGGCGGGGTGATGGAAAGCGGGAGAATGGGGCGGGGTGATGGAAAGCGGGAGAATGGGGCGGGGTGATGGAGAGCGGGAGAATGGGGCGGGTGATGGAAAGCGGGAGAATGGGTCGGGGTGATGGAAAGCGGGAGAATGGGGCGGGGTGATGGAAGGAGGGAGAATGGGGCGGGGTGATGGAAAGCGGGAGAATGGGGCGGGGTGATGGAAAGCGGGAGAATGGGGCGGGGTGATGGAAAGCGGGAGAATGGGGCGGGGTGATGGAAAGCGGGAGAATGGGGCGGGGTGATGGAAAGCGGGAGAATGGGATGGGTTGATGGAAAGCGGGAGAATAAGGCGGGGTGATGGAAGGAGGCGGTGATGGAAGGAGGGAGAATGGGGCGGGGTGATGGAAAGCGGGAGAATGGGGCGGGTGATGGAACGCGGGAGAATGGGGCGGGGTGATGGAAAGCGGGAGAATGGGGCGGGGTGATGGAAAGCGGGAGAATGGGACGGGGTGATGGAAAACGGGAGAATGGGGCGGGGTGATGGAAAGCGGGAGAATAAGGCGGGGTGATGGAAGGAGGCGGTGATGGAAGGAGGGAGAATGGGGCGGTGTGATGGAAAGCGGGAGAATGGGGCGGGTGATGGAACGCGGGAGAATGGGGCGGGGTGATGGAAAGCGGGAGAATGGGGCGGGGTGATGGAAAGCGGTGGAATGGTTCGGGGTGATGGAAAGCGTGAGAATGGGGCGGGGTGATGGAAAGCGGGAGAATGGGGCGGGGTGATGGAAAGAGGGAGAATGGGGCGGGGTGATGGAAGGAGGGAGAATGGGGCGGGGTGATGGAAGGAGGGAAAATGGGGCGGGGTGATGGAAAGCGGGAGAATGGGGCGGGGTGATGGAAAGCGGGAGAATGGGGCGGGGAAATGGAAAGCAGGAGAATGGGGCGGGGTGATGGAAAGCGGGATAATGGGGCGGGGTGATGGAAGGAGGGAGAATGGGGCGGGGAGTAGGAAAGCGGGAGAATGGGGCGGGGTGATGGAAGGAGGGAGAATGAGGCGGGGTGATGGAAAGCAGGAGAATGGGGCGGGGTGATGGAAAGCGGGAGAATGAGGCAGGGTGATGGGAAGCGGGAGAATGGGGCGGGGTGATGGAAAGCAGGAGAATGGGGCGGGGTGATGGAAAGCGGGAGAATGGGGCGGGGTGATGGAAAGCGGGAGAATGGGGCGGGTGATCGAAAGCGGGAGAATGGGGCGGGTGTAGAAAGCGGAAGAATGGGGCGGGGTGATGGAAAGCGGGAGAATAGGGCGGGTGATGGAAAGCGGGTGAATGGGGCGGGGTGATGGAAAGCGGGAGAATAGGGCGGGGTGATTGAAAGCGGGAGAATGGGGCGGGGTGTAGAAAGCGGAAGAATGGGGCGGGGTGATGGAAAGCGGGAGAATGGGGCGGGGTGATGGAAAGCGGTAGAATGGGGCGGGGTGATGGAAAGCGGGAAAATGGGGCGGGGTGATGGAAAGCGGGAGAATGGGGCGGGGTGATGGAAAGCGGGAGAATGGGACGGGGTGATGGAAAGCGGGAGAATGGGGCGGGGTGATGGAAAGCAGGAGAATGGGGCGGGGTGATGGAAAGCGGGAGAATGGGGCGGGGTGATGGAAAGCGGGAGAATGGGGCGGGGTGATGGAAAGCGGGAGAATGGGGCGGGGTGATGGAAAGCGGGAGAATGGGGCGGGGTGATGGAAAGCGGGAGAATGGGGCGGGGTGATGGAAAGCGGGAGAATGGGGCGGGGTGATGGAAGGATGGGGTGATGGAAGGGGAGAATGGGGCGGGGTGATGGAAGGATGGGGTGATGGAAGGGGAGAATGGGGCGGGGTGATGGAAAGCGGGAGAATATGGCGGGGTGATGGAAAGCGGGAAAATGGGGCGGGGTGATGGAAGGCGGGAGACTGGGGCGGGGTGATGGAAGGCGGGAGAATGGGGCGGGGTGATGGAAAGCGGGAGAATGGGGCGGGGTGATGGAAAGCGGGAGAATGGGGCGGGGTGATGGACAGCGGGAGAATGGGGCGGGGTGATGGAAAGCGGGAGAATGGGGCGGGGTGATGGAAAGCGGGAGAATGGGCGGGGTGATGGAAAGCGGGAGAATGGGGCGGGGTGATGGAAGGAGGGAGAATGGGGCGGGGTGATGGAAGGAGGGAGAATGGGGCGGGGTGATGGACAGCGGGAGATTGGGGCGGGGTGATGGAAAGCGGGAGAATGGGGCGGGGTGATGGAAAGCGGGAGAATGGGGCGGGGTGATGGAAAGCGGGAGAATGGGGCGGGGTGATGGAAAGCGGGAGAATGGGGCGGGTGATGGAAAGCCGGAGAATGGGGCAAGGTTATGGAAAGCCGGAGAATGGGGCGGGGTGATGGAAAGCGGGAGAATGGGGCGGGGTGATGGAAAGCGGGAGAATGGGGCGGGGTGATGGAAAGCGGGAGAATGGGGCGGGGTGATGGAAAGCGGGAGAACGGGGCGGGGTGATGGAAAGCGGGAGAATGGGGCGGGGTGATGGAAAGCGGGAGAATGGGGCGGGGTGATGGAAGGATGGGGTGATGGAAGGGGAGAATGGGGCGGAGTGATGGAAAGCGGGAGAATATGGCGGGGTGATGGAAAGCGGGAAAATGGGGCGGGGTGATGGAAGGCGGGAGACTGGGGCGGGGTGATGGAAGGCGGGAGAATGGGGCGGGGTGATGGAAAGCGGGAGAATGGGGCGGGATGATGGAAAGCGGGAGAATGGGGCGGGGTGATGGACAGCGGGAGAATGGGGCGGGGTGATGGAAAGCGGGAGAATGGGGCGGGGTGATGGAAAGCGGGAGAATGGGCGGGGTGATGGAAAGCGGGAGAATGGGGCGGGGTGATGGAAGGAGGGAGAATGGGGCGGGGTGATGGAAGGAGGGAGAATGGGGCGGGGTGATGGACAGCAGGAGATTGGGGCGGGGTGATGGAAAGCGGGAGAATGGGGCGGGGTGATGGAAAGCGGGAGAATGGGGCGGGGTGATGGAAAGCGGGAGAATGGGGCGGGGTGATGGAAAGCGGGAGAATGGGGCGGGTGATGGAAAGCGGGAGAATGGGGCAAGGTGATGGAAAGCCGGAGAATGGGGCGGGGTGATGGAAAGCGGGAGAATGGGGTGGGGTGATGGAAAGCGGGAGAATGGGGCGGGGTGATGGAAAGCGGGAGAATGGGGCGGGGTGATGGAAAGCGGGAGAATGGGGCGGGGTGATGGAAAGCGGGAGATTGGGGCGGGGTGATGGAAAGCGGGAGAATGGGGCGGGGTGATGGAAAGCGGGAGAATGGGGCGGGGTGATGGAAAGCGGGAGAATGGGGTGGGGTGATGGAAAGCGGGAGAATGGGGCGGGGTGATGGAAAGCGGGAGAATGGGGCGGGGTGATGGAAAGCGGGAGAATGGGGCGGGGTGATGGAAAGCGGGAGAATGGGGCGGGGTGATGGAAGGATGGGGTGATGGAAGGGGAGAATGGGGCGGGGTGATGGAAAGCGGGAGAATATGGCGGGGTGATGGAAAGCGGGAAAATGGGGCGGGGTGATGGAAGGCGGGAGACTGGGGCGGGGTGATGGAAGGCGGGAGAATGGGACGGGGTGATGGAAAGCGGGAGAATGGGGTGGGGTGATGGAAAGTGGGAGAATGGGGCGGGGTGATGGACAGCAGGAGAATGGGGCGGGGTGATGGAAAGCGGGAGAATGGGGCGGGGTGATGGAAAGCGGGAGAATGGGCGGGGTGATGGAAAGCGGGAGAATGGGGCGGGGTGATGGAAGAAGGAAGAATGGGGCGGGGTGATGGAAGGAGGGAGAATGGGGCGGGGTGATGGAAAGCGGGAGAATGGGGCGGGGTGATGGACAGCGGGAGAATGGGGTGGGGTGATGGAAGGAGGGAGAATGGGGTGGGGTGATGGAAAGCGGGAGAATGGGGCGGGGTGATGGAAAGCGGGAGAATGGGGCGGGGTGATGGAAAGCGGGAGAATGGGGCGGGGTGATGGAAGGATGGGGTGATGGAAGGGGAGAATGGGGCGGGGTGATGGAAAGCGGGAGAATGGGGCGGGGTGGTAGAAAGCGGGAGAATGGGCCAGGGTGATGGAAGGAGGGGGTAATGGAAGGAGGGAGAATGGGGCGGGGTGATGGAAGGAGGGAGAATGGGGCGGGGTGATGGAAAGCGGGAGAATGGGGCGGGATGATGGAAAGCGGGAGAATGGGCGGGGTGATGGAAAGCGGGAGAATGGGGCGGGGTGATGGAAGGAGGGAGAATGGCGCGGGGTGATGGAAGGAGGGAGAATGGGGCGGGGTGATGGAAAGCGGGAGAATGGGGCGGGTGATGGAACGCGGGAGAATGGGGCGGGATGATGGAAAGCGGGAGAATGGGGCGGGGTGATGGAAAGCGGGAGAATGGGGCGGGGTGATGGAAAGCGGTGGAATGGTTCGGGGTGATGGAAAGCGTGAGAATGGGGCGGGGTGATGGAAAGCGGGAGAATGGGGCGGGGTGATGGAAAGAGGGAGAATGGGGCGGGGTGATGGAAGGAGGGAGAATGGGGCGGGGTGATGGAAGGAGGGAAAATGGGGCGGGGTGATGGAAAGCGGGAGAATGGGGCGGGGTGATGGAAAGCGGGAGAATGGGGCGGGGAAATGGAAAGCAGGAGAATGGGGCGGGGTGATGGAAAGCGGGAGAATGGGGCGGGGTGATGGAAGGAGGGAGAATGGGGCGGGGAGTAGGAAAGCGGGAGAATGGGGCGGGGTGATGGAAGGAGGGAGAATGAGGCGGGGTGATGGAAAGCAGGAGAATGGGGCGGGGTGATGGAAAGCGGGAGAATGAGGCAGGGTGATGGGAAGCGGGAGAATGGGGCGGGGTGATGGAAAGCAGGAGAATGGGGCGGGGTGATGGAAAGCGGGAGAATGGGGCGGGGTGATGGAAAGCGGGAGAATGGGGCGGGTGATCGAAAGCGGGAGAATGGGGCGGGTGTAGAAAGCGGAAGAATGGGGCGGGGTGATGGAAAGCGGGAGAAAAGGGCGGGTGATGGAAAGCGGGTGAATGGGGCGGGGTGATGGAAAGCGGGAGAATGGGGCGGGGTGATTGAAAGCGGGAGAATGGGGCGGGGTGTAGAAAGCGGAAGAATGGGGCGGGGTGATGGAAAGCGGGAGAATGGGGCGGGGTGATGGAAAGCGGTAGAATGGGGCGGGGTGATGGAAAGCGGGAAAATGGGGCGGGGTGATGAAAAGAGGGAGAATGGGGCAGGGTGATGGAAAGCGGGAGAATAGGGCGGGGTGATGGAAAGCGGGAGAATAAGCCCCATTCTCCCGCTTTCCATCACCCCGCCCCATTCTCCCGCTTTCCATCACCCCGCCCCATTCACCCGCTTTCCATCACCCGCCCTTTTCTCCCGCTTTCCATCACCCCGCCCCATTCTTCCGCTTTCTACACCCGCCCCATTCTCCCGCTTTCGATCACCCGCCCCATTCTCCCGCTTTCCATCACCCCGCCCCATTCTCCCGCTTTCCATCACCCCGCCCCATTCTCCCCCTTTCCATCACCCCGCCCCATTCTCCCGTTTTCCATCACCCCGCCCTATTCTCCCGCTTTCCATCACCCTGCCCCATTCTCCCTCTTTCCATCACCCCGCCCCATTCTCCCGCTTTCCATCACCCCGCCGCATTCTCCCGCTTTCCATCAGTCCGCCCCATTCTCCCGCTTTCCATCACCCCGCCCCATTCTCCCGCTTTCCATCACCTCGCCCCATTCTCCCGCTTTCCATCACCCCGCCCCATTCTCCCGCTTTCCATCACCCCGCCCCATTCTCCCGCTTTCCATCACCCCGCCCCATTATCCCGCTTTCCATCACCCCGCCCCATTCTCCCGCTTTCCATCACCCCGCCCCATTCTCCCTCCTTCCATCACCCCGCCCCATTCTCCCTCCTTCCATCACCCGGCTCCATTCTCCCACTTTCCATCACCCCGCCCCATTCTCCCGCTTTCCATCACCCCGCCCCATTCTCCCGCTTTCCATCACCCCGCCCCATTCTCCCGCTTTCCATCACCCCGCCCCATTCTCCCGCTTTCCATCACCCCGCCCCATTCTTCCGCTTTCCATCAACCCGCCCCATTCTTCCGCTTTTTATCACCCCGCCCCATTCTCCCACTTTCCATCACCCTGCCCCATTCTCCCACTTTCCATCACCCCACCCCATTCTCCCTCCTTCCATCACCCCACCCCATTCTCCCGCTTTCCATCACCCCGCCCCATTCTCCCGCTTTCCATCATCCCGCCCCATTCTCTCGCTTTCCATCACCCCGCCCCATTCTCCCGCTTTCCATCACCCCACCCCATTCTCCCGCTTTCCATCACCCCGCCTTATTCTCCCGCTTTCCATCGCCCCGCCCCTTTTTCCCGCTGTCCATCACCCCGTCCCATTCTACTGCTTTCCATCACCCCGCCCCATTCTCCCGCTTTCCATCACCCCGCCCCGTTCTCCCGCTTTCCATCACCCCTCCCCGTTCTCCCGCTTTCCATAACCCCGCCTCGTTCTCCCGCTTTCCATCACCCTGCCTCGTTCTCCCGCTTTCCATCACCCCGCCCCATTCTCCCGCTTTCCATCACCCCGCCTCATTCTCCCGCTTTCCATCACCCCGCCCCATTCTCCCGCTTTCCATCAACCCGCCCCATTCTCCCGCTTTCCATCACCCCGCCCCATTCTCCCGCTTTCCATCACCCCGCCCCATTCTCCCGCTTTCCATCACCCCGCCCCATTCTCCCGCTTTCCATCACCCCGCCCCATTCTCCTGCTTTCCATCACCTCGCCCCATTCTCCCGCTTTCCATCACCCCGCCCCATTCTCCCGCTTTCCATCACCCCGCCCCATTCTCCCGCTTTCCATCACCCCGCCCCATTATCCCGCTTTCCATCACCCCGCCCCATTCTCCCGCTTTCCATCACCCCGCCCCATTCTCCGGCTTTCCATCACCCCGCCCCATTCTCCCGCTTTCCATCACCCCTACCCATTCTCCCGCTTTCCATCACCCCTCCCCATTCTCCCGCTTTCCATCACCCCGCCCCATTCTCCCACTTTCCATCACCTCGCCCCATTCTCCCGTTTTCCATCACCCCGCCCCATTCTCCCGCTTTCCATCACCCTGCCCCATTCTCCCTCCTTCCATCACCCCGCCCTATTCTCCCTCTTTCCATCACCCCGCCCCATTCTCCCTCCTTCAATCACCTCGCCCCATTCTCCCGCTTTCCATCACCCCTCCTCATTCTCCCGCTTTCCATCACCCCGCCCCATTCTCCCTCCTTCCATCACCCCGCCCCATTCTCCCTCCTTCCATCACCCCGCCCCATTCTCCCGCGTTCCATCACCCCGCCCCATTCTCCCGCTTTCCATCACCCCGCCCCATTCTCACGCTTTCCATCACCCCACCCCATTCTCCCACTTCCCATCACCCCGCCTCATTCTCCCGCTTTCCATCACCCTGCCCCATTCTCCTGCTTTCCATCACCCCGCCCCATTCTCCCGCTTTCCATCACCCCGCCCCATTCTCCCGCTTTCCATCACCCCGCCCCATTCTCCCGCTTTCCATCACCCCGCCCCATTCTCCTTCCTTCCATCACCCCGCTCAATTCTTCCTCTTTCCATCACCCCGCCCCATTCTCCCGCTTTCCATCACCCCGCCCCATTCTCCCGCTTTCCATCACCCCACCCCATTCTCCCGCTTTCCATCACCCCGCCCCATTCTCCGTCCTTCCATCACCCCGCTACATTCTCCCTCCTTCCATCACCCTGCCCTATTCTCCCGCTTTCCATCACCCCGCCCCATTCTCCCGCTTTCCATCACCGCGCCCCATTCTCCTGCTTTCCATCATCCCGCCCCATTCTCCCGCTTTCCATCACCCCACCCCATTCTCCCGCTTTCCAGCACCCCGCCCCATTCTCCCGCTTTCCATCACCCCGCCCCATTCTCTCGCTTTCCATCACCCCGCCCCATTCTCCCACTTTCCATCACCCCGCCCCATTCTCCCGCTTTCCATCACCCCGCCCCATTCTCCCGCTTTCCATCACCGCGCCCCATTCTCCTGCTTTCCATCATCCCGCCCCATTCTCCCGCTTTCCATCACCCCACCCCATTCTCCCGCTTTCCAGCACCCCGCCCCATTCTCCCGCTTTCCATCACCCCGCCCCATTCTCTCGCTTTCCATCACCCCGCCCCATTCTCCCACTTTCCATCACCCCGCCCCATTCTCCCGCTTTCCATCACCCCGCCCCATTCTCCCGCTTTCCATCACCCCACCCCATTCTCCCTCGGGCTAGAAGCGCTCGTTCCGCCAGGTCACGTGGCTGCGCAGGTCTGGTCTTATGACCAAGCGAGCATCGGCGTTCGAGAATGAAGAGCGCTCGCTGCACTTCCTGCACATGTGCGAGTCCTTCCGCGTTTTGGGGGTGGAAGCTCTCGTTCCGACCGTTATTCTTCTGCTGGGTCACGTGGCTCCACTTTTCGGGTCCTATTACCAAGCCAGCAAGGGCATGGGAGGGTTGCAAGCATCATCGGTCATCAGCGCTCGCGAATGAAGAGCGCTCGCTGCACTTTCTGCACATGTGCGGCTCCTTCCGCGTTTTGGGGGTGGAAGTGCTCGTTCCGAGCGTTTTTCATCCACCGGGTCACGTTGCTGCGCTTATCTGGTCCTATTACCAAGCCAGCAAGGGCGTGGGAGGGTTGCAAGCATCATCGGTCATCGGCGCTCACGAATAAAGAGCGCCCGCTGCACTTCCTGCACATGTGCGGCTCCTTCCACGTTTTGGGGTTAAAAGCGCTCGTTCGGAGCGTTTTTCTTCCGCCGGATCACGTGGCGGCGCTTGTCTGGTCCTATTACCAAGCCAGCAAGTGTGTGGGAGAATCGCAAGCATCATCGGTGATCGGCGCTCGCGAATGAAGAGCCCCCGCTACACTTCCTGCACGTGTGCGGCTCCTTCCGCGTTTTGGGGGTGGAAGCGCTTGTTCCGAGCGTTTTTCTTCCACCGGGTCACGTGGCTGCGCTTGTCTGGTCCTATTACCAAGCCAGCAAGGTCGTGGGAGAATCGCAAGCATCATCTGTCATCGGCGCTCGCGAATGAAGAGCGCTCGCTGCACTTCCTGCACATGTGCGGCTCCTTCCGCGTTTTGGGGGGGGAAGCGCTCGTTCCGAGCGTTTTTCTTTTGCCGGGTCACGTGGCTGCGCTTGTCTTGTCCTATTACCAAGCCAGCAAGGGCGTGGGAGGGTCGCAAGCATCATCGGTCATCGGCGCTCGCGAATGAAGAGCGTCCGCTGCACTTCCTGCACATGTGCAGCTCCTTCCGCGTATTGGGGCTGGAAGCGCTCGTTTCGAGCGTTATTTCTTCCGCCAGGTCACGTGGCTGCGCTTGTCTGGTCCTTTTACCAAGCCAGCAAGGGTGTGGTAGGGTCGTAAACATCATCGGTCATTGGCGCTCGAGAGTGAAGAGCGCTCGCTTCACTTCCCGCACATGTGCGAGTCCTTCCGCGTTTTGGGGGTGGACGCGCTCGTTCCGAGCGTTTTTCTTCCATCGGGTCACATGGCTGCGCTTGTCTGGACCTATTACCAAGCCAGCAAGGGCGTGGGAGAATCGAAAGCATCATCGGTCATCGGCGCTCGCGAATGAAGAGCGCCCGCTGCACTTCCTGCACATGTGCGGCTCCTTCCGCGTTTTGGGGGGGGAAGCGCTCGTTCTGAGCGTTTTTCTTAGGCCGGGTAGCGTGGCTGTGCTTTTCTGGTCCTATTACCAAGCCAGCAAGGGTGTGGGAGGGTTGCAAGCATCATCGATCATCAGCGCTCGCGAATGAAGAGCGCCCGCTGCACTTCCTGCACATGTGCGGCTCCTTCCGCGTTTTGGGGGTGGAAGCGCTCGTTCCGAGCGTTTTTCTTCCACCGGGTCAAGTGGCTGCAGTTATCTGGTCCTTTTCCCAAGCCAGCAAGGTCGTGGGAGGGTTGCAAGCATCATCGGTCATCGGCGCTCGCGAATGAAGAGCGCCTGCAGCACTTCCTGCACATGTGCGACTTCTTCCGCGTTTTGGGGGTGGAAGCGCTCGTTCTGAACGTTCTTCTTCCGCCGGGTCACGTGGCTACGCTTGCCTGGTCCTATTACCAAGCCAGCAAGGGCATGGGAGGGATGCAAGCATCATCGGTCATCCAATTTGAGGATTTTCAGCCAAGAAAAGTTCGGCGCCCATGATTTCGGCCGTTTTTGCCGACAAATGCTCAGAGAGCGAACGGATCTCTAGAGGCGCAGGGAAAAGCATTCAACAACCTGATTTTCATTGCACATTCGAGTGGCCCTTGTTCAAATATACCTATTGGAGCCTTTTCATCCTGGTTCTTGCGCCGAGAAAAGTTCGGCGCCCATGCTTTCGGCCGTTTTTGCCTACAAATGCTCAGGGAGCGCACGGATCTCTAGAGGCGTAGGGAAAAGCATTCAACAACCTGATTTTCATTGCAAATTCGAGTGGCCCATATTCAGATACATCTATTGGAGTCTTTTGGTCTGGTTCTTGCACCAAGAAAAGTTCGGCGCCCATGATTTCGGCCGTTTTTGCCGACAAATGCTCAGAGAGCGCACGGATCTCTAGAGGCGTAGGGAAAAGCATTCAACAACCTGATTTTCATTGCATATTCGAGTGGCCCATGTTCAAATGCACCTATTGGAGCCTTTTCAGCACGGTTCTTGCGCCAAGAAAAGTTCGGCGCCCATGATTTCGGCCGTTTTTGCCGAAAAATGTTCTGAGAGCGTACTGATCACTAGAGGCGTAGGGAAAAGCATTCAATAACCTGAATTTTATTGCATATTCGAGTGGCCCATGTTCAAATGCAGCTATGGGAGCCTTTTCGGCCTGGTCCATACGCCAAGAAAAGTTCGGCGCCCATGCTTTCGGCCGTTTTTGCCGACAAATGCTCAGAGAGCGCACGGATCTCTAAAGGCGTAGGGAAAAGCATTCAACAACCTGATATTTATTGCACATTCCAGTAACTCATGTTCAAATACACCTACTCGAGCCATTTCGGCCTGGTTCTTGCGCCAAGAAAAGTTCGGCGCCCATGCTTTCGGCCGTTTTTGCCGACAACTGCTTAGAGAGTGCACGAATCCCTAGAGGCGTGGGGAAAAACATTCAACAACCTGATTGTCATTGCATATTCGAGTGACCCATGTTCAAATACACCTATTGGAGTCTTTTGGCCTGGTTCTTGCACCAAGAAAAGTTTGGCGCCGATGATTTCGGCCGTTTTGCCGACAAATGCTCAGAGAGCGCACGGATCTCTAGAGGCTTAGGGAAAAGCATTCAACAACCTGATTGTCATTGCATATTCGAATGGCCCATGTTCAAATGCACCTATTGGAGCCTTTTCAGCACGATTCTTGCGCAAAGAAAAGTTCGGCGCCCATGATTTCGGCCGTTTTTGCCGAAAAATGCTCTGAGAGCGCACGGATCACTAGAGGCGTAGGGAAAAGCATTCAACAACCTGATCATTCCATATTCGAGTGGCCCATGTTCAAATGCAGCTATGGGAGCCTTTTCGGCCTGGTCCATACGCCAAGAAAAGTTCGGCGCCCATGCTTTCGGCCGTTTTTGCCGACAAATGCTCAGAGAGCGCACGGATCTCTAGAGGCGTAGGGAAAAGCATTCAACAACCTGATTTTTATTGCACATTCCAGTGGCTCATGTTCAAATACACCTACTGGAGCCATTTCGGCCTGGTTCTTGCGCCAAAAAAAGTTCGGCGCCCATGTTTTCGGCCGTTTTTGCCGACAAATGCTCAGAGAGTGCACGAATCTCTAGAGGCATAGGGAAAAGCATTCAACAACCTGATTTTCATTGCACATTCCAGTGGCTCATGCTCATATACACCTATTGGAGCCTTTTCGGCCTAGTTCTTGCGCCAAGAAAAGTTCGGCGCCCATGATTTCGGCCGTTTTTGCCGACAAATGCTCAGAAAGCGCACTGATTCCTATTGGCATAGGGAAAAGCATTCAAAAGCCTGATTTTCATTGCACATTCAAGTGGCCCATATTCAAATATACCTATTGGAGCCTTTTTGGCCTAGTTCTTGGGCCAAGAAAAGTTCGGCACCCCTGATTTCGGCCATTTTTGCCGACAAATGCTCAGAGAGCACCCGGATCTCTATAGAAGTAGGGAAAGGCATTCAACAACCTGATTTTCATTGTTATTCGAGTGGCCCATGTTCAAATACACCTATTGTAGCCTTTTCGACCTGGTTCTTGCGCCAAGAAAGGTTCGGCGCCCCTGATTTCGGCCGTTTTTTTCTGACAAATGCTCAGAGAGAGCACGCATCTCTAGAGGCGTAGGGAAAAGCATTCAACAACCTGACTTTCATTGCATATTCGAGTGGCCCATGTTCAAATACACCTTATGGAGCCTTTTCGGCCTGGTTCTTGCGCCAAGAAAATTTCGGCGCCCATAATTTCGGCTGTTTTTGCCGACAAATGCTCAGAGAGCGCACGGATCCCTAGAGGCGTGGGGAAAAGCATTCAGCAACCTGATTTTCATTGCATATTTGAGTGACCCATGTTCAAATACACCTATTGGAGCCTTTTCGGCCTGGTTCTTGCGCCAAGAAAAGTTCGGCGCCTATGATTTCGGCCGTTTTTCCCGACAAATGCTCTGAGAGCCAATGGATCCCTACAAGCGTAGGGAAAAGCATTCAACAACCTGATTGTCATTGCATTTCGAGTGGCACATGTTTAAATACACCTACTGGAGCCTTTTTGGCCTGGTTCTTGCGCCTAGAGAAGTTCGGCGCCCATGCTTTCAGCCGTTTTTGCCGACAAATGCTCAGAGAGTGCACGGATCTCTAGAGGCGTAGGGAAATGCATTCAACAACCTGATTTTCATTGCACATTAAAAAGGCTCATGTTCAAATACACCTATTGGAGCCTTTTCGCCTGGTTCTTGCGCCAAGAAAAGTTCAGCGCCCATGCTTTCTGCCGTTTTTGCCGACAAATGCTCAGAGAGCGCACGGATCTCTAGAGGCGTATGGAAAAGCATTCAACAACCTGATTTTCATTGCACATTTGAATGGCTCGTGTTCAAATACACCTATTGGAGCCTTTTCGGCCTGGTTCTTGTGTCAGAATCCCAGCCACTAGACCACTGGGATAAAAGGGCTTGTTTGTGTAGCGGGTGAGTGCGCCCATAACCCCCCATGCCAACGTGCCTGTAACCCTTCCCTATGATCAATCGGGGATCACCAGTGGACCTCTGACACCCCCCCGCACTAGGATGCCCGAAGTGCACACACTGGGATTCGAACCCGAGACCTTCCCTTTGATACCATGTCAGAATCCCAGCCACTAGACCACTGGGATAAAAGGGCTTGTTTGTGTAGCGGGTGAGTCCGCCCATAACCCCCCAGGCCAACGTGCCTGTAACCCTTCCCTAGGATCAATCGGGGATCACCAGTGGACCTCTTACATCATGCGCCAAGAAAAGTTCGGCGCCCATGATTTCGGCTGTTTTTGCCGACAAATGCTCAGAGAGCGCACGGATCCCTAGAGGCGTGGGGAAAAACATTCAACAACCTGATATTTATTGCACATTCCAGTAACTCATGTTCAAATACACCTACTCGAGCCATTTCGGCCTGGTTCTTGCGCCAAGAAAAGTTCGGCGCCCATGCTTTCGGCCGTTTTTGCCGACAAATGCTTAGAGAGTGCACGAATCCCTAGAGGCGTGGGGAAAAACATTCAACAACCTGATTGTCATTGCATATTCGAGTGACCCATGTTCAAATACACCTATTGGAGTCTTTTGGCCTGGTTCTTGCACCAAGAAAAGTTTGGCGCCGATGATTTCGGCCGTTTTGCCGACAAATGCTCAGAGAGCGCACGGATCTCTAGAGGCTTAGGGAAAAGCATTCAACAACCTGATTGTCATTGCATATTCGAATGGCCCATGTTCAAATGCACCTATTGGAGCCTTTTCAGCACGATTCTTGCGCCAAGAAAAGTTCGGCGCCCATGATTTCGGCCGTTTTTGCCGAAAAATGCTCTGAGAGCGCACGGATCACTAGAGGCGTAGGGAAAAGCATTCAACAACCTGATCATTCCATATTCGAGTGGCCCATGTTCAAATGCAGCTATGGGAGCCTTTTCGGCCTGGTCCATACGCCAAGAAAAGTTCGGCGCCCATGCTTTCGGCCGTTTTTGCCGACAAATGCTCAGAGAGCGCACGGATCTCTAGAGGCGTAGGGAAAAGCATTCAACAACCTGATTTTTATTGCACATTCCAGTGGCTCATGTTCAAATACACCTACTGGAGCCATTTCGGCCTGGTTCTTGCGCCAAAAAAAGTTCGGCGCCCATGTTTTCGGCCGTTTTTGCCGACAAATGCTCAGAGAGCCAACGGATCTCTACAGGCATAGGGAAAAGCATTCAACAACCTGATTTTCATTGCACATTCCAGTGGCTCATGCTCACATACACCTATTGGAGCCTTTTCGGCCTAGTTCTTGCGCCAAGAAAAGTTCGGCGCCCATGATTTCGGCCGTTTTTGCCGACAAATGCTCAGAAAGCGCACTGATTCCTATTGGCATAGGGAAAAGCATTCAAAAGCCTGATTTTCATTGCACATTCAAGTGGCCCATATTCAAATATACCTATTGGAGCCTTTTTGGCCTAGTTCTTGGGCCAAGAAAAGTTCGGCACCCCTGATTTCGGCCATTTTTGCCGACAAATGCTCAGAGAGCACCCGGATCTCTATAGAAGTAGGGAAAGGCATTCAACAACCTGATTTTCATTGTTATTCGAGTGGCCCATGTTCAAATACACCTATTGTAGCCTTTTCGACCTGGTTCTTGCGCCAAGAAAGGTTCGGCGCCCCTGATTTCGGCCGTTTTTTTCTGACAAATGCTCAGAGAGAGCACGCATCTCTAGAGGCGTAGGGAAAAGCATTCAACAACCTGACTTTCATTGCATATTCGAGTGGCCCATGTTCAAATACACCTTATGGAGCCTTTTCGGCCTGGTTTTTGCGCCAAGAAAATTTCGGCGCCCATAATTTCGGCTGTTTTTGCCGACAAATGCTCAGAGAGCGCACGGATCCCTAGAGGCGTGGGGAAAAGCATTCAACAACCTGATTTTCATTGCATATTTGAGTGACCCATGTTCAAATACACCTATTGGAGCCTTTTCGGCCTGGTTCTTGCGCCAAGAAAAGTTCGGCGCCTATGATTTCGGCCGTTTTTCCCGACAAATGCTCTGAGAGCCAATGGATCCCTACAAGCGTAGGGAAAAGCATTCAACAACCTGATTGTCATTGCATTTCGAGTGGCACATGTTTAAATACACCTACTGGAGCCTTTTCGGCCTGGTTCTTGCGCCTAGAGAAGTTCGGCGCCCATGCTTTCAGCCGTTTTTGCCGACAAATGCTCAGAGAGTGCACGGATCTCTAGAGGCGTAGGGAAATGCATTCAACAACCTGATTTTCATTGCACATTAAAAAGGCTCATGTTCAAATACACCTATTGGAGCCTTTTCGCCTGGTTCTTGCGCCAAGAAAAGTTCAGCGCCCATGCTTTCTGCCGTTTTTGCCGACAAATGCTCAGAGAGCGCACGGATCTCTAGAGGCGTATGGAAAAGCATTCAACAACCTGATTTTCATTGCACATTCGAATGGCTCATGTTCAAATACACCTATTGGAGCCTTTTCGGCCTGGTTCTTGTGTCAGAATCCCAGCCACTAGACCACTGGGATAAAAGGGCTTGTTTGTGTAGCGGGTGAGTGCGCCCATAACCCCCCAGGCCAACGTGCCTGTAACCCTTCCCTAGGATCAATCGGGGATCACCAGTGGACCTCTGACACCCCCCCGCACTAGGATGCCCGAAGTGCACACACTGGGATTCGAACCCGAGACCTTCCCTTTGATACCATGTCAGAATCCCAGCCACTAGACCACTGGGATAAAAGGGCTTGTTTGTGTAGCGGGTGAGTCCGCCCATAACCCCCCAGGCCAACGTGCCTGTAACCCTTCCCTAGGATCAATCGGGGATCACCAGTGGACCTCTTACATCATGCGCCAAGAAAAGTTCGGCGCCCATAATTTCTGCTGTTTTTGCCGACAAATGCTCAGAGAGCCGACGGATCCCTACAAGCGTAGGGAAAAGCATTCAACAACCTGATTGTCATTGCACTTCGAGTGGCGCATGTTTGAATAAACCTACTGGAGCCTTTTTGGCCTGGTTCTTGCGCCAAGAAAAGATCGGCGCCCATGCTTTCAGCCGTTTTTGCCGACAAATGCTCACAGAGTGCACGGATCTCTAGAGGCGTAGGGAAAAGCATTCAACAACCTGATTTTCATTGCACATTACAATGGCTCATGTTCAAATACACCTATTGGAGCCTTTTCGCCTGGTTCTTGCGCCAAGGAAAGTTTGACGCCCACGATTTCGGCCGTTTTTTCCGACAAATGCTCAGAGAGCGCACGGATCTCTACAGGCGTAGGGAAAAGCATTCAACAACCCGATTTTCATTGCATTTTCGAGTGGCCCATGTTCAAATACACCTATTGGAGCCTTTTTGGCCTGGTTCTTGCGCTGAGATAAGTTCGGCGCCCATGATTTCGGCCGTTTTTGCCGACAAATTCTCAGACAGTGCACGGATCTCTACAGGCGCAGGAAAAATCATCCAACAACCTGATTGTCATTGCATTTCGAGTAGCACATGTTTAAATACAAATATTGGAGCCTTTTCAGCCTGGTTCTTGCGCCAAGAAAAGTTCGGCGCCCATGCTTTCGGTCGTTTTTGCCGACAAATGCTCAGAGAGCGCACGCATCTTTAGAGGCGTAAAGAAAAGCATTCAACAACCCGATTTTCATTGCACATTCGAGTGGCTCATGTTCAAATACACCTATTGGAGCCTTTTCGGCCTGGTTCTTACGCCAAGGAAAGTTCGGCGCCCATGATTTCGGCTGTTTTTGCCGACAAATGCTCAGAGAGCGCACGGATCCCTAGAGGCGTGGGGAAAAACATTTAACAACCTGATTGTCATTGCATATTCGAGTGACCTATGTCCAAATACACCTATTGGAGCCTTTTCGGCCTGGTTCTTGCGCCAAGAAAAGTTCGGCGCCCATGATTTCGGCCGTTTTCGCCGACAAATGCTCAGAGAGCCAACGGATCCCTACAGGCGTAGGGAAAAGCATTCAACAACCTGATTGTCATTGCATTTCGAGTGGCACATGTTTAAATAAACCTACTGGAGCCTTTTTGGCCAGGTTCTTGCGCCAAGAAAAGTTCGGCGCCCATGCTTTCAGCCGTTTTTGCCGACAAATGCTCAGAGAGTGCACGGATCTCTACAGGCGTAAGAAAAAGCATTCAACAACCTGATCTTCATTGCACATTAAAAAAGCTCATGTTCAAATACACCTATTGGAGCCTTTTCGCCTGGTTCTTGCGCCAAGAAAAGTTCGGCGCCCATGCTTTCGGCCGTTTTTGCCGACAAATGCTCAGAGAGCGCACGAATCTCTAGAGGCGTACGGAAAAGCATTCAACAACCTGATTTTCATTGCACATTCGAGTGGCTCATGTTCAAATACACCTATTGGAGCCTTTTCGGCCTAGTTCTTGCGCCAAGAAAAGTTCGGCGCCCATGATTTCGGTTGTTTTTGTCGACAAATGCTCAGAGAGCGCACGGATCCCTAGAGGCGTGGGGAAAAACATTCAACAACCTGATTGTCATTGCATATTCGAGTGACCCATGTTCAAATACACCTATTGGAGCCTTTTTGGCCTGGTTCTTGCGCCAAGAAAAGTTCGGCGCCCATGATTTCAGCCGTTTTCGCCGACAAATGCTCAGAGAGCCAACGGATCCCTACAGGCGTAGGTAAAAGCATTCAACAACCTGATTGTCATTGCACTTTGAGTGGCACATGTTTAAATAAACCTACTGGAGCCTTTTTGGCCTGGTTCTTGCGCCAAGAAAAGTTCGGCGCCCATGCGTTCAGCCGTTTTTGCCAACAAATGCTCACAGAGTGCACGGATCTCTAGAGGCGTAGGGAAAAGCATTCAACAGCCTAATTTTCTTTGCACATTACCATGGCTCATGTTCAAATACACCTATTGGAGCCTTTTCGCCTGGTTCTTGCGCCAAGAAAAGTTCGACGCCCACGATTTCAGCCGTTTTTTCCGACAAATTCTCAGAGAGCGCACAGATCTCTACAGGCATAGGGAAAAGCATTCAACAACCCAATTTTCATTGCATATTCGAGTGGCCCATGTTCAAATACACCTATTGGAGCATTTTTGGCCTGGTTCTTGCACTAAGAAAAGTTCGGCGCCCATGATTTCGGCCGTTTTTGCCGACAAATGCTCAGAGAGTGCACGGATCTCTACAGGCGTAGGGAAAATCATTCAACAACCTGATTGTCATTGCATTTCGAGTGGCACATGTTTAAATACACATATTGGAGCCTTTTCGGCCTGGTTCTTGCACCAAGAAAAAATCGGCGACCATGCTTTCAGCCGTTTTTGCCGACAAATGCTGAGAGAGTGCACGGATCTCTAGAGGCGTAAGGAAATGCATTCAACAACCTGATTTTCATTGCACATTAAAATGGCTCATGTTTAAATACACCTATTGGAGCCTTTTCGCCTGGTTCTTGCGCCAAGAAAAGTTCGACGCCGACGATTTCGGCCGTTTTTTC
Organism: Closterium sp. Naga37s-1; assembly: GCA_947471745.1. Lineage (NCBI taxonomy): Eukaryota > Viridiplantae > Streptophyta > Zygnematophyceae > Desmidiales > Closteriaceae > Closterium > Closterium sp. Naga37s-1. The sequence continues at coordinate 177,755 of CANJKZ010000575.1, forward strand.
CTGACAAATGCTCAGAGAGCGCACGGATCTCTACAGGCGTAGGGAAAAGCATTCAACAACCCAATTTTCATTGCATATTCGAGTGGCCCATGTTCAAATACACCTATTGGGGCCTTTTTGGCCTGGTTCTTGCGCTAAGAAAAGTTCGGCGCCCATGATTTCGACCGTTTTTGCCGACAAATGCTCAGAGAGTGCACGGATCTCTACAGGCGTAGGGAAAATCATTCAACAGCCTGATTTTCATTGCATTTCGAGTGGCACATGTTTAAATACACATATTGGAGCCTTTTCGGCCTGGTTCTTGCGCCAAGAAAAGTTCGGCGCCCATGATTTCGGCCGTTTTTGCCGACAAATGCTCAGAAAGCGCACGGATCCCTAGAGGCGTAGGGAAAAGCATTCAACAACCTGATTTTCATTGCACATTCAAGTTGTCAGATTTATATGACATAGCTACTGTAGGCTATAGTGGGGTAGCACATATAGGGTACAGTTGTCTAGGGTTTGCATTTGTACCCAACTTTCCCTTAGTCAATTGATCCTAGTTCAGTTTCTCATGGTATCGAGCAGGTTCCCCTGTGGGAACTGTTCCTAGGGCCCACCACCTTTTTTTTTCCTGCCCGGAGCGCGCTCTACACTGCCCGAGTCGCGCTCCCCTCTCTCGACCCTGTCGCGCCGCCTTAGCGGCCCCGTCGCGTCGCGCTTGCGGCCCCGTCGCGTCGCCCTTGCGGCCCCTTCACGTCGCGCCGCCCTAGCAGCCGCGTCGCGCCGCCCTCGCGGCCCCGATCCGCCGCCCTCGCGGCTCTGTCGCATCGCGCCGCCCTCGCGGCCCTTTCACGCCGCCCTCGCGGCCCTTTCTAGCCGCCCTCGCGGCCTCTTCAAGCCGCCCTCGCGACCCCCCCCTCCTAGCCGCCCTAGCGGCCCCGTCGCCTACCCCTGCGGCCCCGGCGCCGCCCTTCCCTGCCTCGGCGCCGCCTCTGCTGGCCCCGTCGCCTACCCCTGCGGCCCCGGAGCTGCCCTTCCCGGCCCCGGCGCCGCCTCTACTGGCCCCGACGCCGCTCCACCCGGCCCCGACACCGCTCCACCCGGCCCCGCCGCCGCTCCACCCGGCCCCGCCGCCGTCCCCACGCGGCCCCGCCGTCACCACCGAGCCGCCGGCGCCGCCGAGCTGCTGCCGAGCCACCCGATCCACCCGAGCCGCCCGAGCCGCCGCGCCACCTGAGCCGCCCGAGCCGCCGGGTCGCCGAGCCGCCGAGCTGCAGTTGCTGCCGAGCCGCCGTACCGCCGAGCCGCCCAAGCCGCCCGAGCCGCCGAGTCGCCGAGACGCAGTTGCTGCCGAGCCGCCCTACCGCCGAGCCGCCCGAGCCGCCCGAGCCGCCGAGTTGCCGAGCCGCCGAGCCGCCGAGCCGCCCTGTCCGGTAAGAGCAGCGCCTCTGTCACTGCACTGCCCTTACCCTACTGTTCGCGCTGCTAGTCTACTGCTGTCATGGCTACCCCTAGTGTCCTCGCTTTTGACGCTGAGGGTCGGGCCATTGACTTTGACGTCTGGGTAGATGACCTGCAGCTTTTCCTACAGTGCGATAGGGCAGACGGTCTCTCCCTCTTTGACCTCACCTCTGGTGCCTCTCCTGCCCCTGCTGCTGATGCCGACGCCACTGTTCGCTCACAGTGGGCCACACGCGATGCTGCTGCACGTCTTGCTGTGCGTCGCCACCTGCCTACCTCTGAGCGTGCGCACTTTAGCCAGTACAAAAGTGCTCAGACCTTGTACGACGCTGTAGTTGCGCGCTACTCCTCCCCTGCCACTGCTGCACTGAGCCGCCTCATGCTACCGTACCTCTTCCCTGACCTTGCTGCCTTTCCCACAGTCGCTGACCTCATTACGCACCTCCGCACTAGTGACACTCGCTACCGCGCTGCGCTTCCTGCTGAGTTCTGCGCCAAGAACCCCCCCCCATGTACATCACCCTCTACTACATAGTCACCCGGCTCCCTGACTCCCTTCGCGTAGTCAGGGACCACTTCCTCTCAGTTTGCCCCACCACTCTCACCGTTGACCTCCTCGAGAAGGCCCTCCTAGCAGCAGAGAAGAGCATAGTCGCTGTAGGAGCCTCTCGTGGTGACCCTCGCACCCCCGTCTTTGAGGGGTGTTCCCCCTCCCCCCTTTTGCCCTCTGTTGCCTCTGCTGCTGCGGCCGACCTCGTTGGTTTCGAGTCGGTCGGCGCTGCGTCTGCCCCGAGCGGGAGACGCCGCACCGGCAAGGGCAAGGGGGGCAAGGGTGCTGGAGGGGCTGGCGGGGGTGGCGGAGGTGGCGGTGGAGGCGGTGGAGGGGGTGGGGGTGGTGGTGGGAGTGGTGGCGGGGGTGGAGGTGTCGGTGGCGGCAGTGGAGGCGGAGGCGGCGGCGGCGGTGGCGGTGGGAGCGGAGGTGGTGGAGGTGGCGGCGGTGGAGGAGGCGGCGGCGGAGGAGGTGGAGCTGGTCGGGGTGGCACTGCGCAGAGGGTCGGCTCCGGTGGTGGTCAGCACCAGCAGCAGCAGCAGCGGCAGCAGCAGCGCACTCGTGACATCCCCCTCCCTCAGCAGCTCCGTGAGTGGTACGCTGCACGCCAGCGGGGTGGGGGTACTGGTCCGTGCACCTACGTCCTACGCACCGGCGACCGCGCGGGTGAGCAGTGCGGGGGTGCGCACTCCACCCAGCGCTGCTTTGGCCGCCTGACGGACGCTTGGCGTCACCAGTTCCCTGAGGCCACTGAGATCCCCCGCTGGGGCGAGCTGTCTAGGGCGGGTGTAGCTGTCTTTGACCTTGACTTTGATGCTATTCTTGCTGCCATGTATGCTGTGACTATTAGTGATGAGGGTGACTGTTACCGGTGTTTTCCGCCCGACCCGGGCATTGAGACTGCTGCTCTAGGTACTGGTGAGGCTGCTGCTCTAGGTGCTAGCAAGGCTGCTGCTCTAGGTGCTCGTGCGTCTGCTCCCTCAGGTGCTGGTGAGTCTGCTCTCTCAGGTACTGCGTCGGCTTCGGCCTCCCACACCTTCACCCTTGACTCGGGGGCTTCTCGCTCCTTCTTTCGAGACCGCACCACACTCACGCCGCTTGGCCGGCCAGTTGCAGTCTCTCTGGCAGACCCCTCTGGGGGTCCTGTCCTTGCTCACTTCTCCACTGTCCTCCTGTGTCCGGCGGCCCCCTCTGGCACCCTGTCTGGTCTTTACCTCCCCTCGTTCTCTACGAACTTGGTGAGTGGTGCTGACCTACAGGATGCGGGGGTTCACCAGTTCACTCCTGCGAGTCAGCGGGTGACCCACTGCACGGACGCTCGGACAGGCCGACACCTGGCCACGTTTACACGTCGGCCGGGGTCAAGCCTGTACACACTGACCACTGCGTCTCCTCCAGTCACTGCGTCTGGTCAGGTAGCTGCGTCGGGTCAGGTGTTTGCTGCAGCGTCCAGGTCTGGTCCTGAGTCTGCCCCCTGTTCGTGTCGCCTCCTGTCTCACGAGACTCTCCTCTGGCACCACCGCCTTGGTCACCCCTCCCTGCTTCGTCTCCGAGGCATGGCCTCCCGTGTCCTTGTCTCTGGTCTTCCCCGGTCCCTCCCTCCCCTTCCTCCGGGGCCTGGCCCTACCTGCGTCCCCTGTGTCGAGGGGCGGCAGCGGGCTGCCCCTCACTCCTCCCAGTTTCCTCCGACAGAGGCCCCGCTGCAGACGCTTCACATGGACGTGTGGGGCCCGGCCCGCGTCCGTGGACAGGGTCACGAGCGCTACTTCCTGCTGGTGGTTGACGACTACTCGCGTTACACCACAGTCTTCCCCTTGCGCAGCAAGGGTGATGTCACTGAGGTGTTGATCGACTGGATCCGCGCAGCTCGTCTCCAGCTCAGGCAGAGCTTCGGCTCGGACTTTCCTGTTCTGCGTCTGCACTCTGACAGAGGTGGAGAGTTCTCCTCTGGCCTTCTGCGAGCCTACTGTCGTGCACGAGGCATCCGCCAGACCTTCACGCTTCCGGAATCTCCACAGCAAAATGGGATTGCTGAGCGCCGCATTGGCATGGTCATGGACGTCGCCCGTACGTCCATGATGCATGCGGCTGCCCCCCATTTTCTGTGGCCGTTTGCGGTTCGGTACGCGGCGCATCAGATCAACCTTCACCCCAGGGTCTCCATGCCGGAGACCTCCCCAGCTTTGCTGTGGACAGGGAAGGTTGGCGATGCGTCTGCGTTCCGTGTCTGGGGATCTCGGGCGTTTGTCCGCGACTTGTCTGCGGACAAGCTGTCCCCTCGTGCTGCTCCTTGCGTCTTCCTTGGCTTCCCCCTTGACGCGCCAGGGTGGCAGTTCTACCACCCCACCTCTCGCCGTGTTCTGTCCTCCCAGGACGTCACGTTTGACGAGTCGGTCCCCTACTACCGCCTCTTCCCCTACCGCACTCCGTCCCTCCCCCCGCCACCGCTCTTCCTTGTGCCAGGTCCCCCCCCGGTAGACCCCCTCCCCCCTCAGGGTCCTGCCCCTTCAGGTGTGTCCCAGGTAGACGCAGTCGAGCCTGTCGAGGTTACTGGTGACTCTGGTGCTGCTGAGGGTGCTGAGCCTGGGGGTGCTGACTCTGGGGGTGCTGAGCGTGTGGGTGCTACGCCTGGGGGTGCTGAGCCTGAGGGTACTACTACTGGGGGTGCTGAGCCTGGGGGTGCTGAGCCTGGGGGTGCTACTACTGGGGGTGCTGAGCCTGGGGGTGCTGAGCCTGGGGGTGCCACGCCTGGAGGTGCTGAGCCTGGGGGTGCGGAGCCTGAGGGAGTTGGGCCTGCTCGTGTGGCGTCTGGCGGTGCTGAGCCTGGAGGTTCTCCGGGTGCTTCGTCTCGGCGGGAGCCACTCTCTCCACAGGAGCTGCGCGAGTGGTTTGCCCGGCGCTGGAGGCGTGCTGCTGGAGCTGGAGGTTCTTCGGCTGCTGAGGGTGCTGGTGCCGCGGGTCCCGGAGGTGCTCGTACTGGGAGTACTGGAGCTGCTGGGCCTGCGGGTACGACTGGAGCTGGAGCTGCTGAGGGTGTTGGCGCTGAGGCTACTGCTGTCGGTCCTGGAGGCGGTCCTGTTGGGGGTGCTACTGGTGCTGCTGGAGGTACTGGAGCTGGAGGTGCTGCTGGCGCTGGTGCTGTCGCTGGGGGTACTGGTGCTGTCCCTGCTGTGTCTGGAGTCGCCGCGCGGCCTCGGCCGTACTTCGTTCCGCTCCTTCAGCAGGTTCTTGGTCTCCCGCCTTCTACTGGTCCTCCTCCTCCCTTAGAGTGTCCACAGCCTGTCCCGTCACAGTTACAGTTACAGCCGGCCTCCCCACTGCCCGCTCCTTCTCCCTACACTGGTCCTACTGGAGGTCTTGCTGAGCGTCGTGAGCCTGCGTCTCACCCTGCGTCGCCTGTCCGTCCTGCTCGCACTAGTGGTCGTGGTTCGCGTCAGCGTCCTCCTCCTGTCCCTGGCACGCACCGGATGTCTCTGCGTCCGTCCACTGCTCCTCTGCGTGCCCCTTTGCCTTCTCCTCCTGAGTCCTCTCTTCCTGCTCTTCCCGACCCGGAGTCGGACTCTCTTCGTGCTGCCAGTCCTACTGTCACGCGTCTCCTTGCTACTGTCGTCACTGACCCTTCCTTTGAGTCCACTGCTGCGTCTGCCCTAGTTGCTGAGCTCGTCGACTTTGCTGCTCGCTGTCGTCTAGACTACGCTGCTAGTCTTGTCGATGAGTCTGAGTCTGTCTGTCCTCCGTCCGTCGGGGGTGAGTGTGCCTTTGGCACGGACGTCCTTGAGGACAGGCAGGAGGAGTTCCAGTGTTTGGCTGCTGCTTCACCTCATCTCGTGTCCGTACTGCTTACCCCTGAGGGAGACCCGGATGCACTTGACATCCCGACTCTGCGCTCTGCAGGGCAGCCTGCACGAGGAGATCTGGCTGCGTCGCCCACCTGGCTTCACTGGGTCTTTTCCTCTTGGCACCCAGTGGAGCCTCCGGCGGCCAGTCTACGGTCTCCGCCAGGCACCGCGTGAGTGGCACGACACACTGAGGACTACACTTGCGGCTCTTGGGTTTGCTCCCTCTACTGCCGACCCGTCGCTGTTTCTGCGCACCGACACTTCTTTGCCGCCGTTCTACATCCTCGTGTACGTCGACGACTTGGTCTTTGCCACAGCTGACACTGCTGGACTCGCCCACGTGAAGTCCGAGCTGCAGAAGAGACACACGTGCACAGACCTGGGTGAACTGCGCAGCTACCTTGGCTTGCAGATCACCCGGGACAGAGCACGCCGCACCATTACCTTGACTCAGTCACACATGGTGCAGCAGGTCCTTCAGCGCTTCGGCTTCACGTACTCCTCGCCTCAGGCCACTCCTCTGCCTACTCGCCACTCGCTCTCAGCTCTGCCTTCGGATGAGTCCGTAGAGTCGAGTGGCCTGTACCCAGAGCTTGTTGGCTGCCTCATGTACCTGATGACCTGCACACGACCTGACCTTGCATACCCTCTTAGCATTCTCGCACGCTATGTTGCTCCTGGGAGACACAGACCGGAGCACATGGCTGCAGCGAAGAGGGTGTTGCGCTACTTGTGCAGTACGTCGGGCATGGGGCTTGTGCTTGGAGGGCAGAGTCCAGTGGTCCTCACTGGGCACGCAGACGCTTCTTGGGCTGACGACCAGGCTACGCAGCGGTCGTCACAGGGTTACACCTTCAGCCTTGGTTCCGGCTCTGTTTCGTGGGGGGCTACCCGCTCGTCTTCTGTTCTCGGCTCCAGTTGTGAGGCTGAGATCTACGCCGGGGCCATGGCTGCACAGGAGCTTCGCTGGCTCACCTACCTCCTGACTGACCTCGGAGAGCCGCCTCGTTCTCCTCCAGTGCTGTACGTAGACAACAAGGCCATGCTGGCCTTGTGTCGAGAGCAGAGACTGGAGCACAGAACGAAGCACATTGCTCTCCGCTACTTCCTTGCTCGTGAGCTACAGCAGCGTGGTCAGCTGCGGCTTGCGTACGTGGCCTCTGAGGCCAACACTGCTGATATCTTCACCAAGGCACTTGCGCCTTGTGATCATCAGCGCTTCTGTACTCAGCTGGGTCTTGTGCCTACCTTGCCTCACTTGCTCACCCCTTGACCTTGTTTGTACTGTTGCATATATATATACACCTGCTCTTGCTTGTCTAGCCTTATATATATATGTAATCCTGCATGTGAACTGGCCTTGTGGCCTTGAACTTGTGCTCGGAATGTGTGGTGACTTTGTGATCCACCCTGAGCTTGCTTTGCTTTGCTTGACTGGTCTTGTGACCCCTTGTTCTCCCCCACTTTGCCTATGGGGGTGTGTCAGATTTATATGACATAGCTACTGTAGGCTATAGTGGGGTAGCACATATAGGGTACAGTTGTCTAGGGTTTGCATTTGTACCCAACTTTCCCTTAGTCAATTGATCCTAGTTCAGTTTCTCACAAGTGGCCCATGTTCAAATACACCTATTAGAGCCTTTTCGGCCTGGTTCTTGCGCCAAGAAAAGTTCGGCGCCCATGATTTCGGCTGTTTTTGCCGACAAATGCTAGGAAAGCGCATGGATCCCTAGAGGCGTAGGGAAAAGCATTCAACAACCTGATTTTCATTGCATATTCGAGTGGCACATGTTCAAATGCACCTATGGGAGACTTTTCAGCCTGGTCCTTACGCCAAGAAAAGTTCGGCGCCCATGCTTTCGGCCGTTTTTGCCGACAAATGCTCAGAGAGCGCACGGATCCCTACAGGTGTAGGGAAAAGCATTCAACAACCCAATTTTCATTACATATTCGGGTGGCCCATGTTCAAATACACCTATTGGAGCCTTTTTGGCCTTGTTCTTGCGCTAAGAAAAGTTCGGCGCCCATGATTTCGGCCGTTTTTGCCGACAAATGCTCAGAGAGTGCACGGATCTCTACAGGCGTAGGGAAAATCATTTAACAACCTGATTGTCATTGCAATTCGAGTGACCCATGTTCACATACACCTATTGGAGACTTTTCCGCCTACTTCTTGCGCCAAGAAAAGTTCGGCACCCATGATTTCGGCCGTTTTTGCCGACAAATGCTCAGAGAGCCAACGGATCTCTACAGGCGTAGAGAAAAGCATTCAACAACCTTTTTGCCTCTGCAATTCAAGTGGCTCATGTTCAAATACACCTATTGGAGCCTTTTCGGCCTTGTTTTTGCGCCGAGAAAAGTTCGGCGCCCATGATTTCGGCTGTTTTTGCCGACAAATGCTCAGAAAGCGCATGGATCCCTAGAGGCGTAGGGAAAAGCATTCAACAACCTGATTTTCATTGCATATTCGAGTGGCACATGTTCAAATGCACCTATGGGAGCCTTTTCAGCCTGGTCCTTACGCCAAGAAAAGTTCGGCGCCCATGCTTTCGGCCGTTTTTGCCGACAAATGCTCAGAGAGCGCACGGATCCCTACAGGTGTAGGGAAAAGCATTCAACAACCTGATTGTCATTGCAATTCGAGTGACCCATGTTCACATACACCTATTGGAGCCTTTTCGGCCTAGTTCTTGCGCCAAGAAAAGTTCGACGCCCATGATTTCGGCCGTTTTTGCCGACAAATGCTCAGAGAGCCAACGGATCTCTACAGGCATAGGGAAAAGCATTCAACAACCTGATTGCCATTGCATTTCGAGTGGCCCATGTTCAAATACACCTATTGCAGCCTAGTTCTTGCGCCAAGAAATGTTCGGCGCCCATGATTTCGGCCGTTTTTGCCGACAAATGCTCAGAAAGCGCACGGATCCCTAGAGGCGTAGGGAAAAGCATTCAACAACCTGATTTTCATTGCACATTTGAGTGGCCCATGTTCAAATACACCTATTAGAGCCTTTTCGGCCTGGTTCTTGTGCCAAGAAAAGTTCGGCGCCCATGATTTCGGCCGTTTTTGCCGACAAATGCTCAGAGAGCGCACGGATCCCTACAGGCATAGGGAAAATCATTCAACAACCTGATTTTCATTGCTATTCGAGTGGCCCATTTTCAAATACACCTACTGGAGCCTTTTTGGCCTGGTTCTCGCGCCAAGAAAAGTTCAGCTCCCATGATTTCGGTCGTTTTTTCCGACAAATGATCAGGGAGCGCATGGATCCCTACAGGTGTAGGGAAAGGCATTCAACAACCTTATTTTCATTGCTATTCGAGTGGCCCATGTTCAAGTACACCTATTGGAGTCTTTTCGGCGGGGTTCTTGTGCCAAGAAAAGTTCGGCGCCCATGATTTCGGCCGTTTTTTCCGACAAGAGAGCGCACGGATCTCTAGAGGCGTAGGGAAAAGCATTCAACAACCTGATTGTCAAGGCATATTCGAGTGGCCCATGTTCACATACACCTATTGGAGCCTTTTCGGCTTGGTTCTTGTGCCAAGAAAAGCTCGGCGCCCATGATTTCGACCGTTTTTTCCGACAAATGCTCAAAGAGCGCATGGATCCCTATAGGCGTAGGGAAAAGCATTCAACAACCTGATTATCATTGCATATTCGAGTGGCCCATGTTCACATACACCTTCTGGAGCCGTTTCGGCCAGGTTCTTGCGTCAAGAAAACTTCGGCGCCCATGATTTCAGCCGTTTTTGCCGACTCGTTTCCGAGCATTTTTCTTCCGTTGGGTCACGTGGCTGCGCTTGTCCGGGCCTATTCCAGCACACGCACCTGTGGCAGCATCGGTGCTAAGCACACGCACATGTGCAGCACAACTGTTAAGCACACGCACCTCTGGCAGCACTGATATTCAACACCTATGGCAGCACCGATATTCAACACCTGTGGCAGCACCTATGGCAGCAGTGCTATTCCGCACACGCACCTGTGGCAGCACCGGTGTTTTGCAACGCACTTGAGTTGAAAGCTTGGATTGAAGCTCGTTTGAAACCCTCGCTCGAGAACCCAGCTCGGTCGCAACCAGGGTTCCGCCCGCTGCAGGAGCAGGGCATCTCTTTGCCTCTGTTGCGGGATCCTTTCTAGAAAAGGCACGCTTTGGCCGGCGCCTGACAAGCCCTCGATTGTATGTCGTTTTCATTGGGCACTCTGGTGGCGATAAGCCAGGTCATTGCGCGAATTCATCTGTTCTTCACAAGAGTGGAACCACATCACAAAGAGCTACTACCGTAATCCCCCGGATAAAAGACCCCCCCTCAATAATATACCCGGGTCTTTATTACGGGGAAGGGTCTATTATGGGTTGTTTTAGTTATACCCCCCTTTTGGGGTGAAATCATTATAAGACCCCCCTTTTTATTTTTATTTTTTACATTCTTCGGGAAAAAAAAAGGTGTAGCAATACCGAGGCGGCCTGAGACGGTGCGGTGGACGTGGTACATTTCGATCGACCCCCCCTCGAGCGATACGCCCCAAAGAATGTGGCCAATCAGAATGCCAAATTCAGATTCTAGTCTGATAATGCCTGCCTCCTGCTGAAACCGATTCGCCTGGGTATTGAGCATTTTTTTAACGGAGCAATCACTTCCTACATGAATGAAATTCATTACATCTGTCTAAACACATACAATATCTTGAGACCCGGGTCTTATAATTTTTGTACCATTTATATAGACCCCCCTCGTTTTTTTTTTTAAATCAATAGAAGACCCTAGGGTCTTTTATCCGGGGGATTACGGTAACCAGGATTGAAATTGACATTTTGCGGTCAGTGCACACCCCCCCTTCCCTCTCTTATCCCCTAAAACAAATGTGATTTATTACCCATAATCGCTCCTGCGCCTAAATCCAGGGGAACATTGTAACACTAATTTCAATTGGTAACCAGATTTTCTATGGGCAAATGATTATGTTATCAGTGAGTATTTGTGTAGTCCACTCAACAGACTTACAGGATACACAAAATCCTAACACCACGACTGCATAACAACAACCCAGTAACATGTCAGCCTTTTGGGGACTAGCCTTTTGAGTATATCAAGGCACAATTGGCTAGTAAAGAGATGTTCCGGAATCCTAGCAAGCACTCTTCCGGCAGCGACCAAAAGGCTTCGGCAGTTTTACTTGTGGTAGAGGAAGACAAAGCCAATGACAAAGAACGCTATCATCTGGTGGTTGAAAGAATATAAATTGGCACAAGAGGGAGGGACGGAAGAGCACGGTTAGCGAGAGCATATGGGGTAGAGATGAACAGAGTGGTGGTGGGGTAAAAGTGGAGGATGATCAAGGGAGGAATGACAAGCATGGTAAAGGAAAATGGAGCATTGCTACACTGCAGCATCCATGGGAGGGAGGGAAAAGTGTGCAAAAAGGACAGGTGGGGAGTTGAAGGTTGTCGGATATTAGATGGAGAGATGAGCCATATGATGGAGAGATGAGCCATATGATGGAGAGATGAGTCATATGATGGAGAGATGAGTCATATGATGGAGAGATGAGTCATATGATGGAGAGATGAGTCATATGATGGAGGGATGAGTCATATGATGGAGAGATGAGTCATATGATGGAGAGATGAGTCATATGATGGAGAGATGAGTCATATGATGGAGGGATGAGTCATATGATGGAGAGATGAGTCATATGATGGAGAGATGAGTCATATGATGGAGGGATGAGTCATATGATGGAGAGATGAGTCATATGATGGAGAGATGAGTCATATGATGGAGGGATGAGTCATATGATGGAGAGATGAGTCATATGATGGAGATAGGAGACCATTCGGTAGACAAGGAAAGGCACACCATGAAGGTTGAGGCACAACGTGGATAAAGGGAGGCATAACGTGGATAAAGAGAGGCATAACGTGGATAAAGAGAGGCATAACTTTTTAAAGAGAGGCATATTGTGGATAAAGGGAGGCAGCATAGCATGGAGAAGGTGGAGGCATAGTAGGGGAAGGCGGCCGGGATGAAGAGAGGCATCGAATGGATAGATAGCGGCAGCACATCATGGAGAAAAAGAGCACACCATGGACAGGGAGAGGCAGCATACCATGGAGAAGGTGGGGCATAGTAGGGGAAGGCTGCCAGCATACCAAGGTACGGCATACATAGAGCATTAGCATGGACATGAGAAGGGGGGCAGAAGAGAGGCAGCATACCATGGAGAAGGTGGAGGCGTAGTAGGGGAAGGCGGCCGGGATGAAGCGCTCAAACTCGTCGTGGCGGAAGGGGCGCACTGGGATCTGTGGGAGAGGGTAGTGGGGCGGAGTGAGGTGCGGTAGGTGAGGAGGAGTTAGAAGCAGCGATGACTGGGTTTGAGGGAAATGGATGGGGTTGGGCGACTAGGAGCAGCGACTAACTGCGAGGTGAATTGATTCCGGTATGTGAGGGCGAGGGATGAGAAAGAAATTGCGAGGAGGAAAGAGAGGAAAAACCAGGGGAAGCAGGAAAGGCTTGTGGCCTGGCATGAGAGTGTGGCTGGCACCAGGAACACGAGGAAGGTTGCTGCGCCGCTCCTGATTTGCAAGCAAGGCCGTGGAGTGGCAAGGCAACAACCAGCCAGCTGCTTGTATGTTCGCAAAAAAACCATCAAAGCGGGGCTGCTGGAAGCACTGACCTGCTTGGCGAGCGAGATGGTGGAGTAGCCAAGGCGCTTGTGCTCCACCTTGAACTGAAACACCCCGTACACGTCCGGCACCTGGAAGGATGTGAAGAAGCGACCCTGAGGAGGAGGTGACGGGAGAGCGGGGTACAGGAGAGGGAGGAGGAGAGGAGACAAGGTTGAGCTGGCAGACTCAGTCGGCGTGAGGCGCTGGGATGGGGAAGTAGTGTGCGGCGAGGGGAGGGTGGGATGATGGGACGGGCAATGGTTTGCCGCTTGTGGAGGAGGAGAAAGGAGGGTGGGAGCAGAGCAGGAGAGCGAACAGTGTGTCTGAGCATGTGGTTGCAGATCGTAGATTGTCGATTGCCCTCGTAGGTGTGTGTCAACGTGTTCGGCACATCGGAGCGAGCGAGTATGGATGTCGAACATGCATCTCACATTGTCATCGTGAGAGAGTGTCTCTTGAGCACGTAGGGGCTCATCATGTAGAACTGCACTTGCACGAGCGAGTATAATTGTTCAGGCATGCTACACCTCCATCCCCCCCCCAAACCGCCCCCAACAGGACATGCATGTGCGTCTCACCTTGTCATCGTGCGAGAGCGTCTTGAGCACGTAGGGGCTCATCATGTAGAACTGAACTTGCACGTCGTCGCCCTTGAATGGCACCCACTCGCTGCCCGCCCACTCATAGATGTCCACCGCGAACTCCTGCCAGCGGGAGCATGGGAGCAACGCAGAGGAGGAGTGGAGAAAGGACGGGGAAAGGATGAGGGAGAAGAACTGGCCGCACCCACTCACTGCCCGCCCACCCATATATGTTTACCGCGAACTCCTGCCAGTGGGAGCATGGGAGCGATGTGGAACGGAGCAGTGAAGGGACGGGGAAACGGATGATGGGGGCAACAGAAGGGAGTGTCGCCTCCACTCACTGGCCGCTTCTCAATTCTCCTGCAGACTCCTGGCAGGGAGCAGAGGAGCCAGCAAGAAGTCACCATGAGTGCCCCCGTGCAAAATGGCGTTGAGGGGAGGAAAGGGGAAGAGGGGGAAAGGGGCGGGATGCAAGCAAGACAAAACAGCCACTGCCTGCAAGAATCCTGACGGGCATCGAGAAAGCAGGCAGGCGGGCAGGCAGGCGGGCAGGCACACAGCGCACTGATGCAGTGCAAGCGGGCACATGCAGGCACATGCAGGCACATGGCGGGTGCATACCAGGTGGTCAGAGACACGGTAGACTGCCGGCTCCGTGCTCTCACCAGCCTTGTTGTGCCGCAGGTTCACAGCCTGAGAGGTGAAGGGCGAGTGGATGGAATGGAAGAGAGTGGTGAGCAGTGGTTCGGAAAGATGTAACGGGGAGCTGAGCAGTGGTGCAGACAGATGGGATGGTGAGGGGAGTGTGGGATGGTGGGATGGTGAGGGGAGTGTGGGATGGTGGGATGGTGAGGGGAGTGTGGGATGGTGGGATGGTGAGGGGAGTGTGGGATGGTGGGATGGTGAGGGGAGTGTGGGATGGTGGGATGGTGAGGGGAATGTGGGATGGTGGGATGGTGAGCAACTATACAGGCTCCATCTTCTCACCTTGAGGTGCCCCCTTTCGTGGAAGGTCCACTTGGAGAGCTCCGTGACGAACTGCTCATTGCCGGCCGGCGACAGCCACTGGGAGGTCTTGGCGTTTCGTGAGGCGGGGTCGGCAGAGGTGGCAGACACGTCCACCACTGCGCGGAAGAAACTGAGAGGGGAAACAAGGAGGGGCGGAGAAAGGGGAGGGGAGAATGAGAGGAGGCGCAAGGGAAGGGGAGAGGAGAGACGAGGCAGAAGAGGAAGGAAGGGTTGGGGTGGGGTGGGCGGAGGTGGCAGAGCAGTCTACTACTGCACGGAAGAAACTGAAGAAGAAAAAAAACTAGGGGCAAGAGAAGGGGAGGGGAGGAGGAGAGAGGGGGTTGGAAGCATAAGTGCGAAGCGAATAGTCGACACATGCTCTTGGACCTGCTCTTGAAACCTGGCCCGCCCTCCTCCCCCTTCCCTCCCTCCCCTTCCCCCCTCCCCCCCGATCCCCCCCCCCCCAATTCTCCTGACAAGACGTGCCCTTCACATCTCCAATTATCCGTCTCACTCCCCCCTCCCTCGTCCCCCTCTCACCCCCAATCTAGCACCCACGCACCTGTCAGTGAAGAGCGCGAGGGAGCCGGAGATGAGGACGCGCGCGTTGTTGCGCGCCTGCATGGCCGCCACCAGCGAGACCGCCTTGCCCTGCAGCGCGGGGGGCTCCTTGAGAGCCGCTGCTGGGTCCGCCGCGTAGGCCGTGGGGGAGCCTGAGAGCACCGGCACCACCTGATGGCGCATGGAGGGAAGGGGAAGGGACAGGGAGGGGGGACGAGGGGGGACGAAGGGACAAGGAGAGGGGAAGGAGGGGGCGGAAGAGGGGGCGGGGGAGAGGGGGGTGGGGGGGTGGGGAGAAAGGGGGGGGTTTCCCCGTAAGAATTTCTCAAGAGATGAGGTGGAAGGACTGAGCGCAAGGACTGCGAGCACCAGCAGCAGCTGGTGGCGTGATGGAGGAGGGTGAGGAGCTAGCGGAGAGGGGTAAGCAGCACAGAAGCAATGGAGCGTGCTGTGCGTCTCAGAGGTGTGATCGACAAGAGGCATGAACGAGTACCATGCAAGGGGCACGGGGGGGGGGGGGGGGGCAGGGCGTGGGATAGCTGAAAGGATGTGTGGAGCGACGGAGGGCATACCAGCTCGGACGTGGGCGAGACTGTCATGGCAATCCCCTGGAAGAGAACGGGGCCCTGTGGTGCAACCATACGGAGGGTGGGGATGCAGAGGAAGAAAGAACGGTGCAGAGTGAAGGTGGAGGAGAGAAACAAGGAGAGGAACGACAAGTAGAGCAAAACCAAATCCCGTTTGCATGCAAAAGAGACGGAGATGCCACCACAAGAATTTGGAACGAACAAGCAGCCGGATACAAGCCACCTTTACACGGTTCCACTGGGATGGTAAGGGTATTCTAGCAAAGCATACCGTGATGGGAGCGGCGCCGAGGATGACGGAGGAGTTGATGAGGTTGCTGCCCAGCACGAGCGTGTGGTCGTCCCTGCGCCCGCTCACCCGCGCGTACTGCTGGTGGTCGATCACCACTCCCTTGGGGTTCTGCAATCGCATCAGTCAATATCGCGGATGGAATTGGAAAAGTGAGTCACATCAACATATACCACGTCCCGTCGCCAACTGCACAGCACTCGCGCGACATTTCGCGGATGGCGTGAGTGATGGCCGCGCGGCGCGTCAGCACATACCTCATCGAGGTCCACGCCGCATTCGAGTGCAAAATCGCGGGATGGTGTCGGACAGAGATGTGAGAGGCGCGAGCGGCGGCAACACGTACCTCGTCGAGGTCCACGCCGCATTCGAGCGCGATATCGCGGATGGTGTCGGACGCGCCGCTGTCCGCCGCGAGGATGAGGTCGTGGCCCGAGTCCACGAAGTCAAGGATCGCCGCCACGTCCACCACGCCGCCGAACGCTAAGAGATGGGGAGCACGGGGTAGGTGGGGGGGGGGGGGTGAGGGAATGAAGGACGAAAAGGCGAGGATGAGGTCGTGGCCCGAGTTCACGAAGTCAAGGATCGCTGGCACGTCCACCACGCCGCTGAATGCTGGGAAATGAGGGGGGCGGGGAACGTGGGAGCACGGGGAAGGTGGGGGGAGGAAGCAGCGTGTGCGGCAACGTGTGCGCCATGCGGTAGAGGATGATAGCGACGTGGTAGAGGTACTAGTGAGTCGCATTGGAGCGGGATTTCATCATTCACACGCGAGATCGCAAGATGTACAGGAGACGTGAGGGCGATAGCGGGGTCGAAGGGGTACTCGTTCACCCTTACTACACAAATTCATCATTCACAAGTGAGGACGCAAGACGTACACGAGAATTCGGGGTGGAGAATTATGGCGGCGTCGTAGAGGTGCCAGCTCAGCTTATAGCGTGATTTTAAGAATGGACGTGCAAGCGCAAGACGTACCATGAGACTTTGAGGCCGAAGATGATAACGGCATCGTAGAGGCACTAATGAGTCGCCTTATAACGCGGCATTAGAGAAAACACAGATAGAAAGTAACACGTACAAGAGACTTTGGGCGCGAGGATGATGGCGGCGTCGTAGAGGTACTCGCCGTACTTCTGCAGCACGAGACTCGAATCCCTCGCCGCGCGCAAATCCAATTCGTACCCGCGATCTGCGGAACGGAAGACCAGGACGTAGAGAGGGGAGAGGCGGGGAAAAAGGAAGAACGGCGAGAATCAAAGGAGGAGGTTCCAAATGAGACGCTGGCCGCGAGTGATGGGGACGTCAGCGGAAAGCTACAAGCTGAGGACACGAGATGGGATCATTGTGAATGCTGAATGCACGACGATGAGTCAGACATGGCGCATTAGTGGATATGTGACTGGCCGAGGAGGATCGTATCGCAATGCGCGGCCAGATCTTGAAAGATGCCGAGCAGATTATGTGAACTATGAGTGTTGCTAATTCGGTCACATTTGCCAGTGTCGCCTGTTCAGTAAGCTATGTCAGTGTCGCAGATATAGGTATTGCGGAGTCGCCAATCAAGTAGCTATGTCAGTGACTAGAACACATCAAACTTTTTTGAAGTCAGTGACTAGAACACATCAAACTAAATCTATGTCAGTGTCGGCGACTCAGGAAGTAGTGTCAGCGTCGCCAATTTGTTGGTCAGCTATGTTCAGCCTCGCATGCTACGCGACTGTCGCCGTACGCTTGCCCTGTGAACAAGGTGGGAACTTTACGACTCTCGATCTGCAAAATATCCTGCTGTAATGCGGAAACCCAAGATCTAGCGCAATCCGTACTGTTAGGTGACTGCGAACGTCTCAATTCCAACAGGAAAATTCTCATTGACTGGAAGCTCTTCAATGAAACGGTCCTCTGGAGCATCTGTGAATCTCCTGCAAATCGCGAACGACCTCCATGATTCGTGGCTACCTGCGACGTTCTTAATTACCTGCGAGGTTCTTAAAGAAGATGGAGTAGGAGTCCTTATTCTTGAGGTCGTCCAGCAGCACGAGGATGCGTTGATCCGTCGGTCGCTCCTCCGAGAATGCGACGCATCCCACCACCGAGATCGCGATCAAAGCCAGCAGGCCAAGCACGCGCGGCGCCATCGCTACCGCAACCGCGTTACGAAGCGATCAAGAGGTTAAACATGCGCAGCACGCGTCGGACGAGAGTGTACCAGAGGTAAGGTGCGGACGACCTAGATCCTAATCTCCGACCTACAAAGCCAGCGATTCCCACCAATGTGAATCCTGAATGGAGAAATGGTGCGCTGGTGGTGGTGAGATCCCAAGGTTGGCCCACACAGAGAAGTCCCCGTCACAGCTAGGGTGACAATGATTAGGATACAATCGGATAATACACCAACACCAGCACTCATTGTCAATACAAGGTGACATCATGTAAACTGATTACTATATGACTTTCATCTTGTCCACAGAGCACCAGTGCAGTGTGACAGGCTATGGGCTTAAACATAATTTTTTATGGAAACAGGTATTCGTGTGTTCCAGAAAACCTGGATAGAGGCCGGCGCATGCGAGGCTCATTCAAAAAAAGCTCGTCATGCACCATCATGAGTCAGCAACCTAGTCTGGAATATTTGAAACATCATCTCTTTCGACAGTCCATCTTTCCTCACATGGTGGTACGAGAACACACAGCAGTCAATCGACGGCGGATTACGTGCTTCCCTTTCCACCCGTGCATCTTCATTCTCATGCACCGCATCCCGTTCAATCCCTGCATGCGCTTGCTGTCCAAAGTCAAATTCTGTATCCTGCCCGTGGTCTCTGGGCACACCCAACAGCATAGCCATGCTTGCAGCTGCTCTCGCAGACACCCCTGCATCCTTGCGCAACTCCTCCGCTGTTGCTGAAAAGAACACCTCCTGATTGGGGTGGGAAAGGAAGAAAGGCACAGCAGACAAGAGGGAAACCAAGTCAAGGCAGGCAGATTGAGAGAAGTCCTTGACAAAGAAACTATTTGGTCACTGGAAGGCAGTCTTCCAAAAAGGCCATGAGGAGCGAATGGGAAGCAGGGTGAAAATAAAGGGGAGGATCAGCAATGAAGATGCATGAAGAAAATGATTGGGTTGGGAGGTGCTGCTGAGCGAACCTTTAGCCATGCATCAAGATAAGGGTGATAATTGAAAATAACCCTCTGTATGTGCAGCATGAACAAGGAGCAAGATGAAGACTTGTACGTCAAGATTGGAACCATGGCAAACCGGACGATCCTTACGGCATTAGGTGAGGCAAGGCGGACGAGCAACCGCCCCGTAGCATCCTCGAGCACCAAGACAAGCCCTGCCGCCCACTTCCTCTTCACCCCAGAACCTGCTTTTCCTGTGGACTCTCCCTTTGCTGAAGCCACTCCGCCCACGCCCTCTGATGTGCCTGCTGTCTCTGCTGCTTTCCCCGAACCACCTCCTTCTCCCTCTTCCACCCCCTTCCCTACTGCTTCCAAGGTGATGAATGTGCGGAAGGAATGAGCGGAAGGAAGGCAGAGAGATAGCACGACTCACGCGGAAAGTGACGGGAGAGGGAGGTCGGTGCCGTCCCAGACAAAGAGCACCACCATCCTATCCTTCTTCACTATGTGCCACACCTGCTCACACACAGCCATGCACACCGGCATTCAGATACCCACGTGCCCTCTCCCTCCCCC
Source organism: Closterium sp. Naga37s-1 (assembly GCA_947471745.1). Classification (NCBI taxonomy): domain Eukaryota; kingdom Viridiplantae; phylum Streptophyta; class Zygnematophyceae; order Desmidiales; family Closteriaceae; genus Closterium; species Closterium sp. Naga37s-1. The sequence continues at coordinate 196,986 of CANJKZ010000575.1, forward strand.
ACACCCCCCCCTCCTCTCTCTCCCACATGTCCCCTCCCTCCCCTCCCCCTCGCACACACGCATAAACCCCAAAGCAGCAATCCAAAGATGTTCATGCTACCACAGCAAAAGGACCGGCGAAAGGCCAAACCATAAGACAACGAGACATGATTTGTTCAAGTCGATCAGAATCAGGAAGAAACAAACATGAGCAGATATCGACATGACAGCAGAAATAGCCATGACAGTGAGCAACGGACCTGCACGCAGAGGTCAAAGGCAATGTCTGCATCGATGCTGCTGATTGTGAGCAACGGCTCCGGTGCTGTGGGTGGGCCTGGCAGGAGCCATGGAGGGGAATGAATGAAGTGAGGCAGGCAGGAACACAGAGATCAAACGCAATGTCCACATAAATGTTGCTGATGGTTAGCAACGGGTCTGGTGCTGTGGGTGGGCCTGAGAGGAGTCAAGGAGGGGAAGGCAGGGAGGCAGGAACACAAGTGAGCTTCTTCCCAGAGCGAAAGCCATCCTTTTTCGAAGGGAACACTGTGCATTTCAGCCTATGCCCAAATTGATTCCTGCCCCTGAAACCTTACAACTTTCCCCCTTTCCCCCCCTCCCCCAGCTTACGGATGAGGAAGGGGAAGCCGTGCGCCCAGGCCCTGAGCTGCTGCACGAGCTGCTTGTGGCCGTCGGAGAGCGGGAAGAAGGACTTGTGCGAGAAGGAGTAGGGCTGCAGGGACGCGCCTGGCGCCCCTGAGAAGAGCGCGTGGGCGCTGATGCTGCCCAGACCTGTGCGCGCCGTGCCCAGGGGACCTCTGTGGATCACCGTGCTCTGCATAAAACAGCAGGGCAGGGGGAAGGCAGCAAGCAACGTACAGCGCACAGAGAGGACGATTCGTAGTGAAAGAGTTAATGATAAAGAAATTGAAAAAGAGAGAGGGAGGGGAACGTTGATAAAGGAGAGACAAAGGGAGCACGGTACGAGGAAAAGGACAGAAAATCGGAGGTATCTGGCATGAGATCATGGAATCGTACTGACCATCATTCTGTGGATGCGAATTATATCGCCTGCATTGGCGACTTGCGGCAGTTGATCAGCCCGGGGAGCAAAGAGGTTGACGGCGTAGCCAGGGCTGTAGCACGTGGTGTCCGCTAGTAGCAGCGTGCAGAAGAAATCTGCAAAGGGGATGCACGCGCGGATTAGAAAAACACGTGATTCACGGAAACGAATCCGCTTGTGCGAAGTCAGAAGGGAAAGCGCATGCAGAGGAGGGGAGGGGAGGGGAGGGAGGAGAAATCCGAGTGATGAGGCGTTTGCGTGAACAAGATGGAAACGAAATTCAGGAAACTTGGAGAATGAGTACAGTACCAGTCCCCTGGGAGTGCCGAATGTTGTCTGCGAGGACCACCACGCCGAAGACATTGACCTTCTGCCCCGCTGCTGCAGGCACGTCGCTCAACGGCGTGTACACGTACTTGTCCTGCTGCTGTAGTAAGGGAGAGGCGCGTGCGGGTTGAAGGTGCACGCCTTTGAGAGACCGTCTGCGACGATTTATTCTAACGGAGAAGCGAACATCGATGACGGGAAGTGCCACGGAATTAAGAAGCAAACTTGCAATAGGACGGAAAGAAGCGCTAACAGAGACAAGCTGGTCCGAAGGTTCGTGAGTGATTTTCGGTACAAAGTAAATTGACAAGTCCTAGACTAAGTCGACGAAGGAATAAAACTTACAACCATTGGATTGCTGGCGCTCTGAAACTAGTTCGTAAGGCTCAAGTGGTTTTCCTCAAGTCACAGTATCCGATGCATGCAGGACGGCCTATTGCTTCTAGTGTGAGATGCGAACTAATGCAGACGGTAAGGATCACGGAGCGCGGAGCTGGAGGGCGACCAAGTAATTCCAAGGTCAAGGCTGAGGAAGGGGAGGAAGGAAAGAGGAAGAACAGGGAAGCGCGTGTTCGTGACGATTTGCTCTAGGTTTTGCTCGCGAGAGTTGCGACTTCGCGGAGCTGCTCGCCGAATTCGGGTTACACGTCGTGGACCTCGACTGGAAGAATGTTTATCTGGCGCGTGTCAGAGGTTTGAAGATCAGCTTCTGCCACTCTTGAGCGAGAAACGGGGTCACTTGAAATTTTGTTCGCTGCCTTTGATTGGTTCATAAATTCACAGTCTTGACTTTCCAGCAAGGCAAATCCATTTTCTGCCCCGTCCGATCAATTCCTCAGCACAAGCCCCAGCCACAGCACCAAAGTTGTCCGCGCCCATTCCCCTTCGCCCGCGCAATTTCTGTCATTCTGCGCATGTCAGACCTTCTAAACCAATCAGATCTGGGATTGTCGCGCGCATCCCTGGAGCTCTTCAGTACCCCCCCACCTCACCATGCGCCTTCCGCTTGGCCATTCCCCATGCTGATTCCGCATGGCTCATCACCTTTTCTGGGATTTTCATATGCTTACCTCCTGTGCTCGTCAGGCAAGCCCCTCGGTGCTTAGAACCAGCTCTAGTAAGCTCGCGAGGCCGCTGCCGTAGCATAACAATGGCGGCTATTCGCGCGAGCGCGTCCCTGCCGCTGGCGCCGTCTCAGTCTCTTCGCGGAGAGCCCGAGGTTGCACAGGCGACCGTTCAGAGCCCACGACATGATGGCTTGAGGCGTGTGTTACCAGCAACGAGTAACACTGCAGCTTTCCGCAGAGTTGGATGCAGAGTCAATCGAATTTGTAAGGCGGATGTAACTCTAGGTGGCATTCGGTCCAGATTAAGCGGCAACGCGAGTGATAAGGATGGAGTTCAACTAGCGGATTCCGCTATGGCCGCAACTCTGGTAGAGGAGAAGGAATCGACGCGCTTATTAAGAGCGGCAGAAACCGCGCTCGGATTAAGTTCCAGTGTAGAGTCTACAGACGACGACGATGATTACGACGATGAGACGGATATGGAGGACGCGCAGGGCGATGAAAGCGAATCGCAAACGAAATCTCGCCAGCGGTTACCATCCCTGGCGGAAAGATTAGGGGACGATCGTGACGTCAGCAGGTGGTTGGCGGAAGTGGAGGAGGCGGATACCTTGGCGGAGCTGCTGCTGGGGAAGCTGGCAGCGTTGCGCGGGGAGGCGGGCGGAGCGGCGGCACTTGCCGCGGCGGAGGCAGCAGCGGCGGAAGCTGCTTCCGCCGCTGCGGCAAAGGCGGAGGCGGAAGCGGCGGCGGCGGCAGCAGCAGCAGCCGCCGCCGCGGAAGAGAAGAAGGCAGGCGGGGGATGGTTCAGCGGGTTGGGGAGTCTGTTGGGGGGTGAGAAGGAGAAGAAGGCGGAAACGGCGAGGGGAAATGCGGAGAGAGCGCAAGGTCAGCGGAGATCGGCGGAGGCGCAAGGGCAAGGGGGAGCGACAGGTGCTGGCAGAGCGCAGGGCGCGGCGTTGGGCCAACGACCGGGGGTGGGAGGCGCAGGCGCAGGGGCGGGGAATGCGGGGAAGGCGGAGAGATTCACGCGGCGTGACGTGGCATGGCTGATGGAGGGGAGCCTGGCGGCGGGCAACGTGGCACTCAGCTATTCGCTGCTGAATGCGTGCAAGACGTCCGCTTTGGCGCTCAATGCGGGCGCGCCTGGGCAAGGTGCGGCAGTATGTTAGGGGATGGTAGATTAGTACAAGGAGGAAATGACGGTACGATCAGCATACGGAACCGGTTGGGATTGACTGTGGTGCTGAGATTAACACATGTTTCTGCATCCTCATCTCCCCCTCGCTCCCCCCACTATCCCCGTCCCTCGTGGCCCCCTCTCTCTGCCGCCGGCCCTTGCAGCGCGTGCGCGCGTGTGGCCCGCGGTGGGCGTGCGCCTGTACGCGGCGATGGTGAGGGGGCTGGCGGCGCTGCTGCGAGTGGCGGACGCCGTGGCGCTGGTGGGGGAGGTGCAGCGGCGGGGCGTGCCCGAGGGGGACAGAGAGGTGAGCGGAGGAGGGAAGTGGGGAGTGAGGTGGGGGAAGGGGAAAAGGGGAAGGGAAATGCAGTAAGGGGGGAAAAGGGGGGAGCAACAGCTGAGTTGCGGTGGCGCTGGTGAGGGACGTGCAGAGGAGGGGTGTGCGCGATGGGGACAGAGGGGATGTGAAGTGAGTGAGGGAACAGAGCCAGGGAGCGGTAGTGGCTTGTGTGGTGCACTTGAACGTCACAATGGATGAATTGTGTGCTTTCATCCCTTCAATGTATATTCTCAGATGTCGGTGGGCTACCCTATGTGCTGCAAAGCCTTCACTTTCATGCGGTGCATGAGCAAATATATTCAACAGCCACGTCAAGTGGTTTGTGCATTTGCGTCCTTGTGTTCCTGGTGCAGGTGTCCTTTGGAGTGACAGTGGACTGCCCCACGTGCCGCAAGGCCTTTGCTGTGGTGCAGCCGCAGCAAGGCCGGCAGGTGAGCCCATGTGGCTTCTGACAAGAGAGAAATAAATGGAGGGTGTTTCCTAGACAACGTTCCTCCTTGACTCTCTCTGCTGCAACCCCCATGCTTCGTGCCTCCTCCCCGGCCTCCTGCCTAACCCCTGCTGTTTCTACGCCCCTGCTTCTCTTACGGCCCTGCTTTTCCTATGTCCCTGCTTCGACCACACACTTACTCCTGATAACTCATGCTCTTGCTTGTAACACTGCCCATGCCCCTGCCCTGCCCCTCAATCCCCATGTGCTATCGTTCATACGGTCTCAGGTTGTGGGGTGTGCGGGGTGCAAGTATGAGTACGAGCTCGTGTCAGGGGACCTCATCTCCTGCGACTCTGAATCCCTCATGTGAGTGCTTCCTACACGTGTGGATGGTGTATTCTCGCTGTATATGTGTGTAACAGAGTCATGCACGCACGTGCAAGTATGAGTACGAGGTGGTGTCAGGGGACCTCATCTTCTGCGACTCAGAGTCTCTTATGTGAGTGATGCATTATCTGCATTTATTGTTTATCCTAAGATTTACATATGCAAAGCAACGAGCCAAGTTTTACTCGGCTCATCCCTGGGCACACTCGTACGAGTAATGTCACGAGCCGAGTTTTACTCGCCTCGTCCCTGGGCTCACTCGTACGAGTAATGTCACGAGCCGAGTTTTACTCGCCTCGTCCCTGGGCACACTCGTACGAGTAATGTCACGAGCCGAGTTTTACTCGCCTCGTCCCTGGGCACACTCGTACGAGTAATGTCACGAGCCGAGTTTTACTCGCCTCATCCCTGAGCACACTCGTACGAGTAATGTCACGAGCCGAGTTTTACTCGCCTCATCCCTGAGCACACTCGTACGAGTAATGTCACGAGCCGAGTTTAGCTCGGCCGAGCTTTTTCACGGAAAACTCAAGCTCGTGACTCGTCTCTTATCACGAGCTTTTTAAAAGCTCGGACGAGCGCGAGAAAAGCTCGGCTCGTTGCCCTGTGCTGTGCTCTTGACGAGTCCTCCCTCCCTCAGTTCCTCCCTCAGTTCCTCCCTCAGTTCCTCCCTCAGTTCCTCCCTCCCTCAGTACCTCCCTCAGTTCTTCCCTCAGTTCCTCCCTCAGTTCCTTCCCCCCTCAGTTCCTCCCTCCCTCAGTTCCTCCCTCAGTTCCTCCCTCCCTCAGTTCCTCCCTCCCTCAGTTCAACCCTCCCTCAGTTCCTTCCTCCCTCAGTTCCTCCTCCCTCAGTTCCTCCCTCAGTTCCTTCCCCCCTCAGTTCCTCCCTCCCTCAGTTCCTCCCTCCCTCAGTTCCTTCCTCCCTCAGTTCCTCCTCCCTCAGTTCCTCCCTCAGTTCCTCCCTCCCTCAGTTCCTCCCTCCCTCTGTTCCTCCCTCAGTTCCTCCCTCAGTTCCTCCCTCAGTTCCTCCCTCCCTCAGTTCCTCCCTCAGTCCCTCCCTCAGTCCCTCCCTCAGTTCCTCCCTCCCTCAGTTCATCCCTCAGTTCCTCCCTCAGTCCCTCCCTCACTTCTTCTCTCCCTCAGTTCCTCCCTCAGTTCCTCCCTCAGTTCCTCCCTCCCTCAGTTCCTCCCTCAGTTCCTCCCTCAGTCCCTCCCTCAGTTCCTCCCTCCCTCAGTTCCTCCCTCAGTCCATCCCTCAGTTCTCCCTCAGTTCCTCCCTCAGTTCCTCCCTCCCTCAGTTCCTCCCTCCCTCAGTTCAACCCTCCCTCAGTTCCTTCCTCCCTCAGTTCCTCCCTCAGTTCCTTCCCCCCTCAGTTCCTCGCTCCCTCAGTTCCTCCCTCAGTTCCTCCCTCCCTCAGTTCCTTCCTCCCTCAGTTCATCCTCCCTCAGTTCCTCCCTCAGTTCCTCCCTCAGTTCCTCCCTCAGTTCCTCCCTCCCTCAGTTCCTCCCTCAGTTCCTCCCTCAGTTCCTCCCTCCCTCAGTTCCTCCCTCCCTCAGTTCAACCCTCCCTCAGTTCCTTCCTCCCTCAGTTCCTCCTCCCTCAGTTCCTCCCTCAGTTCCTTCCCCCCTCAGTTCCTCCCTCCCTCAGTTCCTCCCTCAGTTCCTCCCTCAGTTCCTCCCTCAGTTCCTCCCTCAGTTCCTCCCTCAGTTCCTCCCTCAGTTCCTCCCTCATTTCCTCCCTCAGTTCCTCCCTCCCTCAGTTCCTCCCTCAGTTCCTCCCTCAGTTCCTCCCTCCCTCAGTTCCTCCCTCAGTTCCTCCCTCCCTCAGTTCCTCCCTCAGTTCCTCCCTCAGTTCCTCCCTCAGTTCCTCCCTCAGTTCCTCCCTCAGTTCCTCCCTCCCTCAGTTCCTCCCTCCCTCAGTTCCTCCCTCAGTTCCTCCCTCAGTTCCTCCCTCAGTTCCTCCCTCTGTTCCTCCCTCAGTTCCTCCCTCCCTCAGTTCCTCTCTCAGTTCCCTCCTCCCTCAGTTCCTCCTTCCTCAGTTCCTCCCTCAGTTCTTCCCTCAGTTCCTCCCTCAGTTCCTCCCTCAGTTCCTCCCTCAGTTCCTCCCTCAGTTCCTCCCTCCCTCAGTTCCTCCCTCAGTTCCTTCCTCCCTCAGTTCCTCCCTCAGTTCCTTCCCCCCTCAGTTCCTCCCTCCCTCAGTTCCTCCCTCAGTTCCTCCCTCAGTTCCTCCCTCGGTTCCTCCCTCCCTCACTTCCTCCCTCAGTTCCTCCCTCAGTTTCTCCCTCCCTCAGTTCCTCTCTCAGTTCCTTCCTCCCTCAGTTCCTCCTCCCTCAGTTCCTCCCTCAGTTCTTCCCTCAGTTCCTCCCTCAGTTCCTCCCTCAGTTCCTCCCTCATTTCCTCCCTCAGTTCCTCCCTCCCTCAGTTCCTCCCTCCCTCAGTTCCTCCCTCAGTTCCTCCCTCCCTCAGCTCCTCCCTCAGTTCCTCCCTCCCTCATCTCCTCCCTCCCTCAGTTCCTCCCTCAGTTCCTCCCTCAGTTCCTCCCTCAGTTCTTCCCTCAGTTCCTCCCTCAGTTCCTCCCTCCCTCAGTTCCTCCCTCAGTTCCTCCCTCCCTCAGTTCCTCCCTCAGTTCCTCCCTCCCTCAGTACCTCCCTCAGTTCTTCCCTCAGTTCCTCCCTCAGTTCCTTCCCCCCTCAGTTCCTCCCTCCCTCAGTTCCTCCCTCAGTTCCTCCCTCCCTCAGTTCCTCCCTCCCTCAGTTCAACCCTCCCTCAGTTCCTTCCTCCCTCAGTTCCTCCTCCCTCAGTTCCTCCCTCAGTTCCTTCCCCCCTCAGTTCCTCCCTCCCTCAGTTCCTCCCTCAGTTCCTTCCCCCCTCAGTTCCTCCCTCCCTCAGTTCCTCCCTCCCTCAGTTCCTTCCTCCCTCAGTTCCTCCTCCCTCAGTTCCTCCCTCAGTTCCTCCCTCCCTCAGTTCCTCCCTCCCTCTGTTCCTCCCTCAGTTCCTCCCTCAGTTCCTCCCTCAGTTCCTCCCTCCCTCAGTTTCTCCCTCAGTCCCTCCCTCAGTCCCTCCCTCAGTTCCTCCCTCCCTCAGTTCATCCCTCAGTTCCTCCTCCCTCAGTTCCTCCCTCAGTTCCTTCCCCCCTCAGTTCCTCCCTCCCTCAGTTCCTCCCTCAGTTCCTTCCCCCCTCAGTTCCTCCCTCCCTCAGTTCCTCCCTCCCTCAGTTCCTTCCTCCCTCAGTTCCTCCTCCCTCAGTTCCTCCCTCAGTTCCTCCCTCCCTCAGTTCCTCCCTCCCTCTGTTCCTCCCTCAGTTCCTCCCTCAGTTCCTCCCTCAGTTCCTCCCTCCCTCAGTTCCTCCCTCAGTCCCTCCCTCAGTCCCTCCCTCAGTTCCTCCCTCCCTCAGTTCATCCCTCAGTTCCTCCCTCAGTCCCTCCCTCACTTCTTCTCTCCCTCAGTTCCTCCCTCAGTTCCTCCCTCAGTTCCTCCCTCCCTCAGTTCCTCCCTCAGTTCCTCCCTCAGTCCCTCCCTCAGTTCCTCCCTCCCTCAGTTCCTCCCTCAGTCCATCCCTCAGTTCTCCCTCAGTTCCTCCCTCAGTTCCTCCCTCCCTCAGTTCCTCCCTCCCTCAGTTCAACCCTCCCTCAGTTCCTTCCTCCCTCAGTTCCTCCCTCAGTTCCTTCCCCCCTCAGTTCCTCGCTCCCTCAGTTCCTCCCTCAGTTCCTCCCTCCCTCAGTTCCTTCCTCCCTCAGTTCATCCTCCCTCAGTTCCTCCCTCAGTTCCTCCCTCAGTTCCTCCCTCAGTTCCTCCCTCCCTCAGTTCCTCCCTCAGTTCCTCCCTCAGTTCCTCCCTCAGTTCCTCCCTCCCTCAGTTCCTCCCTCCCTCAGTTCAACCCTCCCTCAGTTCCTTCCTCCCTCAGTTCCTCCTCCCTCAGTTCCTCCCTCAGTTCCTTCCCCCCTCAGTTCCTCCCTCCCTCAGTTCCTCCCTCAGTTCCTCCCTCAGTTCCTCCCTCAGTTCCTCCCTCAGTTCCTCCCTCAGTTCCTCCCTCAGTTCCTCCCTCAGTTCCTCCCTCCCTCAGTTCCTCCCTCAGTTCCTCCCTCAGTTCCTCCCTCCCTCAGTTCCTCCCTCCCTCAGTTCCTCCCTTAGTTCCTCCCTCATTTCCTCCCTCAGTTCCTCCCTCCCTCAGTTCCTCCCTCAGTTCCTCCCTCATTTCCTCCCTCAGTTCCTCCCTCCCTCAGCTCCTCCCTCAGCTCCTCCCTCAGCTCCTCCCGCAGCTCCTCAGGGGCTGGGCTCAGGGGCTGAGTGGAGGCACTGGGCTTGGCGGGTCTCCTCTGCCTGTGCTGGTTGGAGTCAACGTGAGGGTTATTGCATGTGGGGGTGAGGGGAGAGGCCTCGTCAGGGCCCAGCGATTGCTGCTGAGGTGATGGCGAGAGTGCAGAGTGGAGAGGCCATCAGCTTCGAGTGGATGCTCTTTGCTCTTGACGAGTCGCCCCTGCTTGTGCTGGTTCGCGTGAAGGTGAGAGTTGTTGCTAGTGCGGGTGCAAGTGAAGGTGAGAGTTGTTGCTAGTGCGGGTGCAAGTGAAGGTGAGAGTTGTTGCTAGTGCGGGTGCAAGTGAAGGTGAGAGTTGTTGCTAGTGCGGGTGCAAGTGAAGGTGAGAGTTGTTGCTAGTGCGGGTGCAAGTGAAGGTGAGAGTTGTTGCTAGTGCGGGTGCAAGTGAAGGTGAGAGTTGTTGCTAGTGCGGGTGCAAGTGAAGGTGAGAGTTGTTGCTAGTGCGGGTGCAAGTGAAGGTGAGAGTTGTTGCTAGTGCGGGTGCAAGTGAAGGTGAGAGTTGTTGCTAGTGCGGGTGCAAGTGAAGGTGAGAGTTGTTGCTAGTGCGGGTTCAAGTGAGGGGACACAGCCTGAGGGTGGGTGGCTAGAGTGCAGAGTGGAGAGGCCATCAGCTTTGAGTGGATGCCCCGTGCCTCGGGTTGCCCCTGCCTGTGCTCGTTAGAGTCAAGGTGAGAAGGGCAGGGCGAGGCTTAGAGTCAAGGTGAAGGGAGCGATAGGAACAAGCTCACAAGCATTGCTCGATCCCCGTGCATGTGTTTGGACGTGCATGTGCAAACGCACACAGTGGCTAAGATATATGCATAATGTAGATTCATGAAGTGCAAGTATGAGTACGAGCTGGTGTCTGGGGACCTCATCTCCTGCGACTCTGAGTCCCTCATGTGAGTGTTATAAAATTCATGTGGTGCGTGAATGTGCACAGCGGTGCACAGTGTGGTGCTCAAGACTCCTTCGTTTCCCTCTGCCTCCCATCCCTCCACCCCATCACCAGCGACTCTGCCCCAATCTTGGACAAAGTCCTTCGCCTCGTGCGCATCAAAAGGGGAGACCCACCAGCAGCGGTGCACAGTGTGGTGCTCAAGGCCCCTCGCTTCTTCCCCTGCCTCCCGTCCCTCCACCTCTCCATGCACTCCCAACCCCCCCCACCAGCGACTCAGCCCCCATCTTGGACAAAGTCATTCGTTTTGTGCGCATTAAACGGGGTGACCCACCAGTTGCCGTGCACAGTGTGGTGCTCAAGGCACCAGACGGCACATCGCAGATAATCACCTTCGCCACTGTCACCCCCTCCGTGCCCGCTCCATTTCACACCCTCCATTCTCTCCCTTTACCCTTGTTCCTTCACCCTCTTCACTCCCCCCTCTCACCAGCGACTCTGCCCCGACACTAGACAAGGTGCAGAGCGTGGTGCTCAAGGCTCCTTCGTTCTCCTCTGCCTCCCATCCCTCCACCCACCATCAGTGACTCTGCCCCCATACTAGACAAGGTGCTCCGCTTTGTGCGCATTAAACGGGGTGACCCACCAGTTGCAGTGCACAGCGTGGTGCTGAAAGCCCCTGACGGCACATCGCAGATCAACACCTTCGCCACCGTCACCCCCTCCGTGCCTGCTCAATCCGGGGAGCGAATCACCATCGCCTGCGCCGCGCCCTCCTTCTCCTCCTCCCTCGCCTCCTCCCTCTCCTCCTCCCTCCCCTCCTCCTCGTCCGCTTCTCGAAAATCCTCTGCTTCTAAGCGGAAAATAGCGGGGGTATTTCCGGCGCCGGCGAATAGAACCCCGGGGTGGAACCCGAGTGAGCCCATGGCGCTGACCAATCATGTGACGAGGCAGACGCTGGCGTTACTGCGCGCGCCGCCCAAGGCCACTAGAGACAGCGGCAGCCTGTCGCTGCCGCCCTGGGTGCTGCCGCTGGGCGGCGCTCTGGTGGCGGCGAACGTTGTGGGGGCGGCGGCGGTGAGCATGGGGATAATGGAGCCAAACGCGATCACAGATGGCACGATGGGGAGTGTGGTGGGGTGGGTGGCTGCTGGTGGGGCAGCAACAGGTGGAGCGTACAACTTTCTGCTCCTGCCGAAGCTAAGAGAGGTATGCCAGTTGTTCTGTAACGTACATTTGTTCTACAAGCAAATTCCAACTTAACTGGGTGGGTGCTGCGGCTTGGGGGACCTACAACTTTGTGGTCCTGCCAAAGCTAAGAGAGGTAGGGCTCCGGCAGATGGCAAGGCAGTGTGGCAGCAGCTGTGCTGCTGTAGCATTCCTGGTATAGCACGCTCATACGCTGCCCCGCCCGCTCATACGCTGCCCCGCCCGCTCATACGCTGCCCCGCCCGCTCATACGCTGCCCCGCCCGCTCATACGCTGCACCGCACGCTCATACGCTGCACCGCACGCTCATACGCTACTCCGCCCGCTCATACGCTGCACCGCCCGCTCATACGCTGCACCGCCCGCTCATACGCTGCACCGCCCGCTCATGCGCTGCACCGCCCGCTCATACGCTGCTCCGCCCGCTCATACGCTGCTCCGCCCGCTCATACGCTGCATTGCCCGCTCATACGCTGCATTGCCCACTCATACTGTTCACGCTTAGACCCCCCCTGCATTTGTTCACCTCCCTGCACCTCGTGCACTCGTTGTGTCTTTTCTCCCGGTTGCCTGGCAGTGTGGTGGATGGCATGGCAGTGCAGCAGCAGCTTCCGCTGCTGTTGGTGTACTCATTGTCGCGAGCTGAGTCTGTATTCACGGCGGGCTTATTAGACCCCGTGTCTGTATTGTGCCCCATCCCTGCATCACCTCACTTCCCTGCACCTAGTGCTTACGTTGTGTCTTCTCTCCCCAGTTGCCTGGCAGTGTGGTGGATGGCAATGGCAGTGCAGCAGTAGCAGCAGCAGCAGCAGCTGTTGGTGCATGCACTATCGAGCTGTTGGTGCATGCACTATCGATCTGTTGGTGCATGCACTATCGAGCTCATACATTCTATTCGTCCTGCCCTGTCCCCTCTCCCCCTGTACCTCTATCTCTCCCTAAACCTCTTGCTCCCTCCAGCTGCCAGGCAGTGTGGTGGATGGCATGGCAGTGCGGCAGCAGCTGCTGGAGCAGCACGCGGCGTTGAGGCAAAGGCTAGAGGCGCTCTCTGCTGCGGCAGCTGAGGAGGTGAGTCCGCCCTTCCTTCCTTCCTCTGCTGCCATTGTACTGTATGCATGCCATCCATTGCTGGAGCACCATGTATGCATGCCATCCATTGCTGGAGCACCATGTATGCATGGCATCCATTGCTGGAGCACCATGTATGCATGGCATCCATTGCTGGAGCAGCATGTATGCATGGCATCCATTGCTGGAGCAGCACGCGGCGTTGAGGCAGAGGCTAGAGGCGCTCTCCGCTGCTGCTGCTGAGGAGGTGAGAGTGCAGAGGAGGGAATGCTCTGACCGCTCTCCACTGGCATGTCTTGAGACATGTATCAACGTTACGCTTCCATCTATGCCTCTCGTGCCATCTTTCCCCCACTGCTCTAGCCGCTCTCCTCTGGCGTGTTTGGAGAGATTTATCCAACCCGAGACAGAGTAGGTCACTTGCAAGCTCGCTGGAGCCAATGCTGCATGCCCCACCCGCCCTCATCTCTGTCTGCTTGTCTGCATGTGTGGATGCATGTGTATGTGTGCGCGCATGCGTCCGTACATCATGCTTGCATTTGTGCATGTATCCATGTGTGCACACCAGGTGCGCATGCTAGCGCGCATGTGTCAGCTGCAGAACAAGATGCAGTCCATTGGCCAGCCGTCCACCTACAGGTGTGCCACGTCACCCACAGGTGTGCCACGTCATCTACAGGTCTGCCACGTCACCTACAGGTGTGCCACGTCACCTACAGGTATGTATGCATGTCTGCAGAACAAGATGCAGTGCATCGGCCAACCGTCCACCTAAAGGTGTGCCATGTCGTTCTAGCATGGTCCTTTGGAGGATGCCTCTTGCTGCCCCCCCCCACAGGTCCTTGGTTGGCTTTCCTATAGTGACCAGCGGTTCCCCCTCATAGCTCCCTCATAGCTCCCTCATGCCGCATTACTGACCCAGCACACTGCCTCTCTTCGTCATGACCTGACCACTCTCCCCGGGGCCCCATCCCTCTCGTCTCTCAGTACATGGCCATTCGTGGTCACCTTGTGGTGCATACATGGTTCGGCGCCGCCCCACTCAGCAATCTCCCCTTTCTTACTCTCGCTCTCTCTCCCCTCTCTCTCCCTTCTCTCACCGGCGCCTTTTTGCCCCACTTCTCCTCCTCCTCCTCCTCTGTCCTCACTCTCCCTCTCCTCCCCTACATTTGTGGCGGTGCGCGGTGGGAGCGAGTGGTGGCGGCATAGCTCCCTCATGCCGTCCCACACCCACTCCCCCAATGCTCCTCGACTCTCCCCCCATGCATGCATGGCAGTGCGCGGTGGGAGCATGCAAGGGGCTGCGCCAGCACTTTCCTCCATCATTTCCCCCTTCTACCACTCTCATGCTGCCCACTCCCACACTTTCCCCATGCTCCTCCTGCCCTTCATCCACTATGTTCCCGTGCACGCGTGGCATGGCAGTGCGCGGTGGGAGCGGGTGGTGGCAGCGCGCAAGGGGCTGGACCAGCGGCTGCTGGCGCGAATCAACCTCGTTGACAGCTACGCCAAGGTAGGTACAATGAGAGTCAGCCTGGTTGTCCCGGGTAGAGTCATGGGTAACTACACCAAATTATGTACAGACAGCCGTATGCTGAGATGAAGGTGCGATGCTTGTGTCCAGTACCGGACTCTCAGGTGTGACTGGACTCACTAAAGCTGCCTTGCTCAGGTTAATGATTGAGATCCAAGTGGAGATGGATGCATCAGTGGCAGATGCAGCAGGCGCCAGACTGGGCATGCTATACCAGAACACTTCTGCCCTTATGAGCCATAAGGCATGTCCAGAGGCGCCAGACTGGGCATGCTATACCAGAACGATAGACCATGATAGTCCAAAACGGCAGGTGCTGCCAATCCCTTATGTGCCCCACCCTGCTTGCCCTCCGCCCTCTGCCCTGCCCCTTGGCCCGCAGGTGCTGTTAATGATAGAGATCGAGGTGGAGATGATATGCTAACTTCCGCTCGTCCCTAATGTTCCCTCCGCCCTGCCTCTCCGCCCTGCCTCTCCGCCCTGCCTCTCCGCCCTGCCTCTCCGCCCTGCCTCTCCGCCCTGCCTCTCCGCCCTGCCTCTCCGCCCTGCCTCTCCGCCCTGCCTCTCCGCCCTGCCTCTCCGCCCTGCCTCTCCGCCCTGCCTCTCCGCCCTGCCTCTCCGCCCTGCCTCTCCGCCCTGCCTCTCCGCCCTGCCTCTCCGCCCTGCCTCTCCGCCCTGCCTCTCCGCCCTGCCTCTCCGCCCTGCCTCTCCGCCCTGCCTCTCCGCCCTGCCTCTCCGCCCTGCCTCTCCGCCCTGCCTCTCCGCCCTGCCTCTCCGCCCTGCCTCTCCGCCCTGCCTCTCCGCCCTGCCTCTCCGCCCTGCCCCTCCGCCCTGCCCCTCCGCCCTGCCTCCTGCCACAGGTGCTATCAATGATAGAGATCGAGGTGGAGATGGATGCAGACGTGCCCACAGCAGAGGCAGCAGGCGCTGCGGTGAGTCCTTCTCCCCTCCCTCGTCCTTCTCCCCTCCCTCGTCCTTCTCCCCTCCCTCGCTGTTTTTTGTTGTTCTGCTGCTTGACCAAGAGGCCCTTCCTATTTCTCACTGCACCCCCTAGTTCATCCCTTATTGCACCCTTACTGCACCCTTCCTGTGTGCCATGCTGTGTTCCATGCTGCCATGCTGTGTGCCATGCTGTGAGCCATGGTACTGTGCTGTGTGTCTGAGAGCAGGCGAGCATAGCGGACCACATCGAGCGCCTGATGGAGGTGGAGAGCTTGCAGAAGGTGAGGCACAGGGCAGGACTTATTGCTGTCAGGCGGTGTGGGGAGTGGGAGATGCAGGGACGTAGTGCTGTGAGGGACATGGTGCTGTGAGGGACGTAGTGCTGTGAGGGACATGGTGCTGTGAGGGACATAGTGCTGTGAGGGACATAGTGCTGTGAGGGACATAGTGCTGTGAGGGACATAGTGCTGTGAGGGACATAGTGCTGTGAGGGACATAGTGCTGTGAGGGACATAGTGCTGTGAGGGACATAGTGCTGTGAGGGCCATAGTGCTGTGAGGGCCTTGTGGGGGATGCAAGGTGAGCGTGCAGAGGCAGGCCTTGTGGGGGATGCAAGGTGAGCGTGCAGAGGCAGGCCTTGTGGGGGATGCAAGGTGAGCGTGCAGAGGCAGGCCTTGTGGGGGATGCAAGGTCAGGGCTGTGAGGTCAGGGTGGAAAGCCTGCAGAAGGTGAAAGCCTGCAGGGTGGTAAGTGATGTGATGCAGGGTGAGTGGGTGTGACCTGTGACAACATCCAGCCGCTGTAGGGGCTTAGCAGTTGAAAGGTGAGCCTTGAGGTTAGCTTGCTAGCAAGAGGCTAGATCAGTGAGCGTCGCTCCCGACTGTTTCCCTGTGTCCCAACCCCCTCTTCCCCCTCCCCCATCCCCACCACCAGGAGTGGAAGCAACAGGCGGAGGTGAACAATGAATTGGATTGGCTGCTGTTTGCTCGTGCCTGCCACCATTCCCTTCTTGCTGCTTACCCTGTCGCTCTCCCTCGCTCGCCCCTTTCTCCCCCCATCCCACGTGGAGGGAGAGGTGAACGACGAGTTGGATCAGCTGCTGAGAAGCAATGATGCTCTGTTTTCCTTCTTACTGCTTCCCCTGTGTTTTTTCTCACTACTTTCTTTCCATGTGTCTCACCCTCCCTCTCCCCCACCACCACAAGGAGTGGAAGCAGCA
Organism: Closterium sp. Naga37s-1; assembly: GCA_947471745.1. NCBI lineage: Eukaryota > Viridiplantae > Streptophyta > Zygnematophyceae > Desmidiales > Closteriaceae > Closterium > Closterium sp. Naga37s-1. Next base: position 212,922 of record CANJKZ010000575.1, read on the forward strand.
GGGGGAACGATGAGTTGACGATGAGTTGTTGTGGCTGCTGAGAAGCGATGCACTGTTTCCCGGTGTCCTTTCTCCCCCTCCCCCTCCCTTTCACTCCTTCCACTCACCCCTCCACCGCCCAGGAGTGGAAGCAGCAGGCGGAGGTGAACGATGAGTTGGAGCGGCTGCTGAGGAGCGCGCCTGCTCTGCCTGACTCCGCCTCCTGGCAGAGCTGATTCGAATTGCACCCGACTTTAAAGGCACTCGGCTTAAAAGGCGCCCGACTTCAAAGGCACCTGACCTGATTCGAATTGCACACCCGACTCTAAAGGCCTTCTTGTTGAATGGCACCCGACTTTCATGGCACCCTAAACCGAGGACTTGGAAGTGCCTTCTTGTTGACTCAGCAGCACCTGGTAGCTCTGAGCTGCACCGGCACATGCTAGAACCATTGTTGACTCGCCCCTGCATCCTAGTCCTAGTAGAACCGCTACTACTGTTTCTCAATCCAGCTTGTCTTGTGTGGTCCCACTACTGTTTGCTTGCTCTGTTTGTATGTTAGGAACTGGAGGTTGTATTGAATGCCTGGTTGGTTTTCCACCATGTGGTTGGATGCCAGTAGGGAGGAAATGTATTGGGTACAATACAAGGGATCATGCCTGCTCTAACTGTACAAAATCATGCTCGCTCTTACTGTACAAGGAATAATGCTTGCTCTTCCTGTGCAAAGGATGGTGCTTGCTCACAAGAACATGTGAGCACTGATCAATCTCCAATCATAATTGGTACAAGCTGTACAATACCAAGGCTATCAAGTCTACCTCAGCTATGTCAGCTCTCCAACACTAAGTCCACACCACTCCCAAGTTTTTTTTTTTTTGGTTCAGCGCATGCGCAAGCCATGGATAAAAAAATCCGTCCCGTCGCATCCCCTTGGATGCCGACGGGCTGACTTCCTCAAGACGAGGGGCGTGCCGTTCTCGGCTAAAAAACCTCCATGGTCGCTTTTGATGCATGTCGCTGTTTGCTGCACACCAACTCCTCCTCCCCTCAGCAGCTTCCCACTCCTCCCCTAAGCAGCTTCCCTCCCAACTCCTTCACTCCTTAGCAGCTTCTCAACTCCTTCACTCCTTAGCAGCTTCTCAACTCCTTCACTCCTTAGCAGCTTCTCAACTCCTTCACTCCTTAGCAGCTTCTCAACTCCTTCACTCCTTAGCAGCTTCTCAACTCCTTCACCCCTTAGCAGCTTCTCAACTCCTTCACCCCTTAGCAGCTTCTCAACTCATTTACTCCTTAGCAGCTTCCCTACTCCTTTACTCCTTAGCAGCTTCCCAACTCCTTTACTCCTTAGCAGTTTTCCAACTCCTCCATCCCCTAGCAGCTGCTGCAGTTCTTCCACCCTTAGCAACCTCCCAACTCCTTCAACCCTTAGCAGCCTCCCAACTCCTTCACCCCTTGACAGCTTCCCAACTCCTTCAACCCTTAGCAGCCTCCCAACTCCTTCACCCCTTGACAGCTTCCCAACTCCTTCACACCTTGACAACTTCCCAACTCCTTCACACCTTGACAGCTTCCCAACTCCTTCACACCTTGGCAGCTTCCCAACTCCTTCACACCATAGCAGTTTCTCAAGTCCTTCACCCCTTAGCAGCTTCCCAACTCCTCCACCCCTTAGCAGCTTCCCAACTCCTCCACCCCTTAGCAGCTTCCCAACTCCTCCACCCCTTAGCAGCTTCCCAACTCCTTCAACCCTTGGCAGCTTCCCAACTCCTTCAACCCTTGGCAGCTTCCCAACTCCTTCACCCCTTGGCAGCTTCCCAACTCCTTCACCCCTTGGCAGCTTCCCAACTCCTCCATCCCATAGCAGCTTCCCACCAACGCCGTTTCAGCCGCAACTCCACCATTTCAGCCACTACTCCACCATTTCAGCCACTCCTCCACATCTCCAGCCGTCTCCACTGCCTCATGGTTTAAACGGAACAACTGTTCATTTGGCGCGTAAAGCGTTGCCTCACACCCACCCCGGTGTGCCTGGCAAAAGAGGCCCGAAAAGGAAGGACCGGCCAGTATGGCCAAGTCCGGTGGCATCTAGCCAGCCTCAAAAGAGGACAAGCTAGGAGTGCAAGGCACACTCCAGTGGTGTTGCTACTCAGAGCGTGCGGGTACCCAGTCGGCCGTCCGGCCCGGGCTCCGTCACAACACCACTGAAGATGACCCTGGCTCACAACAACCGTGACGCTACTCAGAGCGTGCGGGTACCCAGTCGGCCGCCCGGCCCGGGCTCCGTCACGGCACGGTTGAAGGTCACCAAGGGTCACCCCAACGGGCAGCTACCCAGAGCGTGCGGGTACCCAGAACAGAAGTTCCGGCCCGGGCTCCGTCACTGCACCGCCGAGGATACCAAGCACTCTTTAAGCCACTTCCAAGGATTTCCCTTCCAGCTGAGCATGCACTCTCAGCGACCTCTTTGAATACCCTTTACTTATCCACCTCCCAGTCGCCCTATCGCCACCGTTACGCAGCCCCAACTCCTCCCAGCCGCATCCCTTCCTGCTAGTGCCGCTGCTTCTCTGCTGCTACAACTGCTTCGCTGGTCGGCTACTCTGCTTCTGGTCGGCTACTCTGCTTCTGGTCGGCTACTCTGCTTCTGGTCGGCTACTCTGCTTCTGGTCGGCTACTCTGCTTCTGGTCGGCTACTCTGCTTCTGGTCGGCTACTCTGCTTCTGGTCGGCTACTCTGCTTCTGGTCGGCTACTCTGCTTCTGGTCGGCTACTCTGCTTTTTGTCAACCCTGCTTCCTGTTCGGCTACCCTGCTTCCTTGACGGCTACCCTGCTTCCTTGACGGCTACTCTGCTTCCTGTTCGGCTGGTCTGCTTCCTTGTCAGCTGGTCTGCTAACTGGTCGGCTGGTCTACTTCCTTGTCGGCTGGTCTGCTAACTGGTCGGCTGGTCTACTTCCTTGTCGGCTGGTCTGCTAACTGGTCGGCTGGTCTGCTTCCTTGTCGGCTGGTCTGCTATCTGGTCGGCTACTCTGCTTCTGGTCGGCTGGTCTGCTTCCTGTTCGGCTACGCTGCTTCCTGTTCGGCTACGCTGCTTCCTGTTCGGCTACGCTGCTTCCTGTTCGGCTACGCTGCTTCCTGTTCAGCTACGCTGCTTCCTGTTCGGCTACGCTGCTTCCTGTTCGGCTACGCTGCTTCCTGTTCGGCTACGCTGCTTCCTGTTCGGCTACCCTGCTTCCTTGACGGCTACCCTGCTTCCTGTTCAGCTACTCTGCTTCCTGTTCGGCTACTCTGCTTCCTGTTCGGCTACGCTGCTTCCTGTTCGGCTACGCTGCTTCCTGTTCGGCTACCCTGCTTCCTTGACGGCTACCCTGCTTCCTGTTCAGCTACTCTGCTTCCTGTTCGGCTACTCTGCTTCCTGTTCGGCTACTCTGCTTCCTGTTCGGTACCCTGCTTCCTGTTCGGCTTCCTGGTCGGCTGGTCTGCTTCTGGTCGGCTACTCTGCTTCTGGTAGGCTGATTTGCTTCCTTGACGGCTGGTCTGCTTCACTGGTCGCCTGCTTCACTGGTCGGCTTCTCTACATCCCTGGTCGGCTAGTCTGCTATATGGTCGGCTATTCTGCTTCTGGTCGGCTGGTCTGCTTCCTTGACGGCTACTCAGCTTCCTGTTAGGCTGGTCTGCTTCTGGTCGGCTACTCTGCTTCTGGTAGGCTGATCTGCTTCCTTGACGGCTGGTCTGCTTCACTGGTCGGCTTCTCTGCATCCCTGGACAGAAGGTCGGCTCCCCTGGACGGAAACTTTACTCCCCTGGACGGAAATCTGCTCCAATGGACGGAAGGTCGGCTTCCCTGGACGGAAGGTCGGCTTCCCGAAACGGAATAACAGCTCCACTGGACGGAAGATCTGCTCCACTGGACGGAAGATCTGCTCCACTGGACGGAAGATCTGCTCTTATAGACGGAAGATCTGCTCCCCTGGACAGATCTCAAGACGTGAAGCTCCTGCGCTTGCTTCTCTGAAGATCCGCTCTTGAGCTCGTTCGGGATTCGCCCTTGAGCTCGTTGATCTCCTTAAGCTCCCGCGCTTGCATCCTTTAAGATACGCTCTTGAGCTCGTTCCAGATCCGCTCTTGAGCTCGTTGATCTCCTTGAAGCTCCCGGGCTTGCTTCACGGCTTCACAGCATGCGTCAATTGAGATCTGCAACAGTCATAAACGGAGTCATGAGTAACTACGAAAAAGGGCTTGAAGCTACTAACGAAAGCGCAAGTTTTTAACATAACTGCTGAAAATGGATCAACATTGCATCAAACAAAACACTGCTGAAAACAACGTGTTGAAGGCTCAAAAGGGTAAAGGTCAGGCCGCAAAGGGAGCTCACCGTAGCCTCAAGACGTGAAGCTCCTTCGCTTGCTTGTCTGAAGATCCACTCGATTGAAACTTGGATGACTGAAGATGCCCCTGAGCTCGTTCGAAACTCCACACCGTTATTGCTGAAAAAAACGGGAGGAAACACACATAAGGCACGAAGTTAGTAAAGAGAAACAGAAGAAACATAAGTAAAAAACAAAGACGAACCGAATGCAAAAACGAAAACGAAGAAGGCGGTAACAGACGATGTAAACAAACGGGGTGGGATCGTCCATGGCGCTTCGGCTGCAGCTAGCAGAGGGAGGATCTATCTACCCGTTCCCAACCCAACCGCGGAGGATCATCTGTAGCTGCAGCCTTGGCGCCAGAGGGACGGTGGAAACGTTGAAAAAACAACAAAGGCGGATGGCGGAATGGCGGATTGCAGAACGAAAAAATCGACAAACGAAAGGAAAAAAAGTAGAACGACACTTCCCGATCAGTTTAAGTTGGAGTAGTCGGTCTCCCGTTGCACGCCACACGGAAAAAGCGTTGAAGCCAGCGACAACAGTTAAAGCCTAGATCCACTTTGGGCACCGAAGACACTCGACCCTGCAGATGGTGGCCTTCAAAAGTTGCTGCTCGTGGCCTTCAATAATTGTTGCTCGTTGCTTCAACGATTGCTGCTCGTTGCTTTAACGGTTGCTGCTCGTTGCTTCAATTGTTGCTGCTCGTTGCAGAAATATTTGCTGCTCGTTGCTTCAAAAGGTGCTGCTCGTGGCCTCGGTGGTTGAACCTGCAAATATCAATTAAAAGAAGTCAGTCATCCAGATCTGTACCTCAAAATTAAACACGAATAGAACCAGATTTGGATCTGAATGAAGACAACGAAACCAATGCGCGCTTACCTTGGGGAGATCGGTTGGTAGGCGGGGCGGGGGGCGGTGTATGGATGGGTGCGGGTTGCAGGTTGGCGGTGGAGGCGAGTAGTGGTGGGCGATCTCCATCTTGAGGACAAGACTTGCAGCCGTGGCCCCAGGACTTGCTTCTCGTGGCCTTGGGACCCTGCAAGTATTCAAACGAAAAGGAGTAAGAAATAGATCTAGATCTGGAAATTGATGCGGAAACTAAAAAAATAACCCAATTGAAAAATGAATGAACAAAAGCCAAAAATGGAAAGCCAAACGGTTTCACACGAAACGCTTACCTCAGGAGTTTGGAAGGTAGGCTGGGCGAGGGGCGGAGTGCGGTTGGTGGCGGGTTGAAATGGCGATGGAGGCGAGTGGGGATGGAACTCCTCACGGCTGAAACGTTGCTGCTCGTGGCCTGTAGTTACTGCTCGTGGCCTTCAATAGTTGCTGCTCGTGGCGTTGGTTGCTGCTCGTTGCTTCAATTGTTGCTGCTCGTTGCTTCAAGAATGATGCTCGTGGCCTCGGTGGTAGAATGGTAGGCGGGGCGGGGGGCGGTGTATGGATGGGTGCGGGTTGCAGGTTGGCGGTGGAGGCGAGTGGTGGTGGGCGATCTCCATCTTGAGGACAAGACTTGCAGCCGTGGCCCCAGGACTTGCTTCTCGTGGCCTTGGGACCCTGCAAGTATTCAAACGGAAAGGTGTGAAAATAAATCATGAACTACAAATTGAACTTGAACTAAAAAAATAACCAGATTCAAAACTGAATGAACTCAGGCCAAACAAGGCACGGAAAGCCAGCAAACGGTTTAACACGAAACGTTACCTCAGGAGTTTGGAAGGTAGGCTGGGCGAGGGGCGGAGTGCGGCTGGTGGCGGGTTGAAAGTTGGCGATGGAGGCGGGTGGGGATGGAACTCCTCACGGCTGAAACGTTGTTGCTCGTGGCCTGTAGTTGCTGCTCGTGGCCTGTAGTTGCTGCTCGTGGCCTGTAGTTGCTGCTCGTGGCCTGTAGTTGCTGCTCGTGGCCTTCAATAGTTGTTGCTCGTGGCCTGTAGTTGCTGCTCGTGGCCTTCAATAGTTGCTACTCGTGACCTGAAGTTGCTGCTCGTGGCCTTCAATAGTTGCTGCTCGTGGCCTGTAGTTGCTGCTCGTGGCCTTCAATAGTTGCTGCTCGTTGCTGAAGCGTTGCTGCTCGTTGCTGAAGCGTCGCTGCTCGTGACATTCATAATTTGCTAAGCTGAGCGGAGGGCGGGTGGTATGATGGCGTTAAGGGCGAATAGTGACGGATCTCGAGAGGCATGCCATTAGGAAGACGGAGGTTGTCTGAACAACCCTACTCTAAAGGAAGCATGGAGCATAAGGCCACTGGAGTGAACGGCTGATTGGAGCACCACCACCAGAACTTGTGAGGCAAAGTTTTGAACTGTACAAGCCTAATTTCGATCGCGTCGCGATGGACCTGCGGCTTCTGGATGATAGAGAGCAGAAGAGTCGGCCTTGCAACTTCGCGGTCTATTTTGTGCCGCTGAAGTTCGCGGCTGTTTTCCTGTCCCTACCCTGTGAGGTGTGAGGAGGCTCTCTCAGCAGCTTTGGCGGCAAGGGAAGGATGGGGCAGGGGAGAACTGTACAAGGGGCGGCAAATTGCAGCATTCCCTTTCCACTCTGGCAGACGAAAGATGCTGGCAGAAGCACAATGATGTGTTTTCCGAGGCTGATGTAAGAGGCTCGTCACATCAGCCTCGGAAAGTCCTACCACTCTCGGTGGCGTGGCCGAGCCACTTCAGAGAGCAGCAGTGTACTCACCACCACTTGTGATGGGTGTTGTGGTGACACTCACCACCACTTGTAAGGGGTGTGGTGGTCACCACCACCAATTATATCCTGTCAAAAGTTTTTGCAGTTGACCGGATCGCATGATATGCATCCAAGCTATTTTCAACAACTGTTTCTTTACGAACTGCTCGTAGTCCACACCCCCAATTTTTTCTGTACTCCGAGTTCAGAGTTCGGATTTGCTGGTGAAAGTTGAGGGCGGCGGATTGCAGCAATCCCGAGAAGGTTGTGTGCTTGAAATGACCACAGACAAACTATCCGCCCGAAGCGCGATGCTCACGATGGTGCAGTCTGTGCACCAGTTGGACGAAAAGGCGGAAACGGGGAGGCTCGGAACTGTAGCATACTGTGCGAAGCTGCCCATGACTCTGAGTTGAGCGACCCGAGAATTATCGCACAACTCCACGCCAAATTGATTCAACCAGCAGTGACACGCTGGCAGGAGCGGCGCCGACAAATATCGCCACATCAACATTTCGATGAGCGACTGTGGCTGACGACACAACAGGGGAGCGACCCAGAATCTCATCTTGTTGCGATGCTGTGCCGATGAGTGTCGCCTCGCCAAGTCAGTTGATTGAAGTCGCCCATCTCCCATTTCACACTCTGACCGTTTTGCAGTTCATGTCACGCGCTTCGGGCCAGTGGGTGGCAGTTCAAAGCGGCGAAGGGAACAGCCCGCTTTAAACTGTTACACATTGTATGATTATCTATTTCTACTTTCGTTTTTACGATATGCAAATTAATAAAGCGGAGTCAAGAATTGACTGATGGGCGAACACAATTTTGCCCACCTCTTTCTAAATCAGGCATACCATTCGGGAATACAATTTACCTTCAAACAGTTCACCCAAGAAAGAGACACGTGAGAAACGAATTCTGTGCTAGACAATTGCATTTACCATGTTAACATATACAATGTGGAAATGAATGTTGGGTAACGTAGCACAACCATGCCCATGCCCCCTTTTCAGCATGGGAAATTCATCCATCCATCCATCCTTCCAACCGACCCACCCACATGTTTGTCCAAAATCCTGAGGGGCAGCCCAACGCTGTGGCATCGGCTGGCATCAGGCTCATTTTCTTAAGGCTATCTAAACGGAATTAGAGCACCGCAACAATCCCCCAATGCTAAGTGTACTCTGACGTCCACAACTTATCAAGGGAATGCAGTGAGAAAGAGCAGCTGATGATCATAGAGTCGAATGCCCCCACCCGCGAGGCTGGCCATCAGTCCATGACGATCTTCTTGGATTCGGGCATCTCCAACGGCTCAACGGACCTGAACAAATGTGATACAATGTGCGTGAAAGCATTCCCACAAGTTAGTTGGTGCTATTTCAAGGCAGCAAGACGCGTGGAAGGGGCTCGGGGCGACTCTTTCCATTTCGTCAAGTGTGGGGTTCAGATAAACAGAATGGGTGGAAGAATTTTAAATAAGATGTAAGGCTCGCGCATTCCACCCGTTAGCCACAGCTGAACAGTGCCCGAGCGACACGCAAGCTACAGCGGACCATGCGCAAGCCACACGCACCTCTCTTGGAGCTGCTCCTCGCCGGCATCAGGGTCGTAGTTGGGGTCGTTCTTATCCAGAGCGGCCGCAACGGGCTCGAACTCCGCTCCAACATTTCCCCACGTGTGCTTCCCTCCGCCCCCCCCTAAGCAAGGCAGGGTCAGAAATAAGCGAAGTCACATTCTACATCCGTTAAAAAGAGCTCGGGTGGCCGTCGAGGAACAAATGAATTGACGACAAAATTGAAATGCGATTCTTCCATGAGAAGCGAACAGATTCGTAAGTGATTCACTGAGTAGATACCTTTCTTGGGATCTCCGCGAACGCCAGTTCCTACACAGGACACGGACGAGAAGTATAGAAGACAGGAGATTAACAACCGTCAGTGCACAGAAATAACAATCACAATTATTCTTCGGTTTTTGTATATATACGTATTTCCCATAAATATATCCCAGCAAATACGTACCAGAATGGCGTTCCATCCGCTCTATCCCTTTCTGCACGTTCTTCTTGTGCTCATTCTCCTGCTGATGGCTCTCGTGATGGTGAGCAGGCTTCATGGTTCCAGGGTTAACGGCTTGAACCTAATACAGAAAGAACCGTTTACCGAGAGTCGCCTATACGCTCGTCTAGTCCTAGCCTGGAAATCGAACAGAGCCTAGTCCCCTTATTTCTCTTTGCTTGAGATTTGCGAGGTGGAAAGAAAATCTGGCAGGTTGAGCGGGATTGCAGCATTCCGCATGCTGAACATTGTTGACACATTATGTGATGGGGCTTGCCAGCATCAGGTAGATGTAAGTGGGTTTGAGCTGGCGTCATGCCACGTCTGTTTCAAACAAAACTGCACACATGGCGCCCTGAGAGCTAGTGTTTGTGTTGCGTCAGCAGAAGTGGCAGAGTCAGCAGGTGACACGGTCGCCAACACCCGTATGGTGACTCAAGTGTTCTACCTAGTGTGCTGGCGACCACGTGAGCCGTCATGTCAGAATCTGCTCCGATATACTACTGCTCCATGACTCACATACAGTGTGCAATCACATGAACAAACTTCGCACCGAAGCCATCCGATAGCAAAAGTCAAGTTCTTATTCCTAGCTACTGAAATGTAAGTTGCCTTTTTGCTTCACTACCAGGACCTGTATCGAACTCGCAATCGACAAAAGCAGTGCTGTGCTTGGGAGGAATTCTGCTGGCGCCAATCACCCCATCGCTGGCTCGCGTTGGACAACTGCCTGCCACGGCTGGATCACTGGTCGTAACTCATCCCCGCTGATGCATCGACACGTCACAACAGGCTCCCCAAACCACAGGGAGCAAAGGGAAGCCCCCATGAGTAGTTACCACCCACACTCTTCACTTTCGCTTCACGGGCAGTTTTGCTGCAATATTCGGTGATTCGTTGGCGATGTCTCGACTTACAGGTGGTAGCATGTCGTCCCACATGTCACACGCCAGCGTCCTCGCGCGGGGGAATCAGGGAAGGAGCGACAGGTGCTGGGGCTTCCAGCTTGCCATCGCTCAACCAGCAAGACCGAAGGCGCCGCCGTCTTGTTCAGCCAGTCACAAACCAGGAAAGCTCAAGGCAATATCTCAACCGTTGAATATTCGGAGGATCCCTTGAACTTCAATCCTGCGGCACAGGTGCAAGGATTTGTTGCCCAAGACCTAGTGGCCACGAGTGTGCGCCACGCGAGCCCCACCTCGGGAATCTCCTTTCCTCCCACCACCGCAGAACCGAACTCCACACCACATGCCCAACTAGGGAGACCTGCACTGCACAGAACATCCCTCCGAAGATTTCATTTCACTGACTGAACTGAATTGAACCCACTGAAATGCTCCTCTGACCACCGCCGGCAGCTGTATAAATTCCTCACCTTTCTTGCCGATCATTGTTATCTCTTGCTCTCGACGAAGTACCATTGACCTAACTGTTTTCGTGTTCACAATCTATACTGTATCATAAGACTTAGTATCTTCATCTACTGTCGGCCTCATGGCTAGTTCAAATCAAGAAGGTTCGGAGTGGCGTGCTAATGGTACATCCGAGAAAGGCACTATTTTGGTCACTGGAGGCGCAGGATACATTGGAAGCCACACCTGCGTCCAACTATTAGAGGAGGGCTATAGGTATTGCCCACAGGACATCAGGGCCGTGCGGAAATTGCAGCAAACCGTTGCGTTTGAAGTCCTTGGGACTCAGTTTTCGAAAGTCTTGCGCTTCAAGAATGTAACCAGGAACGTCGATAGGCAGTGTTCCAAGCTAGTTCGACGCCTGATAGAAGTTCCAAACCATTTTGGTGCTATTCAGCTGTCTGACGCGGTTTGGTGCGGTGCGCTTGTGTCGTGTAGGGTAGTGGTTGTCGACAACCTCGATAACTCCTCCGAGGAAGCTATCACTCGCGTCGTGGAGCTGACCGGCGACAAGGGAAGAAATCTGACCTTCTTCAAGGTAGGACGGTTACTTTCACTGAGTTGTCATGCTTTCCATCTCGCGATTCGCCTCGCGTCGTCAAGCCGTCCGAGGGGTAGAGCTGACTGACGGTTTGGGTTGCTCATGCGTGCTCATGCGTGTTCATGCGTGCGCAGGTTGATCTGTTGGATCGTCCTCTTTTGGAGGAGGTGTTCAAGCACACTGCGTGAGTCCACGACCCCAGCGCGAGCATCGAGATCGCTCTTGCATTCAGCATCCTTGTCCAGTCATTGACTACAGCCGTTTTTGTGTTGCAAATCTGTGGCTGCGTCGGCCTTCGCGTCTCCTGTTTTTTACATTTGTTTCCGGCCATGACTTCCTTATCGTTTCGTTTTCTAACGATCATCCATGTCTCAGTTTCGACGCCGTGATTCACTTTGCGGGGCTCAAGGCGGTGGGCGAGAGCGTGCAGCAGCCGCTACGGTACTACCACAACAACATCACGGGCACCATCGTGTTGTTGGAGCTTATGGAGCAGTACGGCTGTAGCAAGGTGAGCTCGTGGCGCAGTACGGCTGTAGCAAGGTGAGCTTGTGGCGCAGTACGGCTGTAGCAAGGTGAAATGAACGCGCAGAATTGCCGCTTTTCTACTGTAACAGATATGTTCAACCAAAGGATCACTTTACCACAAGAAGAGTGTCGTTTGTGACTCCCCGTCCCATTCCATGGATGCATGCAGGAGGTGTCTCATATGTGTTCGAATCGGGTGCGACTCCCCATCCCGTCCCCATGGGTGCGTGCAGATAGTGTTCTCATCATCCGCCACGGTGTATGGTCAGCCCAAGAGGGTGCCTTGCACGGAGGAGGACGAACTGCAGACGCTCAACCCATACGGCCGAACCAAAGTGAGTCCAGACACTCCCCTCCGTGACAGAATCTGACTTTTAATAGAAAGAACCGCGGACGGGGCAGGACGAGCGGCGCCAAATGGCCCAAATGGCTGAACCAAATGGCTGAACCAAGGTGCGCTCCGTCCCTCACTTTCTGCGCACGTCGCACCTGTACAAGTGCGCACTTGCTGCCCGTGCCCCGTTTCCCCTCACCCCTTGCCCGTCGCTGCCTTCCCTCACCCCCTTGCACGCCCCGCGTTCCGTTCTCTGGCGTTTTGCTGCACATAGAGAACATTCTGCAGGACATGCAGGCAGCGTCGCCAGGTTTCGTAGTTGACTCGACATGCAGGCAGCGTCGCCAGGTTTCGTAGTTGACTCGACATGCAGGCGGCGTCACCGGGGTGGCAGGTTTCTGAGTCTTGACTCGACCCCAAAACCGCTTTCCTGTTGTCCGCGCCCCTCCCCCCATCCCTCCTTGTGCAGCTGTACATAGAGAACATGCTGCGGGACATGCAGGCGGCGTCGCCGGGGTGGCAGGTGCTGCTGCTGCGGTACTTCAACCCCGTGGGCGCGCACCCGTCGGGGCGCATAGGCGAGGACCCCCAGGGCATCCCCAACAACCTCATGCCCTTCATCCAGCAGGTCGCCGTGGGCCGCCGCCCCTTCCTCTCGGTCTTTGGGGACGACTATCCCACGCGCGATGGCACAGGGGTGAGTGGGGGAGGGTGAGGGTGGGAGTGAGGGTGAGTGAGGGGGTTGTGAGGGTGAGAGGCATAGACGCAGGGTTTGGTTTGCTAGGAATGGTTGAGAATGGATGTCTGAGCAAGGATGGAACTGGGGTGGGTGGAGCGAGGGTGTGTGCGGTGGATTGATACATGAGGTGCAGAGGAAAGGAGGTGGATAAAGTCAAATAAAAGAGTAGTGTCGGTCGCTCCTTTGCTCTCTTACTTCATCATCACCTGGCTTTATCCCTGCGAACTCTCCACCACCTGCCATTCCCCTCTCCACCACCCACCACCAGGCCACACGGCAGCAATGTCCCACCCCCACCTGCTATATTCCCTCCCATTCACCTCACTTACACCCTCCTCACCTGCAACCCTCCAGGTACGGGACTACATCCCACGTCATGGACCTAGCAGCAGGCCGTACAGCAGCACTGCCCAAAATACCCATCCTCACCTTCTGTGTACTGTCCTATACACCCATCTGCACCCCACCAGGTGCGGGATTACATTCACGTCATGGACCTCGCAGCAGGCCACACAGCAGCACTGCGCAAGATCTTCACCACGCCCACCCTCACCTGCGACGTGTACAACCTCGGCACGGGGCGCGGCCAGTCCGTGCTGGAGATGGTAGCAGGCTTCGAGAAGGCCTCTGGCCGGGAGATTCCAGTCAAGATGTGCCCCAGGCGACCAGGCGACTGCTCGGAGGTCTATGCGCTGACGGATAAGGCTGAGAGGGAGCTGAAATGGAGGGCGGGTTTGACTTTGGATGATATGTGCCGGGATCAATGGAACTGGGCTAGGCAGAACCCGTGGGGGTATTCGAGCCCGCCTGAGGAGGCGCAAGCAGAGCAGGTAGTGGTTGCGGAGGGGGAAGGAGAGGGTAAAGGTGGAAAAGCAGAGGTGACTAAGGGGAGTCCTGTGAGTGAGCCACGCACGCCACCACTCCTGCCTGCCAGTCCTGAAACGAATGTGAATTCAAGCGAATCGGCGACAAGCTCGGCGGGGTCTGCTCCTTCGCCTTGTGCGCTGGATTCCACGCCTACTGTTGTGGCACATAAGGGGTCGCTTGTTCGCGCTGGGTCTGGGTCGAGTGTGGACTCGTTAGAAGAATTGACTCAACTGGGGGGTTCTCAAGCAGTAGCGTGATTCCGATAGACTTGTTTTCTGCTGCGAGGGGTTTTATACGTTTGGATTATGATTTGTGGTGTTATGTTCCTATACAGTTTTGCTAGCCTGGCTGGTGATATGCTTGCTACGGAATATTTTGGTGCAACTTATGCATACCGCTGGATCAAATGGTGTAGTCTTCAACATTATTCAGCACTAATTCGCTGTGCTCAGGCTCGTCACGGGTTGTGCATTGCTTGGAAAGTTGTGCTCAACTGTACTCGCCCGCCGCTGTCGCATCGTCATCACGGATGGTCAGGACAAGATCTGAAGCTCTGCGCGTCAGCCGTTTCTTGACGTCAGCACGGGCTTCGGATCTGAGCCAATCATGCGTCGGCCATCTGCCTACCGCCGTTTCGCGTCCAAGCCTACGCGTAGCGCCTCGAATAAGTTCGCCCAATCCGCCGTGAGTCCGCCAAGGCTGATCCCCGCACGCCTAAACCGCCGGTAGCGAGCCGACAGCCTGTCAGCGTGTCGGCGAGTCCACGCATCCACGTGTCCACGTGTCGTGCCATGGACACGTACACGCAGGCGCTCAAGGTTCTCGCTCTCGAACGCGCCGCTTTCCCCGATGCTAGCGCATCCGCTACCGCTTCCCCTCACCCCGCGGGGAGCGCCCGTCAGGGTTCACTTCCCGGGCATTGGCGGCGCAGGAGGGGCGGAAGGACTTCCGCGCGGGGGGGTCGGGGGGAGGCGTCTGGCGGAAAGCGCGCGCACAGGAGTCAGTCGGAGAAGAAGCCGCAAGCGAACCTGATGCCTCCGCTTTCCCCCATCTATCCAACCTCCGCGCGTGCTGCGGACGTAACCCCCATACGCGGACACCCGGTCAGTGCTTTGCGCACAGAAACCCCCCCAGGAAGCGCCGTCGCGGCGCTATCGGCGCAAGTATCCCCCGCAGCGGCGGCGACCGAGGGGGCTATAGACGGCAGGCGGCGGCGGCAGCGGCTCGCAGGACGGCAGATTGCATGGGCGGCGGCTCCCGCGGAGGGGGGATTTTCTACTTCCGCTGGTTGCAGTGAGACAGGGATGGGGAGAAGAGTGGGGGAGGCGCAGGGAGAGGCGCAAGAGGAAGCAGACGTGGTGGAGGTGGTCGGGGGAGGGGGGGAATGGGGGACGGGGAGTGGAGGTGCGGAGGCGGGGGGAGAAAGTGGTAGTGTGAATCTGATTAAGGGCAAAAGGGATGGGCGAATGGGGGAACAGAGGGGCCGGGCAAGTGGTGGGAAGGGGCTAAGAGCGTGGGAGGTGGCGGGGGGAGATGGTCAGCGGGCGGGGGAGAGGGCCACAGGTCGAGCAGGGGGAACAGAAGGCAGGATAGGGGAAGTGGGGGACTGCGAAGAGAGTAAGGAAGGGGGGAGCGCGGATGATGGGAAGGAGGAGGAAGAGCAGGAGGAGGAGGAGGGAGAGGAGGACGAGGAGGAGGAGGAGGAGGAGGAGGAGGAGGAGGAGGAGGAGGAAGAGGAGGAGGAGGAGGAGGAGGAGGAGGAGGAAGAGGAGGAGGAGGAAGGGGAGGAGGAGGAAAGGGAGGAGGGGAAAAAGCAGGAGGGGGTGGGTGGTGTGGAGAGAGCAGGGAAGCAGCCGAGCGGACAGGCGGCAGCAGCAGAGGCACAGAGGCTTGTGAGTGACCCGAGACAGGCTTCAAGTCAGCACCTGTCAGTGGGAGGAGCATCCACACAAGCAGCGCCGGTGCAAGCAGCAACAACACAAGCAGCATCAGCACAAGCAGAATCAGCACAAGCAGCTTCAGCACAGCAGCTACCATCACAACAGCCCTTGACGATACACTCTCAGCCGCTACGTAGGGAGCAGAGGGAGGAAGCCGGGGGAGCAGTGCCGGCTATTGAGGCGAAGCAAGAGGGTTCAGGGGAATTTGCGTCGCACCAGCCATGGGAGGTACCCTTCAGGGCGCAGGGCGCTTCAGAGGCGGGCGGCGCTGGCATGGTCGGTGCTGCTGTAGGTGGTGCTGCTATGGGCGGTTCTGATGGTTGCAGCCCATGCCGTGACTCCATGGTGAAGCAGGAGCATGTGCATATGCCGTCTGATGAACATGGGCATGGGTACGGGCATGGGCACGGGCGTGGGAACAGGGATGGGCATGGGCATGGGCATGGGCATGGGCATGGGCATGGGCATGAGAAGAACGACCCTCATGTGTCTCATAGGACAATTCATCAACAGCAGGCGACCAGTGCCCCTCACTCCACCACCCACCCATCACCCATCACACACTCCCAGCAGCCACCACGCACACCACACACACAGCGCCCACGACAACCACCGCTGCCGCCACAGGAGCAACAGATATCACAGCAGCAGGAGCCACACTCACAGCAGCATCAACAGCTGGCTGTGTCCAATCCCTCTGCTGCTGTCCCCAGCCCCGCTGCTGCTGCTGCTGCTGCTGCTGTGGCCACTCCAAGGCCGAGGCCCAGCGAGGGCTTCTGGGCCCACGTGGAGGGCTTCTTCCGCCCCGTCACCACCGCTGACGTGGCGCTGCTCTCCCCTGCTGCTTACGTGGCACACTTCAGCCACATCACGGAGCGAGATCCCGCCTTTGCCCTGCCGCCTGCGGGCCACCGCCCACCATTGAAGCACCAGTTGATGTTGAAGGCACAGGCGGGCGGACAGGAAGGGGCACGGCAGGTGGAGGGGCAGGGGCTGGGTCATGGGCAGGGCCTGAGTCAGGGGCAGGGGAACGGACAGGGGAAGTGGAGGGGGGATGAAGAGGGTCGCTTGGGAGGCCAGGGGGGTGAGGGAAGGGCGGGGGAGGGTGGGCAGAGCGGAGCAGGGGGAGAGGGGGGACGGGAAGGGATGCAGCTGCAGGGGCCGCAGTTGCAGCAGCAGCAGCAGGGGGGGCAACAACAGCAAGGCCAGCAGCAGCCGCAGAAGCGGAGGAGGCGGAGGCAGCAGGGAGGGGCTGTGAGGGCTGAGGGGAGCGATAGGCAGCTGAGGAAGAGGAGGGGGGGGCAGGTGGGCGAGGGAGGCGATGGTGCTGCTGCAGGGGGCAGGGCTGGGGCGAGTGACGGTGCAGTGAGTAGTGGTGTTGGGGTGCCTGGTGGCGATGTGACCGTGGTGGTGCCTGGGAGTAAGAGGAGACGCACTCGACTGGCTGGCGGTGGGGGTGGTGGGGGTGCTGGTGGTGCTGGCAGTGGTGGTGCTGGTGGTGCTGCTGCTGGTGCTGGCGGCAGTGGCGGTGCTGCTGTTACTGCTGCTGCTGCTGGTGCTGCTGCAGCTGTTAGTGAGAGGCAGTCTGGCTCGCTTGCTGCCAACACAGGAGCACATAGTCAGATGCATGTGGGAGCATCTGGTGCTGCTGCTGACTGCACTGCTAGTGGCGCTACTGCTGCTGCTGCTTCTGCTGACTGTGTCGTCACGACTGCAGTGGCTTTAGCTGGTAATGTCAGGAAAGCCACCGGCAGTGATGCCGGTGGTGCTCATGATTGCAGTGTGGATGCTGGTGGGGCACATGGTGATGCTGCTGGCGCTGCTGTTCACCCTGTAGCCTCACCTCCTGCTCGTGGCGCTGCCGGTGCCTTCACTACTGCTGCTGCTCCTCCTTCTGCTTCGGCGGCTGCTGTTCCTGCTGCTGATATTGCTGCTCTAGCTGCGTGTGATCCGCCTGCTTCTGCTGGCAGAGGGAGGGGGGGAAAGAGGGCAGGGCGGGGAAGGCCCAGGGGAGCAGCAGCGAGAGCAGAGAAAGAGGAGGGGATGCTGGTGACTCTCGTGTCTCCCCCTCTTTCGCAAGCAATTGCTCAGGCCACGGGAAGGGGGATGCACGGGGGAGGGAAGGGAGCAGAGGGGGGAGCGGAGGAGGAGGAGGGGGGAGGGGAGGGGGAGGCGTGTGACGTGTGTTGCCAGACGGAGAGCGACGATGCGAACCCCATTGTGTTCTGCGATGGCTGTGATGTGCCCGTGCACCGCCAGTGCTACGGCATCCCTGCTGCTGCCTTACTGCCCGTGCAGCGAGAGGATGGCACGAGCGGAGAGCAGGGAGGAGGGCAGCAGGGTAGGGAGCAGGACGGGGATGGTGAGGAGGAAGAGGCAAGTCTGCCATGGCTGTGTGCGCGGTGCAGCAGCACCCGGCCTGCTGAGGTGCGCTGTGCGCTCTGCCCCGTGCTCTCCGGTGCCTTCAAACCCGCCCTCCCTGGCGCCCCTCCCTCTGCTTCCTTGGAGCCCACTGCACCAGTAGCAGAGCAGCAGCAGCAGCAGAAACAAGGGGAGCAGCAACAGGCTCAGCAAGAGCAGCAGCAGCAGCAGCTGCAGGACGAGCAGCAGGACGAGCAACAGGATGAGCTATTCGCGCATCTGTTCTGCAGCCAGTGGGTGCCGGAGACGTACGTGGGCGATCCAGAGAGCATGCAGCCTGTGTGCAACGTGGGGGGCGTCACCCAGGAGCGCCGCCGCATGCTGTGCTGCCTCTGCCGCTCCAAGGAGGGTACCTGCATCCAATGCAGCCATGGTGAGTGATGGGTTAGCCACGGTGGGTTGAGTGAAGCATCCAGTGCAACGTGGCAGGTCAGTGAGGAGTGCTGTTGCATGCTCTGTGCTGCCTGTGCCGCTGCAGGCAGGGCAAAATGCACCCACAGTGGGTTGAATCAGGCAGGGCTGTGAGAATTGTCAAAAGTTGCAGGCAGGGCTGTGCTTTGAGTCCGTGCGTGGTTGACACTCACTTCTTTGCGTCGCCTTGCCTCTTTCCCACATGCCGATCGGCCCAGTTACCCTGCTCTTGTGCTTCTCCCGTCCTTCTCCTTTCTCCCCCCTCTCCTGCACCTTCCCCCCTTCTTTCCTCCTCATCCCCCCTCCTTCCCCCCAGGCATGTGCGCAGTGCCCTTCCACCCCATGTGCGCGCGCCAGGGGGGGCTCCTCATGACCCTCTCCGCCTCCCCCTGCTCCCCCCGCGTGCTCCTCAAGGCCTTCTGCCCCCGCCACTCCGCCCTGCGCCTCCCCCCCCTGCTGCAGCAGCTGCAGGCAGGGGCAGGCGGAGGGGGAGGGAAAGGGGGAGAGGGTGGGGAGGCGGGGAAGGAAGGGGGAAGGGTGAGGGCAGGTGCTGGGGCGGGTGAGAGGGGGCAAGGTGGTGGGGGGGAGGGCGAAAGGGTGGATGGGGGGGTTGTAAGGGGAGCGGTGGGATTGGGGTGGGTGGGAATGGGTGAGGGATGCAGGGGGGTTGAGAGGCATGGGGAGGAAACGGATGAGGGAGAGGAGGAGGGTGGGGAAGAAGGGGAGGGAGGGGAGGTCGGAGGGGAGGAGGGAGGAGAAGTGGGTGTAAAGAAGGAGGAGGGGCTGCAAGGACGCTCGGCCGATGGGAATGGGCCTTGCCGATTGGAGAGTACTGGCAATGAAGCACGTGTGGTGCGCGGGGGGCAAGGAGCCGGGCAGATGGATGGGGTCGAGGAGGGAGAGAGGAGGGGTGGAAATGGAATGCCAGTGGAGAGAGAGGAGGGAGAAAGAGAAGAGGGAAGGAGGAGGGAGGAAGGGAGGGAGGGTGCAGATGCAGATAGGGGGACGAACAGAGGGAATGTTGGGTCTTGTGCTGGTGGTGGTTGTGATGATGGTGGTGGTGCTTGTGGTGCTGGTGATGCTGATGCTGCACGTGGTGATGTCATAATGAAGGATGCAAGTGCGTCATCAGCAGCAGCACAGGCAGCAGCAGGGGAGGTAGCAGGGGGGTCACCAGCAGGAGTTGATAAAGTGGCAGCAGCAGTAGGCGCAGAGGAGTCAGATGATGATGATGTGGTGGTGCTGGTGGAGGAAGGATCAGGAAGGGAGGAGGTGGATGCAACAAGAGCAGTTGAAGCAAGGGGGGAGGTGAGAGCAGCAGGAGCAGAGTCAATGAATGGGCCGCCAGAGATCGCAGGAAGGAGCGTGCGTAGTGAAGCAAGAGTGGCTGCTGGTTCTGCTGTGACGCCAGTCGCATGTGCCGATGTGGTGCCAGCAAAGCAAGCCGAGGCTGACGTGGAATGGCCTAGATGGGAAGGCGCTGCTGCGCTGGCGCTGAGTCAGCAGGTGCGGTGCCATGCGTATGTGCAGAGATATGCCGAAATGCTGCAGGGGTTAGGTGGGGAGCGAATGGGGGCGTCAGGAAACGAGGGAATGGAGAGGGGGGAGGGAGAAAATTGTCTGGGGCGTGTGAAGGCTGAAGGAGACGGGGAGGAAGAGGAGGTGAGAAGAGACTTAGGCAAGGAAGAGAAGCAAGGAGGGGAGCAGAAAGTGGGCAGTAGGGAACGGGGAGCGCCTCTGATTGTATCAAGTAATGCACTGGTGCAGGTGGCACCTCAGGGAGGTACACCTGAGGACGAGGTCACATCAGAGCTCATCATAGCACAGACCCAGCTGCTGTCCGCCCTGCACACCCTCTCCCACCGCTCTCAACACCTGCTGCACCGCATGATACCACGCCTGCAGGCGGAGAGACAGGCAGCCGAGACCCAGCAGCAGGGGAAGGCGGCAGTTGAGGAGTATTTGGGGGTGCTGAGGGAGCAGCGCAAGCAGGGGCGGAGGGACCGGCGGGAGAGGGAGGCCCAGGCTGTGCTGGCAGCAGCTGAGGCTGCTGCTGCTGCGTCTCCCCGTGTGGGGCATCTGAAGCGGGACCCTGGAGGCCCTGCTGGGGTGGGTGCTGCTGCTCCTGCTAGTCCTCTGGGTGTTTCCTCTCTTGCTGCTGCTGGTCCTGCTGCAGGTGCTGCAGGTGCTGCTGCGGGTATGGGTAGTGGTGCGGGTGGTGTGGGTGGTGTGTCTCCTTCTTGGGGGCTTGGTGGGAGGGCGTGGGGAAGGGGATGGGGAGGAGGGAGAGGGAGAGCGGGTGTGGGAATGACGAGGCTGGGGGGAGCGTTTGGCAGCACCGCTGCTGCTGTTCCTGCTGCTGCTGACGGTGGTACTGGTGCTGCTGCAGCTGCTGGTGGTGTTGGTGCTGCCAGTGGTGTTGGTGGTGGTGATACAGGTGCGGCTGCTGCTGCAGGGCGAGTGCAAACATCCCCCTTGGCGTCCCGCCCGTCCCTCTTCCCCTCTGCATCAGCTCGCCCTGGGCTTGCCGGTGCTGCCAGAGGGGCCAGGGGGAGAGGTTCGTGGGGCCGGGGCAGGGGCAGGGGGCGTGGGGCATGGACAGGGGGAGGGCGAGGGCGAGTGGGGGGGAGAGTTGGGGGAAGAGGAGGAGGGAGAGTGGGAGGGAGAGTGGGTGGTTGGGGCAGGAGAATGGATGTATCTTCGGGGTTGTTGAATGGTGTGGGTGGTGAGGGGGATGGACAGATGGAGAGTGGTGCAGTGGGGTATGGGGAGGTGGGGGAGGCAGTGGAGGAGGAGGAGGAAGGGGAGCGCAATGGGGAAGGTGAGGAAGAGGAAGGGGGTTCGTGGAGGGAGTGTGGGGCGTGCTGGCAGAGGGAGTGTGGGCCGCACAGGAGCATGATTGAGTGTGGAAAGTGCCACGTGGCAGTTCACCATTGGTGTTACGGTGTGCCTGAGGGGAGGTCGGGGCCGTGGTTGTGCCAGGTGTGCCGCTGGGATTGGGCGGTGGGAGGGGAGGAGAAGGAAGGGCATCAACAGCAGCATCAGGTGAAGCAGAAGCAGCAGGTGGAGCAGCAAGAGGAGCGGGGGCACGAGCAGCAGGAGTCACAGCAGTCTCACCCTTCTCCACTTGAGTTCCAATCACCTGCACCGCCCCACCTGCCTCCCCTCCTCTCTCCCCCCAGTGTCTCCTGTGCCCTCTGCTCTCCTTCTGGGCTAAAGAAGCAGGTGGGAAACGACGGGGGGAAGAAGGGCGAGAGGGAGGAGGGCGGCGAGGGGGGAGAGGGGGAGAAGCACAGTGCGGAGGCAGGGTGGCGACAGGGAGAAGAGGCAGCAGCAGTGCTGGGGGAGGTGGGGGAGGGAGAAAAGGGGGAGGTGGTGAAAAAGAGGGGAGTTGAAGGGGTGACAGGAGGAGAGGGAGTGAGAGTGGAGGGGGGCAGTAGAGGGGTGGATGTTGTGCTGTTGAGAGAAGGCACTTTCCAGGGAGGAGAGAGAGGGGGAGCGGAGGTGATGGAGGGGGGAGCGAGGAGGGATAGGGTGATAGAGGAGGGAGGCAGAGTGGATGGGGCGATGGAGAGAGGAAGTGGAGGGGGGAGTAGTGGAGACGGGAGGAGGGATGGGGGGATAAGCAAGAGCAGGGAGCAGGTGGAGGGGAAAGGGAGGGTGGGGAGTGATGGGCATGCAGCATTGAAGCAAACGGAAGAGGGCAAGTGGGTGCATCTTCTGTGCGCTCAGGTATGCCTCATTCACTCACTCCCACTCACTCACTCTACTCATTCACGTACTCACTCGGTGACACACTGGCTCAGTCACACACTCACTCACCCACTGCCCTATGCTTGCTCACTCATTCGCTAATTCGCTAACTCAGTACCTCAATCATTCACTGACCCACTCCCTCACCCACCCACTCGTCCTTGTTAAGGCATCGTCTCTCAAGAGGAGACTAAATCTCATCACCATTATATTCCCTCTACTCCTCCAGGCGCTTTTTCCCAACTGTGCTGTGCTGGGTGCCCCTGAGGATGCGCCACTCAGCCTTACTGTGAGTTTGGCAGAGGAGTACTAAGCACGCATTGCAACCTCTCAGTTCAAGCACTCTGTGAAGCATTCTACAAGTGCTCGTTAGAAGCACGAGCAGCAAGCACTTCCATTCAAGCACACAATTCCCAATGTATTTTGCACACGTGCTTTTCTAAGCACCTCTAGGGATGCCAAGCCATTCACTCATCTCTCATGCTGTCCCCTTCACTTGTTTTCTCCCTGCCCAGCTTCATTACACGCTCGTCTCGTCCCCTCCCTCTCTTTCCCAACCCCCCTCTCCGCTCCCCTCTCTCCCGCTCACCCTCTCCCACGTAATCTCTTAACCAACCCCTCTCTCTCCCTCCCCCTTTCACATCTTGAACATCAGGGTGCCATCCCTCCCAGCATGCAGCAGCGCTGCTGCTGCTTCTGCCACTCCTCATCTGCGCACCCATGCACGCAGGTACGGATTGCAGATTGCAGGAGGGTTGCCAGGGATGTGAAACGGTCCCAGTGGGTTGAGAGAGGCCAGATTGGGGTGTGAAGCGGGTGTGGGGGCTAAGAAAATGGTCAGGAACCCTTTTTCTTGTGTGATATCTTCTGTATAACCTCCTCCTCTATATCTTCCTGTTTTTCCCCACTTCTAACACGCTCTCCTCTCCACAGGATCCCCCCCCCTCAATCTTCTCCTCTCATCCCACCTTCCCCTGCTCTCTCTTATCCACCATCCCTTATCTCCCGTTATCCCTTGTTCCCCCATCCCTCGTCCCCCGACTCCTCCCCCATCCAAACCCCCTCGCCCCCCTCAGTGCGCCACACCAGGCTGCCCCCGTGTCATGCACCCCATGTGTGCGCGCCACTGCTCTCGCCTCACCTCTCTCCCCCCACCGCCAGAGCTACCTCAACAGTCCCCTCCCATCTGCACTCCTACCCCGCCTCCCTCTGCCTCCGCCACTGCCCCCGCCACTGCCCCCACCTCTTGCCCCACCACTCCTGTTCTTCACTCATCAACCTGTCCCACCACCGCTGGCATCGGCCCTGCCAGTTCTCCTGCCATTGCAGCACGTGTTGCTCTGCCATCTCCTCCTCTGCTCACCTCCACGCCTTCCTCCATTCCTGCTCCAGTGCCCTCCCATCCTCTCTCCTCTCTCGCAGCAGCACTCCCTCCTCCTCCTCCACCCACTGCCACCACCGCAGTCCCTGTCAAACCCACTCGGGCAACTGTGAAAATTCACTTGTACTGCCCAGAGCACGCAGCAGCTTCCGGCATCCAAAAACTCGACCCCCATTCCCAGCAATCCCGCCTCCCCAGTAGCACCTCCCCGTTCCCCTCCAATGCACCTCTCCTGCCTTCAAAGCGCCGAGCTTCGGTTTCCTTCGCGGATCATGAGGATCAGAAGAGACGCTGTGTGGGAGTGGCTGAGGGGGAGGGTGGGGATGATGATAGAGTGGGTAGGGTGATGGTGGGTGGAGCAGGGAGACAGGCGTGTGGATCGGAACAAAGCTCGCAGGAAAACCAAGCAGGGGGTGTGACGACTAGGCCATTGTTGAAGGTAAGGCAAGCATTGTGTGTGGTAATTGCCATTGCAATACGTCTTTTTGGTGTTAAGCTATTCATCATGGGCTACGCATGTTTGCTTATGTGTGCGTGCTTGTGTCCCTGTGTGCTCCTGTGGCTCTGTGTATGCTTGCAGCTGCAGTTGTCATACCTCGCTACACATGCGGCAGCGCGTGCCCTAAATGCACGCTTGCCTCCAGGCTATCGATACGTGCCCGTCACTAAACTCGATAATCATTAACACGATCTAGTCACTAACACGATCTAGTCACTAACAAATCGTCATAATGACCGCCCATAGATGTGCAGCTGTGATTGCACATTTTTTTGTATAGAGTGGATAGATTACCGTATAGGTGACGTAGGAGGCACTTCTATAGAATAGTATAGAGGGTGCTGTGGTCTCACATGCCAAGCTTTCACTCAAATTGGAGCTACATTTTCAAGGATATTCCAATGATAGTCCTCCAGACTTCTTGTAATAATTTCTGTAGATGCTTTTTGAATTCAGTACCGATGCACCAACCCGCTATATACTCGTCTCCATCACATCGCGGGATGATCGGAGTTCCCTTTGCCCGCCGAAGCTATTTGTCAGTCAGCTCAAACCTCCTCGCGAAATCCCGAATCCCTTCCTTCACAAAAGCGTTCCGCGGATTCCCAGCACCCTACGCCGCTTCCCCCCATCCTCCCGCTTTTTCCCCCCGCGCGCTCGTTCACCTGCACTAAGCGCATCTCATGTTCCTCTTCCGCTCGCCATGGCCCATCAAATCCGGAGTCGATGAAACACTTGGTAACTAGGTATTTAGGAACCAGCAGCTATTTAGCTTGACGTGAACGTGCGCCGTTGCCGTAGTTACTGCAGCATCGCCTTAGTATCGCCGTTTCTTCGTGATGCACGTGCCTCTGCCACATCTATAGTCTCATAAAGGCGTGGTGATAACACTTCCCCTTTGACGCTGCTTCCGAGGTGTCCCTTCAATTTTCATTTATCTAGAAGCAATTCTCCTAGCGCTAAATGGCAGCGTCCTTCCTCAGACCAGCAGTCAACCAGGTTCGGTTCTTCTCATCCACCGACGCTGCATCTTCTTCCGCACGTCAGAACACTGCGTGCATGGCGATGGCTCCCAGCGCATCGATCTCCCCCCACTGCACCCATCAACCTAATCTACGTTTTCAAACTAGCAGTACCAAATCTCGTTCGCGGAGTAACATCACCAGTTCCTTCTTTGGAGATTCTCTGCCTCGGTTTCAACCGGCGTCCATTCCTGCAGCATCAGGCCTCCAACCGCAGCGGAAGGTCGCCAGACGGAAGCTCTGGAGCTCGCCGCAGGCGGTGTTCCAATGGGGAAAGCGGCCGGAGTACAAGGGAACGCCACCACGTGTCATAGTGGTGACTTCGGGGAAAGGCGGCGTGGGAAAGACGACTATGGTAGCTAATATCGGAATGTGCCTGGCTCGGTTGGAGTTTAAAGTCGTCGCGATAGACTGCGACGTGGGTCTCAGGAACCTCGATTTGCTCTTAGGGATGGAAGCTAGGGTATTCCACACCGTTCAAGATGTGTTGGCAGGGGAGGCTCGACTTGATCAGGCGCTTGTACGCGATAAGCGCGTCCCCAATTTCGAGCTTCTATGCATTTCCAAACCTCGGTCCAAGATTGATTTGAATTTCAGCGGCAAGTCGCTGATTCTCCTAGTGGAAGCCTTAAGAGAGCGCGAGGAGGGGTGTCCGGATTTCATTCTTCTGGACTGTCCAGCGGGGATCGAAGCCGGGTTTATTACGGCAATCACGCCGGCTAACGAGGCGATTATCGTGACGACGCCGGACGTGACGTGTCTGAGGGATGCGGACAGGGTTGCAGGGCTGTTGGAGTGCGACGGCATCACGAACGTGTCGCTGCTGGTCAACCGCGTGCAGGCAGATCTGATCAAGCAAGGCCAGATGATGTCCGTCGGGGACGTCAGGGAAATGCTCGTGAGTACACTGGGCCCACACCTCTCTTCCCCCCTCCCTCCGCGCCCCCCTCCCCTTTTCCCCCACTCGCTCGTTTCCTTCCAACTCCTTCTTCATTGTGGGTTCTGCGTTATGCATGCGAAAGAATCCTAGGGAAATGGGTGAATTGGCTGAGAGTCTGTGTGTTCCTTAATTACTGTCTTGGGCCACTTGGTTGACTGCTGGGGACACCACCGTGTGCTATACTGTAGGTCCATTGACGATCCGACCTCGTCTCCCCTCTCTCCCTTCTTCCTTTTCTCCCGATCCCTTCACTCCTCCCGCACCCTTCTGGCACTGATGTGTCGTTGTGACCAAGCAGGGACTTCCGCTGTTGGGGGTAATTCCGGAAGACACTGCAACGATTGGTGCATCCAACCAGGGAATGCCGCTTGTGCTGAAGAAGCCACCTACCATGGCAGGCCTGGCAATGGAGGCTGCAGCTTGGCGGCTGGCTCAAGGGGAGCAGATGGACGTGGTTGTGCTTCCAGAGGAGAAGAAAGGATTTCTCGCCTTTTAGTTTAGGCTTGCTTGCCATGGACAAAACCCACAGTAGGAGTGTTCGTCATGTTTCGAATGTAGGCAGTGGTTTAGAAAAGTAGAACCTGTTTTGTGCAACGTGTTTCTGGTGGTTGCACATCGGGAGTGATACGGCACCCATAAATGTATAATTGCCGCGAGCATTACTCGTGTGTGGCAGCTGCCAAGCCAATCATTATTTGCTTCTCCTTGTACTTTGTCATGCCCATGCGTCTTTTCCTTCATCACCCATAATTTGCTATTTGCACTGCTTTGACTGGCTGTATTGACGTTTCATACCAAAATGGGCAATTGGAGCATAAAGCCACTGTGGAAGACAAGTATTTTGCCCCATTACAAAAGCTAAGATGAGTAACTTGAAATAAGAGATATTTGCTAAAGTCCCAAAACATTTCTCACTGCTCTGACTACCGTAAATTAGAGGGCAGGAGGCATTTGGGGCCTTCCACCAAGGAACGACAAAAAGCCAGCAGAATCCGAATCATCCAAAAAGAGGTCATCTGGAACCCTGAATGCAGCATGCACGGTGATGGCCACGGCGCCTATCACAACCCCGGACATGAGAATGGAGCCCACTGATGTCAGTCCGAACACGACAACCACGGAGATTACCACCATTCCGAGAAACTTTTCTCGCTCGTTCAGCGTTCTTCCAGCGACAATGATCGGCTCGGTGCGGACCATGAACACGTACACCCAGCCAGATCCGAGTAGACCCAGCCACAGAATAGCTGTTGGGTTCCAGAGCATGCTGAGGACGACAACTGCGATGAGAATGCCCAGGTAATTTGCCCGAAAGTAGCCCAGGTTCTTGCGAATCCGGCTGAGGGCTTCATTCAGGCTTTCGGGCTTGGCTAAACTGGAGCGGTCAATGAGCTCGTTCCAAGGACGCTGCTGGGCGGTGGCTGCGGCATATGACTCCTGAACTTTGGTTATAAGCGACCGTACGGCGGAAGCCGATGGGTTCCCAGCCATAGAGGCTCCTGGAGCAACAGCTGCCATGGAATGCACGTCTCAAGCTAACCAACCAAAGCTCCTCGTCGATAGATGAATGAGAATAGCAGGCCTGAATAGAGAGTTGGCAGTGGATTGAGGTAGAAGACAGTATTATCTCCCAAGAACGTGGAGAAGAGTGATCTGCGAGTGCGACGATAGTATTCCTTGGTGAGCTATGAATCTGTGAGAGACGCGCCTCAAATATGGTTGCTGCGGAACGGAAGTAGTGTTCCGAGGAGTTTGATGGCGGAAACATAGGGAGGTGTTGACAACACCGAGGCACGGTTGGGGGGAGACCCAGTCGGAGCTGACACACCCGAACGAGCGGTACGCGTTTCGGTGACTTGATGTGAGGCGCCGTGTGATTGGTCGGAGAGAATTTGAGGACCTAAGCAGCACCGAACCTCGGCAATGCCAGACCCGTGAGTGTGTAGGTTGGGCGCGTAGGGGTTCGGCGAATTCTTTGTGTGACAGGTTCGGACCCGAACTGGAACCCGACTCAACGGCCAAATCTTGGTTTTTGCCACCTGTGTTTTGTGACCCGGGCGAGCGAATTCAAGGGGTAACATGCGTCTTCGCACACCAATATCGCCAAACCGTGTAATGCAGCTGTGTGCTATTCCACAGAAAGGTCGGTCAGAATCAGCCTACCGAATTCTCCCTGCTTGTCAGAATCAGGTCTAGCAAATCTAGTCGGCACTACTACCCTTGAGCAATCAGGCATAGGAAGGCGGCTTGATCTAAAATAATATAAACTGCCATGGCGTCTGTTCCTGGAGGTGCGGTAGAGGGAAATCCGACGGGGATGCGGGCTCTTGTAGCTAAAATCCAGGATTCTTATCGGAATGCGATAGCGCAGCAGCGGCCATGGAGCGAACTGACGGATCGGTCGCTGTTCGCGAGACCCGACAATCTTAACGACGCGCTTGGGAGAATTCGCAAAAATACCAGTTACTTTCAGGCGAATTACCTCTCGATCCTTATTGTCGTCGTTATTCTCTGCATGCTCTGGAATCCGACTGCCATTCTCTGGCTAGCTCTCCTCGCAGCCGCTTGGGTTTATATCTTCATGGCTCGTACGGATGCGCTGATCATCGCTGGAAGGACCCTCAACGAACGCGAGAAGTTTCTTGCCATGGCGGTCATATCCATCGTTGTCGTCTTCGGGCTGACGTCCGTCGGATCTATTCTCATGTCGGGTCTGGTGATGGGTGCTGCTGCGATCGCCGCGCATGCGGCCTTCAGGGTCCCTGACGACCTTTTCCTGGATGACAATGAATCTGGAAGCTTCCTGTCGTTCCTCGGAGGAAGAAGTACTGTTCCCATTCCAACGGCCATTTAAGACGATTAGCTTCGTCCGTCCGTCGGATGCAGCTTGTTCGAGGTCAGCCTTCGCCCCGTCCCTGCGGTTATCTGATGCAAGTCTTGGAGTTTATTACGTCTGCTCCCATTGTCACTGCAACTGATGTGCTTCACCTGTCTCTCAGCTTGCCTGTGTGCATCACCTGGACACATACGGCATCTTGATACATTAGCTCCACATAGGCTTCATTAGCTCCTCTTGCTTTAGTATTATGTCCGTCCCATTCTGCCCTAATCCCCCCTAGATGCTGCCATTTCAAACTCCAGATTGAATCCCTAGTGAGGGTGCCTATTCAATAATGGTACTGCATCCTCTGTACCTTCTAGTCACTGGCTAGTATCATGAAATCTCCATGTATAAGCATTGTAAATTGTGATCATTTTAATAGGCTCGTGTCTGAGAACAATGCCATATGATTACCTCACGAGCAGATATACTCAGAAGAAGAAAACGAATGCCCTGCCACAGCGAACGGTGGCTTGCCTGAAGCCATCACCTCGCCAACAGTAACGCCTGACAGCGACGACCCTCTACACTCAAACTCCACGCGCACGCGGTATGCTGCCATCTCCTTAGCCTTGCGGTCCTCCTCTGCCTGCTTCTCCTCCGCTGTCCTCTCTGCTGCTCCGTGCACCAAGTCATCTGGAATCACTGGGATCTGAGCCCTCAGGCGCTGCGGTGGGTCATTGGACTGGCAGTGTCCGTAGGGTGGGCGGGTGGGGGTAGGAGCCAGAGGGTGGGCGGGTGGGGATAGGAGTCAGAGGGTGGGTGGGTGGGGGTACGAGTCAGAGGGTGGGTGGGTGGGGGTAGGAGTCAGAGGGTGGGTATGGTTGGGAAGGTGAAGAGATCCTTGTTGGAGCAGAGTCAAGAAGCAGATTCTTTGCTGAAATGGTCAATGAAAGTTGACAAACGAAAGAACGTGGCACTAAGAATCGAAGCAGGGGTTGTGCGGAAGAGTGGTTGGGAGATGTGAATTTATGTGGGTGATGGCACGTACATTGATTTGCGGGACATGCCACCTCAGCTCCTTGGTTCATGGGTCAAGCTGTGCCCTGCCAGGAATTCAGGGATCACAGCGAGGGGAGAATGCAAAACAGGAAAGGGAAGAGTACACAAAGATATACTCGCCGGTGACCGACCGAGTGACACATCGCACTAGGTAGATGCAAGACTTCGCAAGGGTGGATATAGCAGCTAGGTTTGAACAACGCTGCTTATGGAATCAGGGCGCTTACTCTGGGTTGAGGCGGAGGGAGGCGGGCGAGAAGGCGAGGGAGAGGATGAAGGTGACGTTGAGCAGTGGTGCTTGCAGGTAAGGATTCGCCACGTACTGCACAGAGGGTGGCCAGAGTAGGGGGAGGAGACATGGATTGAGCATACGCACACACATCAGTTACAGGTGGGCATGTGTTTGGACAAGAGAAATACAATGCTGTGAGTGGAAAACATATGCTAAATGACATGTGGAGCACAACTGGGGTTAAGAGGGGGAGGATTCTGGCAAGAAAGATTAAGGCACGTTGGCAACTGAAGAGGTGAGGCACGAACCTGGATCATGAGTGAGAGCGCTTCATCACTCCTCCTTGTCACGAACCTGGCGGACAGTGACGGCAGGCAGGGATGGCAGGCAGAGCACAGTAAAACGACAAATAGAGCACCACTGAGTGAGAGGTGAGAGCACGGGCGAAAGGACGCACAGGTGGTCCAGCCAGAGGCCTCGACCAGGGTCTCAGCCAGCTCTGGACCCACCAGAACCAAGCCCTAACCTGCAACGGCGGAATCATTGCTTTCTACCACACGTTTTCTTAGACTCCACCTGTAAGTTGCTGCAGCAGCAGCATGCAGCCGGACCCAAGCAGGAACCTAAGCCACCCACAGCGAGCTCGGATCTGGAAGGGAAAAAACCATGTATTTGGAACTGCGCAACTTTGCTCACACACACACCCTCCCAGACTCCCTGTAAGATGGAGCACCACACAGAAAAAAAATGAGGCTCGCACGCACCTGAGTCGCAGTGGAATGGGCGTGTACCGCGGCTGCAGGCGATACTTCATCAGCACAAACTCCTGCGCCCGCCCCTCCGCCCCCCCCGCCCCCTCCCCCTCTCGCCCCCACCCATCCCCCTCCCCCGGATTCACCACCTCCCCCATGCCCTCGTCCCCCTCCCCCAGCAGGTCCGCCATGGGGGGCGGCTGGGGGGAGGCTGTGACAGCGGAGGGGGCGGAGAGCGGGGGGAAGGTGGTGCCGGGGGGAGGCATGCGGAAGTGGAAATAGCCCTTCCCCAGGTCGCTCACTATGCCTGGGCGCATGGTGCAGCGCTGGGAGGAAGGGGGGGGGAGAGGGTGGGGGAGGGGGTGGATGGACAAGAAGCGGAGGAGAGGGACAGCAGAGGGGCGTGTGGACGGGAGGGGGAACATGTGAGGGAATGCAGTGGGGGGAGGAGAGGAGAGGCAAGGGTTCCTGCAGAACACAGCAGGGCAGGGCACGCACCTTGATGGCGCCAGAGCCCTCCAATCGGAAGGAGAACTCATCAGGCACACTCGCATCCTTCTCCGCTCCTCTACCCACCCCCGCCACTCTCGCCCCCCCGCCTCCCCCACCAATAGCGCCACCGCCACCCCCCATCGCCCCCCCTGCAGCGAGCGCTGCGGCCTTGGGCGTTGGGAGGGCGAGGAAGACGGTGCCGGAGAGGCGCACGCGCGTGAGCGAGGACCCAAGGAAGTCCGCACTGATGCGCTCCTCCACTCGGAACATGGGCTGCACGGGGCCTGCTGGCGTGGCCGGTGTTGTTGCTGCTGGCGGGGTGCTGGCTGCTGGGGCTGACACTGCAAGGGAAGGGGTGGGGAGGAAACAGAAAAGGCGAGAAGATACGGCTTTTGAATCGGCAAAAGGAGATTGGGGGGGATAATAATTGACATCAAGACATTGAGTGCCCAGAGCTCACCATCCATGGCATGGCATGGCGCCCATCACTACTCACCATCCATGGCGCCCATCACTACTCACCATCCATGGCGCCCATCACTACTCACCATCCATGGCGCCCAGCCCAAGAGCCACCTCCAGCTGCCGTGCTGCAGCCACCGCTGACCCCCCTGCCGCCCCCTCTCCCCCCCCCAGCGCCGCGCCCAGGTCCCCCCCGCCGCCCAGCCCAAAGGCGTCCTCCTCCCCCTGCTCCACCCCAAACTCTGCTGCGTCCAGCCCGCCCCCCCACGCGTCCCCATCCCCCCCCAGCAGCGCGCTCCCCCCGAAGGCCGTCCCCCAGGCGTCGTCCCCCTCGTCGTCCCCCAGCGCGGCCAGCCCCCCCAGCCCCTCCGCCTCCAGGTCCGCCCCAAACGCGTCCGCCATGCTGTCTGACGCGAAGGGGTCCAGCGCGGAGGGGGGGGGGGCGGAGGACAGCCCCGCCTGGGGGGGGAAGGGGGAGGGGGATGGGGGTGGGGAGGGGGAGGAGAAGGGGGATGGGGAGGGGGAGGGGAGGGGGAGGGGAGGGGGAGGGGGAGGGGATGGGGGAGGGGGAGGAGGATGGGGGGAGAAGGTTTGGGAAAGGGTGGGTTGGGAGAGAGGGGAAGGAAGAGAGGTAGCAGGGAAGGTGGGAGGTTGAAGAAGGCGGGGCAAGAGGACAGGCAAATGCAGCAAGAAAGCAGACAAGGTGGACAGCAGACGGAGCGGAGAAGGAGAAGTTGGGGGGAAGTGAAAAGAAAAGAGGGGCACGAAGAAAGAGAAAGGCAGGAATCTTTAGAGAACATGAAGAGAGGTGCATCTCACCTCGAGCTCCGCAAGCAGCGATGCGGGATCATTCTCAGGCCTCTTCCCCGCACCCCCTGCTGCCGCCACATCCCCCACCCCCCCCGCCCCCCCAGGACCCGCGTCCAGCAGCGCGAGCTCGCCCCCCCCGCCCCCCAGCAGGCTGTCACTGGCGGCAAAGGGGTCGTCCGCGGAGCCCAGCAGCGCCAGCGCCGCCAGGGGGTCCGAGGCCGCGGAGGGGCGCGGGGAGGGCGTGGGGGGCGCGGGGGGGGCTTCGAAGGCGGGCTGGGAGGGTGCCGGGGCGAACGCCTCCATTGTCTCGTCGCCTGCTGCTATGGCCTCCTCTGGTAGCTCGAAGTGCGCTGATGACATGTACTGTGAGGGGGGGAAGGAGACGAGGGGAAGGCCCGAAGGGGAGAGCGAAAAGCGGCATAGGGGATTTTAACGGGTGGCGTGGCTGGGTCGGGACATGTGGATGCAGGCTGGGAGGGCGCTGGGGCGAAAGCGTCCATTGTGTCGTCGCCTCGTCAGGCAGCTCGAAACGGCTGATGACATGTACTGAGAAGAGGGAAGGAGGGGAGAGAGGGGGGGTGGTGGTGAAGGGGGGAAGAGGACTTTTTGGATTCGGACTGCTACACAGCCACCATGACACCCCCTCAACGTTCCTTCCTCAACACCCACCTTTCAAGGCCCCTTGCTCGCCACACCCCCTTCCCCCCCCCCCCCCCCCTACTCACCTCCACGCTCGCCAGTCGCTCCACCGCCTCGGCGTTGGCCACGCGCCAGCTGGCAGCGCCGCGAGCTCGATTCTCCCCGTCGGCGAGCGTGTTGGTGGCGAGCGGCACGAGCAGCGCTGCCCCGTCGCCCGCCACGTACGAGAGCACCGCGGAGAGGCGCGCCGCTCCGATGCCCTGTAGCACGTAGAAGAACGCCATGTAGACCTGGGGGAGGGAGGACAGGGGGGTTGCCGCTCGCCAGTTCAAGGGGCGGGAGAGGGAAAAGGAGGCCAGAGAGTGCACAAGGCAAGGTGGATGAAACGCGACAGTGGCACGACATGAAGTGTGTGCTCACCTCAGTGTACTTGCGAAATATCTTCTCTGGTGTCACATCCACGCCCTTGCACGCCGCCACCAGCACACTGCACACCATGCATGGGGCATGCAGCACAGGGCATGTGGGGCAGGAACCATGGGTTATGGGGTATAACGGGTGGACAATGCACTCGCATGACTT
Source organism: Closterium sp. Naga37s-1 (assembly GCA_947471745.1). Taxonomy (NCBI): domain Eukaryota; kingdom Viridiplantae; phylum Streptophyta; class Zygnematophyceae; order Desmidiales; family Closteriaceae; genus Closterium; species Closterium sp. Naga37s-1. The sequence goes on from CANJKZ010000575.1 coordinate 246,648, forward strand.
GTGCATGAAGCGTTGATAACAAAAGACTGCAGATGAAAATGCTCACCTGACGGCCTGGTTGACGGTGCTGATGCAGCTGTAGACGTTGAGCGACGTCTCGTCGTCGTCCGCCAGCATGAGCCCCAGCACGTATATGCTGTTCACCAGCCTGTACACCACTCGGTACCTGCGCGCACACACCGGCGGAACAAGGGAAGGAGCAGTGATGGGGGGCCGAGTGTGGAGGAAGGGAGGAGCAGGTGAGGGGAGAGCGGGCGAGCCCAGCATATAGGTGCTGTCTTCATGACGGCACGCTACGCCTCGCAGTGTGCGCGAGAAAGAATGCACTACAGTTTTCCTAATTCCCCCTGATTCCCGTCGCACGCACCGTCGGTCGCTGCCGACGACGACTTGCCCGCTCGCAGCGGCCAGCGGGTCGTCGCCGAGGCGATCGAGCATGAGCGCCTGATTCGCCGGCTGCTCGTGATGCCGCACGCTGCTGTCCGCGTGCCGCGTCGTGCGGAAGCTCTGACACGCCGCCAACGCGCGCTTGGGGGGGAACCATACCTTGCTGCGGCGGACTCGGGGGGAATCGGGGGAAAATGGGGAAGCAACGGCGAGAACATTGAGGGACGGGAGATGCAACAGTGAAGCCGGAGACGGCTGCGGATTAGATGGGAGTACGGTAGGGTGGGGAATGGCGAGAGTTGATATTTGCCAGCGATCAACGGACAATGGGAACTCCTGAGGCCTGATTGCGTGATGCTCACGACTGGACTGACGCGTCGTATTGACTAGCATAGGACGACACGACAGCTAGATGACATGACCGCTAGATGACACCGTTGTTAGTTGGCGCGATTGCTAGAAGACATGGCTGATACATGACATGAGTGTTGCATGACACAACTCGTACATGTAACGGCTGCTTGATGACACTACTCATCAGACGTCTGATACATGACATGACAGCTATTGACACGAATACTAAATGACACGACTACTATATTACGCGGCTGCTAGATGAATGTCCCTTACGTCTGAAGCAGCAGGTCTGGTCCCTGTGCTGGCTGCAGCGCTAATGCGAGACACGCCATTGCGAGACGCTAAGCTACTAACGACGTATTCGTGACTAAGATTGACGCTCAGACGAATCAAAGCCGCTTAAGCTTTTCACGCTCGTGTCGCCGCTCGCTCTCCTAAACTGAATACGGAGCCAGCTTTTTATTCGGACATGGGAATGGCGAATGCTGGTTTTCATCTGATCAGTGCCGTAGAAATGCTCAGATGATCAGATTCCTGCGATGAGCAGATGGCCCATCTCCGCTGCGCTATAAGTGGGTCGCACTAAGGATCGAGCCAAAGGTGACCAGCACCATACCTAAACGCACCGTACACGAACTTAGTTCATTGCCACTGCAATTTTGTTTATGAGACTCGCGTTTTTTCACAGAATGATAAGATGCAGGAACACTACTGAATGCCAGAATGTACATAGTATACCAAGGTTACACCAACAGTACTCCATTTATACAACCATCATTCTCTGGGTTGTTGGTTACTTGGGCGTATTTACCTGCACAACAAGCAATCACCGTCAGGATACTCGTCAAACATTAATCGCAGCACAGAGGAAGAGGAAGAATCAAATTGAGTAGTGGAAACGGAAGCAGATATAACAGTCTTACCCCAAATGACTTTGCCAGCTGGTGTGACCAACCCAAGCTCGCTCACGTTCACCTGGAGTAAACGGGAGGCATGGGCGGAATGAAGGGGTAACAGGATGAGGCAGTGGAGACATGATACAAAACACACACCAAAGAGTCACAACAACAGAAACCATGGGACCATTGCAAGGAGGAGGATATCAGACGGATCCGCATGGCTGCAGCTGCATGCATGTATGCATGCATACGAGCATGCGTGCAGTGCATGTGCGAAGCATGCATACCTCAATGATGGTTCCCTTGGTGATGACCCCCATGGACGAGTACATGGGGCCGTTGGGGTTCTTCTTCACACTGATGATGTCCAAATGGAACGTGCACTTGAGCTCTGGGTGGGTCACATGCGCCTGCATGCACGCACGCAAGCAGCACATTAGAAGCAGGGTGTTAGTAGCACAACAGTTGCTAACACGAAGAGAAATTGGAGGGTTGGGAGGGGCCAGCGGGATGTGGTGATGCAAGTCTGCAGTAAGTGAGAGGAGTGCACAGAGAGTGAGAGTGTGGGGTGGAGTGAAAGTGTGGGGTGAGTGAGAGTGCGGCGTGAGTGAGGAGGGGGTGGGGTGCGTGAGGGAGCTGGTGGCGCACCTTGGTGAAACGCAGAGCCATGGGGCGGATGAAGCGCTCATACTTGGGTGGCTTACGAGTGAACCCTGGGCCCACAAAGGTGACTTTAGTCACTAGCCTCTTCCACTGCTTGGCTGCACACAAGAAGGCAAAGCGGCAATTCAGATAAGAGAAGGAACTGAGTCAGAAACCATCTAAGAGGAGAGAGCAGAATGTGCAGTTAAACCAGTTTGACTTGAACTGCAATCAGAGCCAAGCGAAAGTGAACGAGGGGTGGGGCGAGGCTGAGCAGGCTTACTTTTCCTCTTCCCTGATCTGACCACTTTGAACATCTCATCCTCTGCTATCGGCCGAACCTGCAGTGCACAGCGCAAATGGAGGCAGAGGGGTATGGTTATAGGAAAAAGCAATATGGCTGACGGTGCAGTGAGGTGTGCAGTAGCAGACCTGCTATGCAGCAAATCACACGATCCCACACCATGAAACGGCATGTGATGCCAAGTCAACTCAGTGAAGCATCACGCCATGCATCAAAGCTGCCGTACCTTGGGCAGAGGCACGTCCCACTTGCCGGCCTTCTCCTTGCGCTTCTGCTTGATGGTGTTGCTCAGCACCTTGGCGCGCGCCGTTGCCTCCCTCTCCAGCAGGTACGCCGGCACCGCGCCCTCCGCCACTGGCGCGTCCGCCTTGTGCTTGTTCGTCCGCTCCGCGTGCATCGCCAGACTGCACGGCGGAGCGGAGCGGGGGAAGAGGGAGAGGGAAAAGGGGAACGGGGGAAAGGGGGAGGAACGGGGAGGAGTTGGCATAAGGGGAGAGGCGGAAGTGAGACGAGCGGGTGGATGGCAGTACAGGAAACGAGACAAAGATTAACAGCGCGCGACCGAAGGAGACAATGGGAGACTTCAGATAAAGACTTAGCGTTCCAGGGTACGAGAACTGGTAACTCTAACTCACGTCTTCTTCATCGTCGCCTTCTCTTGGTAACGCTTCTTCGCGAACATCTTCGCCTTGAGACCGATGGTCTGCGAAATTCCATCCAGTACGGCACGCAGGAGAAACACGATGAGCGAGAACCGGAGGTACCAGGAGCCGGGTCTACTAAGAGAAACTCTGAAACGATAAAGAGAGCAATCCGATTCCCATAATTGACTCACGTTCCGCGCAATCTGAGACGTCTTGTGCACTTGCCGAGCCTCGCGCTTGCGCTTCCGCTCGAAGTGATCCAAGCGGAAGCCATGGCGCTTCTGATGAAGCTCAATGTGCTCGCCCTGCGGCTGCACCGCTCAATGCCAAGGAAAGGGGATGACGAAGAAAAGGGGTTTGGTGGGGACAGAAGAGGGTGGGGGTTTGTGGGGTGTAGGGGAAGCATAAGTGAAAAACGGAGTTACAGTTGTGACACATATGCCGCTGAAGGATAATATCTAAGAGAAAAAACCGACGAGATTGACCAAACTGGAGGACCAACTTCTTTCGGAAACGATCGGTGCACGAACGACGGGAATATTATCGCGGATAACGCATACCAGCAGAAATGCGTACCATGGTGGACGAATCAGTCCTTGCAGAAACACGCTAGGCGACTTGCGTGAGAAGATTTCTAAGACAAGAAGAGTTTCCTTAGGCAACGTCTGGGGAGAGCGCTCCGTGCGCTATGGAGCAAGGAACTGAAGAAAGGCAGACGCAAGGACTCAACGGTCAGTACTTGAGGCTGCGGTCAGAATGGTGGAGGGAAGGAATATCATGATTCTCTTATTAACGTAAATTGAAGAACTTGCCACGGTGTACAGTCAATTCAGAAATCGTTTTCGGAATGCATAATAAAGGATACACGTTGCCGTATTCTCCCAGTGGTTTCTCCCATTTCGCAGACGCTTCGCAAAGAACTTGCAACTGACCATTCCCCTCGCCACCCAGCTCCATCACCGTTTCGTCCCTTTCATCAAAACCTGACCAAATCCAATCTGCGGCTGTGAGCGGTGCTTGCGAAGACTCAGCTTGAGTCCATGCGACCGATGCACCTAGGATTTGCCGACAAAGTTTCATGGAATGCAGTTGTCAAGAAGCGAATAGCAAGGCCTGGGTGAGGCAGTTGAGCAGCTCAAGAAGCGAAGCGTCCATCTACCCGTCATAGAGAGCTGAATTCGCCTTGCAGCACCAGACCATCGGTGGATCTTTACAAAAACTACGTATTGTGGAAAGACTGCGAATAGTAGACCATCTTGTAACCTCCGTTAGATAGCCTTCTTCAGTAAGCGAGTTTCGGCCCAGTCCAGTCTTTATTTATTGCTCGCGGACCCCTCCCGTCGAGCAAAAGGCGGAACGTCTCGACGCGTGACTATGGTGCGGTGGCACGTGCCGGGTCTGTCGACCAGCAGCGGCTCGAGCATAGATGGCGTCGCGGTGAAAGGCGACACGGCAAAGCTGCAAAAGCTTCTCAGAAAGGGCGCGGACGTGAATGCGCGTGCGCGTGAGCCGGTGCTGGTGGGACGGCGCCCGCTGCATGCTGCCGTGGCCGCAGGAAACGAGGCCATGGTCGAGGCGCTTCTTGCTGCGCGTGCTGACGTGGACGGAAAAGACGATGTGAGTAGTACCCTCTCTTGCAACGCCATGCAACTGCATTTTCACCCTCCCTGCCTTCCTATCCCGTTCCGTCCGGTCGGACACTTGCTCCCCCCGACTAATGCGTATCCCTCGGTCTCAACGTGCGTGATTTCGCTGCAGTTCGGTCGCACGCCCCTTCACTACCTGGCGGCTAGTCCGACCCCCCGTCTGGGCATCCTTTCGAATCTGCTCAATGCCGGCACCGACTACGCCATCCGAGACAGGGTGAGTCTCCTTACGCTTCGTTTCTCCACGTGCATCCTCGTTCCACCCCCTTCATCCACAGTCTTCCGTGCATCGCAATGAATCCACGGGCTCAACCGTCCCCTTTGCCGTCTCTTCCTGCCAGAGTGACAGCATGCCCATCCACGTGGCGATGGCAGGAGGCCACGTGGCAGTGCAGGAGGCGCTGACGGCGTTCGCGTTGGAGCACAGTGCGGAGTTTGCCTTCTACGAGTCGGGGCAGTGGCGCCCCTTCAACAGCGACGCATCGCGCCTGCTGGGCTTTGAGCTCGCGGAGGGCGTTGGCTTCGCTGCCCTCGCCACGGCCACCGGCGCGCACTACATCGTTGACTTCCAGCAACAGCTGCAGGTGAGGGACGCTTGTTGGCATCAGCACAACCAGAGAAGTCCAAGAACAGGCAAGGGAGCTTTCTAGGCAGAATCTACCCTCGAATTGATGCATGCTGTCTATTGTCTTCCCGCTCATTGTTGTCCGCCTCCATCCCACACTTGTCTCCTTCCGCCTGCCTCCCGTCCGTCCACCCCATCCACCTCCCCGCCATCCCTTATGGCAGTTCAACGTGTCGTCCTTCTTCTGCAAGTCCATCAGCTGGCGAGTGCTGCCCAGCGGTCGCTGGAACCGTCCTCCCAACCCACACCAGGGGCTGCACCCGGGCAGCCAGGACCCGCGCCTCATGTACCGCTACGACCAGCAGCTGCGCTCCCTCGCCCAATCCGGTGTCGACATTTGCCCCGTCTACTTCTCCCTCACTGGCCTTCCCCCACACCCCCTGCTCTCACAACCGGCGCCCAGCGCTCAGTTTGTCTCGCACCTCTCCTCGTCGCCGCGCCGAGATGGAGAGCATGGTGATGGTGGTGATGGTGATCAGGATGATGGTGCTGATGGTGATGCGCAACGGCCGTCTACTTCCTCTGCTGGAGTGGCTGCAGCTGCCGCTGCCCTCCCCGCTGCTCTACACATGTCTGATGACCTCTCCAGTGATGTCCCCGACTCCGAACCAAACACCCCTTTGGTCCGGCGCCAACCAGGGGAACGTGCAGCTGCTGGTTCGGATGACGACGAGCTGCCGAGGCTGCAGGCACTGAGGTCCGGCACAGATGAGTACGACGAGATTGTGGCTCGGTTCGTGGCTGGGATGCTACGGGACAGGAATGACCGCCCGAACAGCAGCTTCCGGCAGAACAGTGTGAGTGGAGGGGTGGTGGAGCAGGAGGATGGCATGAGGCCAGTGACAGTGTCGTCAGTGCAGCAGGTGCTGCTGCCTGCTTCCCGCACACAATCCTTTGACGAAGCTGTGAGAGAACTCAAGGAAGCAAGGGGGGGCGATGGCAATGTGCGGCTGGCATGGCACGGGGCCCCTCGTATGGCAGTGGATCGCATAGTGTCGAGCGGTTTCTCCCTCTCCTCCTCCGCTGCTGCCCGCAACGGCAGGCTGTATGGGGATGGGGTGTACCTGGCGCCAGAGCAGAGGGCCTACACGAGTGCAGAGTTTGCGGTAGCGGATAGCGAGGGGCGCAAGCGCATGCTGCTGTGCCGTGTGGCGCTTGGGTCGATGGAGGCGATTCCGTTTGGGTCGTCCCAGCAACGGCCTAGCAGTCTTCGGTTTGACACGGGAGCTGACAATGTCAATGACCCTTCGCGCTATGTGGTGTGGGAAGAGGATGTGAATGACTTGGTGCTCCCCACGCATGTTGTTTCCTTCCGCTACTGTTGAAAACAGATGTCATCCAGCTACTATTCCCTTGTTTTCAAATGCCTAAGTTATGATGATGTTATCATGACGTGTGTCTGATTGTTAAATGTTTGGAAGCCTTCCCAGCACTTTGATTCTCAGGTTTCATTATAAGTTTCAGGTGTAGCACAGTGGGTGTGCTTTTGGTAAATATTTTGGGAAGATGCCCCATTTTGATAAAGGTCCAGCTAACGACAAATGCTGCACGTGGTGGTGGTGGCAGTACGCTGAGGGCGACAGATTTGGTGGAGGTAGAAAAGGGGTTGCAGGATGGTCGTGGTGAGGGATGGAGCTAGATTTAGTAAGGTGAAAACGGTTTCTTTTCGTTTCAATAGGATAGGATGCGGTTAATAGCGGCGATTACTAGAGGTACATGCGGCTCATCCATCACGTGTGTTGGTGCATCCAATCCGCCCGCCTGCCCTTCGTTTCGGTCACAATCCTCACCCCTCTCCTCTGAGCCTTCGATACAGCGTCCTTCAGCCCCAAGCTCCCGCTGCTTGGCCCTCCCTTGACTCCTATTTCGGCACTCGAACGAACAAAAGCTCAATATTTGACCGGCATTTGCGGGAAGCTCCTAGATTACTTCTAGTGCTAAGTTCACCTAGTTCCGTTGGCTCTTATCTCCGTCGTCTCCCGCTAGCGACGCTCCAAACAAAAACACACACACACCAACAACAACCTTTGAAGTTTCTGCCATGGATGACATGTCGGCGCAGAACGTAGCGTCGCAGCTTCTCGACCTTATTCGCACGCGACGACAGCCGATATCGCAGGAATCGTCGCAAGGACTGTCGCAGCCGTCGTCGGTTGCTGACATACCGAGAAATGTATCGCAGCAAGTCGCGAGCGGTCGATCCCCTCTAGACGCCTCGACCTCTTCGTCAAAGCTCGTCAGCGCAGCGGACTACGTATCTGTCTCGGCCGTTAAATCCGCTTCCGCTCTTCTCGGGTCCGCTCATGTCCCCGCCCACTACTCACTCAGCTCTCGCTCCGCCACTGCGGAGGTCACGAGCTCGATAGTTACGCCGTCCGCCGCGGAAGAGTTGCGGAGCGGGAAGAGAATGCGGACGGAAACCGGCGCAGTTGACGCGGCGTGGGGGGAAGGCGCGGTAGGCCCGGCGACGCCGGAGAACGCGGGGTCGGATTCGTCCGCGGCGGGCGGCGCGTGGGACGTTAGCAACGTGCAGATATCGCAGCTGCTGCAGGAAATGGACATGTTCTTTCCGCCCGACGACGACGACCTCAGCGCCTTCGCGCTCGCCTTCGACGACGACGACCTCAGCGCCTTCGCGCTCGCCTTCGACGACGACCCGCTCGACGCCACCGCCGCCGCCAACGCCATCGCCGCCGCGAATGGCGCGGCGCCTGCGTTTCCCGCGCAGGACTCCATAGGGGAGATTCTGAACGGTCTCTCGTCTGCCGGCCCACCGTGTGCCGATTTGCCGGCTGTTGCTCCTGCCGTGCCGGCCGTTAGCGTTCCGGCCGTTAACTTGCCGGGCGACCCGGTGGCCGACGTGCATGCCATGCGCCGCGCAGACTCCGCGGACAGCGCGGGGGTCACTCCGCAGAGCCTGTCAGGGCTGGATAGTCCGCATAGCAGCTTAACCGCGGGGGGAGCGGGCGGAAGCACTGGCGGAAGCACCGGAGGCATGCAGACGCTGACGTCATTTGAGAGTGCGGAGCTGCGGGGGGACTTTTCGCGCGTTTGCTGGGTTGGGGAAGCGGAGAGGCCCGCGGAGGGGGAGGCGGCTGTGCAAGAAATGGGAGCGGGACAAATAGGGGAAACTGCTGTTGCGGGGAGCGTGGGAAACGGGAAAAGTATGGGCGGGTGGCGCGAGCAAGTACCTGCCACGTCAGCGTTGTCAGGGGGAAACGATGGCGGGGGGGATAATGGCGCAAGCGGAAACGGCAGCAAGGGGGGCGCGATTCCGGGCGCGCGGTCGCTGAGTCTGGGGAGCCAGTTCCGTCAAAAGCAGATTCTGCAGACGCTCTCCTCTCCGCCCACCGCCCCACAGGCGATGCAGTCGCAGGTGCAGCAGCAGCCTCAGCCGCAGCAGCCGCCGCAGCAGGCGGTGGTGCGTCCCGCAGGCGCAATGCGTCCCCCCATGCTGCCACCTCGGTATTCCCAACAGCTGGCGCAACCGCCCATGGCGCAGCAGGGGCAACCCCCCATGGCACAGCAGGGGCAGCAGCAGGGCGCGCAGTCGTGGCAGGGCGGAGAGCAGCAGGGGGGAGGTGCGGGGGGAAGGGGAGGGGGAAGAGGGGGAGGGCTGCTGAGGGTGCCGTCGGACTATCTGAGGCTGCTGGCGGAGAGTCAGGAAGGGGGGAAGCGCGCTCGGGGGGCGGAGAGTGAGTGGCGCGTGCAGCAAGTGAATCGCATGCTGCAGGCGCAGGCGGAGCAGCAGTCGTTGCAAGCACAGCAGCAGCAGCAGCAGCAGATGCTGCGAGAACAGCAACAGCACTCGTTTCAGCAGCAGCAGCAGCAGTCGTTACAAGCACAGCAGCAGCTGCAAGGCAAACAGCAAGAGCAGCAGTGGCAGGGGCAGCAAGAGCAAGAGCAGGAGGCAGGCGGGGGGGCGGTGGTGGTGAGTGCGGGCATGAAGAGCGACTCTGTGGCCAGCGCTGACATCACCGCGCTCCTTGAGGCCTACCCCCTCCCCCCGCAACCGTTGCAAGCACAGCAGCAGCAATCGTTGCAAGCACAGCAGCAGCAATCGTTGCAAGCACAGCAGCAGCAATCGTTGCAAGCACAGCAGCAGCAATCGTTGCAAGCACAGCAGCAGCAATCGTTGCAAGCACAGCAGCAGCAATCGTTGCAAGCACAGCAGCAGCAATCGTTGCAAGCACAGCAGCAGCAATCGTTGCAAGCACAGCAGCAGCAATCGTTGCAAGCACAGCAGCAGCAATCGTTGCAAGCACAGCAGCAGCAATCGTTGCAAGCACAGCAGCAACAATCGTTGCAATCACAGCAGCAGCAGCAGCAGCAGCAGCCATTGCAAGCACAGCAGCAGCAATTGTTGCAAGCACAGCAACAGCAGCAGCAACCGTTGCAAGCACAGCAACAGCAGCAGCAACCGTTGCAAGCACAGCAACAGCAGCAGCAGCAGTGGTTACAAGCGCAGCAGCAGGGATGGAACCAACCACAAGCAGTTCCCCAACCTCCCAATGGCCTCCACTATGTGCCGCCCACACACGCCATGCCACCCACACCGCCACCACCAGTAGCTTCTGCAAGCCTTCCCCAAGGAACGTCACCCGGCGAAGCAGCCACAGCTGGCCACACGCCTCTGGCTGCGCCCCTGCCTCCGCCCTTCCGCCCAGTGACGTCCCCCATGGAGGTGGCGCTCATGGAGTGTGCAGCGGCAGTTGACAGGCGCGACCTGGGGCAGGCGCACTCCCGCATGTCCGCCCTCGCGCACCTCGTGTCACCGCACGGCACCGCACAGCAGCGCCTGGGGTACTACTTTCTGGAGGCGCTGGCTGCCAGGATTGCCGGCACTGGGTCGGCTATCTATAAGGTGGGTGGGTCACAAGCCTGCACCTGCTCTCACTTACCCCATAGCACCGCACAGCACCACCTACACTCCCGCCAGAGCAGCCAAGCAGGGCCACTGAGCGCGTGCAATGCCCATCAGCGGTGGTTGTGGTGTCCCGCAAGGCAAGTATCGAGGCACCTCACCAGGCAGGCGTGTGTGCGGACCAACTTAACTCCAACCCAACCACCCCAAACCCCCTTTTCCTCTGACCCCTTCCCTTCAGGCGCTGCAATCCCGGCAGGGCAGCCAGCCCGGGCCATCCAGCAAGGCAATGCTGTCTGCAGTATTGGTGTTCTGCGAGGCATGCCCGTGGATCAACTTCGGGCACCTGGTGGCGAACGGCAGCATACTGGAGGCAGTGGAGGGGGCGAGGAGGGTGCATGTGATCGACCTGGGCATCACCCACGGCACGCAGTGGCCCACGCTGCTCGAGAGCCTCGCCACGCGCCCTGGCGGGCCCCCGCACCTGAGGATCACGGGGGTGGATGCGCCTCTCACCGGGCTCAAGCCTTCCTCGCTGGAGGTGTGTAGGATAGGATGCGTGGGATGGGTGGGCGGGATGGGTGGGTGGGATGGGTGGGTACTTCTGCAGGTGCTTGGGTGGGTGAGAGGGGGGGGAGGGGTGACGGTGCATGGGTTGTGCGGCACCTGCGCGGCACGTGGGGAGCACGGCGGGGTCCAGTGCATCTCACTGGACTCGAGCAGTGCTGGCTGCAGCTGCATTGCGTGGCTGCGTGGCTGTCTGCGTGCTTGCTATGCGCATGGGTGCATGTCGCTTCACGACCATCACGCAACACCAACCTGTTCGACTTTCTCCTCCTCACCTTTCCATGCCCTCCCCCTACTTCTCCCCCCTTCCTCCTCCCCCATGTGTGCCGCCCTTGCATGGCAGGAGACGGGGCGGCGGCTGTCGGCGTTTGCTCGGGTGATAGGAGTGCCTTTTGAGTTCACGCCCATCACGGAGCAGCTCGACGACCTCAAGGTGCGCCCCACCACCTGCCTGCCTGCCCGCCCGCCTGCCTGTCTCAAGATCAATATGCCTGCCGTGCGCGTCTGTTGCTCTGCATAGGAGTTCTCTTTGCACGCCAGTCCGTTCCTCCGCCCATTTCCCCCCGCCCTTCTATCTCCCTCTGCCTCCTCGCACTGCAACACACATGCTGTCCTCCTCTCCCGCCCTCCGCCCCTCACCACGCACTCTTCTCTGCTTCCCCTACTTGTAACCTCCTGAGTCCGAGCATTGAGCAGTGAGGAGTGACGAGGTTCTGATGATCAACTGCCTGCTCAGTCTGCATCGGATGCTGCTTTCCCCCTCGTTCTCTCCTCATCTCTCTCCTCCTCTCCCCTCATCGATCCCCCCCATACCCCAGTGCTTCACCTCTCCAGCCAGAGCAGATTACAGGGCGCGGCGATGGGGTGTTGGAGGTGAGCTGCCTGCGTGCTGCGGCTGCACCAGATGCTACTCTCCCCTCATCTCTCTCCATATCCCCTTGTCTCTCCCCTTCGCCCTTCCCTCATCTCTCGCTTCGCCCCCACTTCTCCAACCCAACCCCTCCGAGCACTTCGCAGTGAGGAGCGACGAGGTGTTGGTGGTGAGCTGCCTGCTGCGGCTGCACCAGATGCTGCTTCCCCCTCATCTTTCTCCCTGTCCCCTTATCCCTCCCCTTCGCTCTTCCCTCATCTCTCCCCTCGCCCCCACTCCTCTAACCGCTCCAGCCGGAGCATTTCGCAGTGAGGAGCGACGAGGTGCTGGTGGTGAACTGCCTGCTGCGGCTGCACCAGATGCGCGATGAGAGCAGCGCACCGCACGTGCCCAGCCAGCGCAACTGCACGCTCCAGATGATCCGCTCCCTCAACCCCGCCATCGTCACTCTCATTGAACAGGTGGGGGGGAAGGGAAGAGTGTGGAGTGTGGGAGATGTGGGGGGAGGAGAGAGTGGGGTGTTTTAGGTGCATGCAAAAATAAAACTCTGTCTGGCGATTTTCCATCTCCTTGTCAACTCATATCCACCATCGTCACTCTCCTTCTCCCCTTCCACCTCCTCTCCCACCTCTCCCACCTCTCCATGCTTCCTCCCAATCCCCCCCCCAGCACGCGGATCACAACATCCCCTCCTTCCTATCGCGCTTCCGAGAAGCCTTACACTACTTCAGTGCGCTGTACGAGTCGCTGGACGCCAGCCTGCCGTGGAACAGCACAGAGCGCGCGCTGGTGGAGGAGAGGATATTCGGGCGCAAGCTCGTCAACATCATCGCCTGTGAGGGGCGCGAGCGCGTGGAGCGGCATGAGAGCCACGCCCGGTGGCATGAGCGCATGCAGCGCTGCGGGTTCGTGCCGCGCGCTGTCAGCGCTGACGTGGAGGAGAACGCGCATGTGAGTGCTGACGTGTACTGTTGATGGGAAGTGCACCCACAGCGTTGGTGTTCGTTGCAGGTTGACTCACCCTCTGGTTCGTAACCTTTCAAGTAACTACTCACATCTAGCATGCAGCATTGGTGTTGGCATGCATTCTCATGTCGCACACGAGCACCTATTGCCAGCTTCCCTGTGCCCACTAACTCACCATCACATCTCCCCCCATAACCTCCCTGTGTGCACGCACCCCATAACCCACCGCTGCCCGCTATTCCCACAGCTGCTGCTGAAGCGGTACAGGGAGGGATACGGCATAGAGCGGCGCGGCGATGCGCTCATCATCACGTGGCGCCACGTGCCCTTCTTCGCCGCCTCCAACTGGTGCTGCCGCCCCGCCGCCCTGCCGCCACCCCCCCTCACACCCGCCCCCGCACCCACACCCACAGCCACAGCCACACCCCCCCTCACTCCCGCCCCCACACTCACACCCACTGCTGTGTTCACTGGTGCTGCCAATGCTGCGCCTGCTGCTGCAGCTCTGCCCTCCACCGACCCTGCTCCCTCTCCTGCTGCTGCTGGCTCCAACTCCAACGCACTCCCGTCTCAGCCTGCCGCCCACCCCACATCGCCTGGATTCGTGCCTTCCAGTGGGTAGAGCAAGGGGGGTTGGGCTTCTGAGTTTCCTGCTGCGCAGTCAGCAACTGCATAGTAACTTCTAACTGTAAAGCCTTTTGATATGCAAAGGGCACAGTTGCTGGCTAGATACTGTGCCTGAGTTTAATGTACAATAAATGGTACTTATATTACATGTGCTAATGTGTTGTACAACAAATAAATTCCTAAGTAATACCACACAAGGTGCTACCTCACCATCCACACTGGAGGTGTATGATAAATCACATCAAGCAGGAGGTAGCGTCAGTATACCTACTCTACTAGGTGCACCATGTGCACGCCACTCCACACCACACCACACATCAAGGGCGCACGCCCCACACACATTTAATCTAAGCTAGCATGGGCCTCCTCGCCACGCTCACACACAAAAGAATGTGCAGGCCATGCCTGGCTACTGCCGTTGGGAGCTGCCTGCTCCTGTGCTGTGCGTGCACAAGCCTGCTGCTCAGGCATGCATGCAACTCCGAGTGCAACCCAGAGTCCAACCCGTGCACCACCCCTCTCAGTCAACAGTATCGTCAACCTCAACCTCAACCGTCCCTCTCCCCAGCGCCTCTGCACAACTTGCACGCTCAGCACCTGCTACATCTGCTACAGCCGCTTGCTGCAGGTGCTACAGCGCTGCTACAGCCGGTTCAGATCCTGCTGCAGCCACTACAGCTCTTGCTACAGCTGCCACAGCTCCTGCTGCACCCACAACAGCCCCTGCTGCTGCCAAGGTCTTGCTACAGCGAGCAAAGGTTCTGCTGTGGCGCGGCTACAGCCCCTGCTGCAGCTGCACGTGTTGAAAGTGAGAGTGGTGGTATGCAGAGCGAGCGAGAGGCGAGAACACACTGGGCGAGTGCTGGCAGGGGGACGCGGGGGACATGTTGAGCGCGTGCGTGGAGATAGGGGGGAGCGGACCAGACCCAGTGGGCGGAGTGAGCTGCCCGTACTGTCCTGCCTTCCACGCCCTCTGCTGCTGCTGCGGCTGCAGCGGCGGCAACTGTGGCTCAGGGGCGGCGTATCTACTACTGGGAATACCCGAGCGCCTGCGGGATAATCCGCCGCCGCCGCCGCCACCGCTGCTGCTCCTTTCCATTCTCCCCTCCTCCTCCTCGCACTCCCAGATTGCCCCCGGACTGTTTTCCCCGCTTCCCCAGTCTCCGCTTCCGCCTCCGCTGTCCCCCCGGGCCATCCGCGAGCCCGGCTGCGCACGTAGCGCCACGTCACCGCTCTCTAGACCCGCGAAATCCGGGAAGCTCATCGACTTGCCCATGCTGGCGCCCAGCGCGACCCGCACGTCCCCCGCGCACAGCAAGCGCGGGGGAACCGCAGGCGTGGGGGCGACGTCTTGCGCTTGGAAGTTGGGGGGAAGGCGGCGAAACGTTTGCGGGGGAGCGATGGAGGAGGGGGAGAGGGCGAGGGAAGACATGTCAATTGCGAGCGAAGCGCGCCGAGTCAGCCGGGGAGGTCCGGATGGGCTGGCGGGCTGGCTGGAATCAACGGCGGGGAACGTTCGCGATAGGTAACCCGACGAGGAAGCCCCTGTCGACGCAGCATTTGACAGAGCGGCGCGTTGCCAGTGCTGTCGCGGAGCCGCGTCCGCAGCGAAGCGCGAATTGCCGTCCCACTGCGTTTGGTATGACTGCGGGTGCGAGTGCGATTTCGATGACCAGAGCGACTGGGATGGCGATTGCGTCTCAGGTTGCCATTCCATACTCCCGTGCCTCGCGTGAAAACAGCGACGCTGATGCGGATGATCCGGCGATTCGAGTTCGTCGGGATGCTCAGCAGGGGGCTCTAGGTAGGAATAACGCGCAACGGCCGCCTCGACGGACCCGGGCTCAGCAAGGTTCTGCGCCGACGCGCTTCGTCGCATACCCAGGCGTGATGCCGGAGGTCGCTTCGGAGCCGGCGCAAACGGAGCCGGCGCAGGCGCCGCCGGCGGCGATGGAACGGGCACGTTCTCCAGATCTTTGGCTGAGAAGCTGCGACGGATGCCGCCGCGGCCGTCGTTGCGCACGTCGAGGCTGTAGCGCGGCGCGGAGTTGGCGCGAGACGGCAAAGATGGGCGGGCGGCTGTTGATGAATGGAGAGAGATGCTGGCGCGGCGCAACTGCGACGGACCATGGCGAGGGGGAGAGAGGAAGCACGGATACAGCGTCAGAGGGCGATTCATGATCCAAGTCAACGGATGGATAACGACGCGCCCAACGGTAGCTCCGAAAATGATGGCGGTATTACCAATGCTCATGCAACGAAAGGCGAGGCAGTGTTGATGACCTTCACTCCGCATTCCGCAGAAGCCAAGGTCGCAAGGCTCACCTCTTTCGCCGTCCACGATGCGTCGCTCGCGGGCGACCGTTGATCCGGCGAGCTCTTGTCATAGTCACCATAATCGCGGGTATACTCGGCCAATCCGCCGGTCGTATCGAGCCGCAGCGGGGGCACGGCGGTGCCTGGATCGGTCTCCGAGGGCGCGTGGAGGAAGTAAGAGTTGCCGGGCCGCAGGAGTTTCTCGGGCGGGAGATGCAGGCGCGCGGAGTTGTGCGATCCGACCATGAAGCCCGGATAGTCCTTCATCACGCGCGCCACGCGCACCGCGTCCGCGTATATGCGCATGCCGCCGTCGGGCAGCATGAGCAGCACGGTCTGCCCGCGCTTGAACAGCTTCAGCGCCATGGCCGGCATTTTGGGGACCTACACGGGGTGACCGGACCGCGCTTGGGAAAGCGATGGACAAGCTAACGGTTCGAACTAGGACTGCTGAGCTAAGTGTGCCTCGAAGGACCTCAACCAGGAGGGGGACCTGGGAAATACGAAAAGCGGGAAATGAGGGAGAGTGGAGAAGTGATAACGTTCAGGAGGCAACAGAAATACGAGAGTGGAGAGAGGCGTGGTGATTTACAGCTGGAAGGTGGTCCACCGACACACGCCACGTGGTCCTCTGAGTCGTGTCGCTCGAAGAGCATCTTAGAACGGGAAGTGAGGCAATGGATAGCTTACTGTAGTGTGAGATGCTGCGGGGTGTGTTGCCAAAAAAATCAGGCAGCAAATCGTCCCAGCTGGGATGATGGGCATCGCTGAAATCACTCAACGAATTGAATGTCGCGTAGAGAATCGTTCTGCAAATGCGAGCGTACCGAACAGTGCACTAGTACGATAAACGACACGACACTAGTGCGCCTGAAAGCTGCCTGTCGCAATTTCCTACGATTCTGGGATGGTTCAGTTCAGAGCCCTCTCAGCCACTCGTTTGTTTCTGGGTCGCGGCAGCGGCGCGAGAGACTAGAGCTCCCCTGGTTTGGACGAAGACAAGTCTCGCCACTGCCCGGTAGGGCCAATCATCGAAAAGCAGTCAAGTTGTTCAGCCAACAGCCCGTCAGTGCTTCGATTCAAGGCCACATGCGTGGGACTCGTTTTGTAACACCAGCAAGGGACAGGGATTGCCCTTGTCACCAAACCGAAACCTGGTCCCTGCTTTTGACATCGTTGAAGTGTGACCACACATTGAGGTTTCGTCCCAACCCAACGTCTCTCACTGCAATCAAGGGGCACACTTCTGCAGTGCGTGCATGCGTCACCGCTGCCAAACAACTGTGCGCTGAACGTGTCCACACTGGAACTTGCCTTTCTTCTGGAACCAACAGAATTGATGAGTCAAATAATCCCCAAAATTCCACAACCGTGATAAGCGAAGCAACAGCTCCTGTTACAAGACAACTGTATACTACAAAACGTATACAAGACAACTTTAGGAAAACAAGCCCGGCAGTGATTTTTTTCTTTCCTTACAACGGTTGATTCGAAGTACCTCTTCCTTATTCTGTGTCTTTCCATAATCAATAAAAATGGTGATTCTTCACTTACTATGAGTGAAGTGAACTCTAGGGCTACACATTACAGAGAGGTGGAGGAAGTATACATATCATATTTACTTCTCTAATACCATATCGAAGCGTCACTTCTCTAATATACAGCAACGTGCACTGCACATATCGAGGTCTCACTTATCCCAACACCTGTCATGTCAGATCAATCAGACCAATCCCCTCCACCCCCAACCGCGCAATGCCACGTTCCAAGTCGGCCACACCGGAGATGGCAAGTATTTTTCTCTTCACTCCTTAGCGCGGTCCGTCGGTTCGCTTTGCAGCAGCTGAATGTTAAGAGTTACGTATGGCGGCGGAAGATACATGTCCCGTGCCAGGCGCCGCGTCCAACGGCGCAGCATCCGCGCCCCCATCAGCATGTCCAGACACTTTAGGGGAGCCAGCTGGCGCTCGTGCGCCGTATGATTGCGGCGTACGCCTAAGCGCGCCGAGCAGCTTGGCGGCGCAGCAGGGCGGGCGCGTGGCGGGGGGAAACGAGGAGGCGGTGACGGCGGGGTCGGTGCACCGTGCCATTGTGCGACACGCGCACTGCTCGCTCGCGTGCGGCGATCGCGACAACCTGTCGCCGGGCGACGTTTACCGCGCGGCTGCGATGAGCTTGCGAGACCACCTGATCGCGCGGATGGATGCGACGGAACGCGCTTACGACGACGCGGTGAGGCGCGCAAATCCGAGCGAATTGAGGGTTGGAGACTGAATTCGGATGAAAGATGACTAGTAGGGCGGTTGAGATGGTCGCACAGAGGAGAGAAAGCTTCGTCGTACGTGGATTTCATTAGAGAATGCGTTTGTGGACGGTGGCTGTGAAATGTTCCTCTTTCCCTTCCCATCCCGCCCTCTCTCGCCCTCTCTCCGTGCGTGTGCGTGTGCGTGTGCGTGTGCGTGTGCGTGTGCGTGTGAGCGTGCGCGTGCGAGTGCGCGGCGAGCAGGGGTGCAAGCGGGTGTACTATCTATCAATGGAGTACCTTATAGGGCGGATGCTGCAGCTGGCAGTCACATGCCTCGGCCTCGATGTAAGCCCGCCGCACTCTCGCCCTCGCTCTCACTTGATCCGTCCTCGTTTCGAACCGTCAACACATGCCCCACTCACGCGCCCTTCCACACACGTGCAACTTCTCCACCGCACCCTGTTACCGCCTCACTCCCGCTGCTCCCCGTGCAGCAACCCCCTCATCTCCACCCCCCCCCCCCCACCACCACCTTCTCCTTGCCCCCCCACTTCCCACCCCACTTCTCGCACCCACCTGCTCCCTCCTCTTCTCTTTCTTCCCCCTCAACAGGAGCAGTACATCAGCTGTGCGTGTCGATGGAGGAAGCAGTGGAGGAGGAGCGCGCCCCTCCCCACCCCCTTTCTCCCATCCCACCCCACCTCCCCCACACAACAGGAGCAGTACAGCGCAGCGCTGCAGCAGCTGGGGGTGAGCATGGAGGAGGCGGCAGAGGAGGAGCGCGACCCGGCGCTGGGCAATGGCGGGCTGGGCCGCCTTGCTGCATGCTTCCTTGACTCCCTCACCACTCTCAACCTCCCCGCCTGGGGGTAAGCTCCGCTGCTGCTGCTGCTGAAGTACTGGGTTGAATGTGCATGCTTGGCGATCAGTGCTGCCACCTCCCTCCCTGCCACCATGTGGCATGTGCTCCCACTCGCTCCTGCCCTTCGCCTGCTCCACCCCACCCACGCAGCTACGGAGTGCGGTGCCGCTATGGCATGTTTGAGCAGCGCGTGACATTGACAGGCCATACATTCCCACTCCCTCCTCTCTTGCTGCCTGCCCTTCCCCTGCCCTCCCCTCAAGCAGCTACGGAGTGAGGTACTGCTTTGGCATGTTAGAGCAGCGCATGACACAGACGGGCCATATAATCCCACTTCCTCCTTTCTTTCTACTTGCCCCCTTCCTCCCAACCCCCTTTCCCCACAAGCAGCTACGGGGTGAGGTACCGCTACGGCATGTTTGAGCAGCGGGTGGCGGCGTTGAGGCAGCAGGAGGCGCCAGACGCGTGGCTGCACCCGTGGGGGTGCCCCTGGGAGATCCCGCGCCCCCACGTGCGCCACCCCGTGCGCTTCTTTGGCCACGTGGCGGTGCGTGTGGAGGGCACGCGCACGCGGTACCGGTGGGAGGGTGGCGAGCAGGTGGAGGCGGTGGCGAGCGACATCCCCGTGCCGGGCTTTAAGACCGCCTCCGTCAACCGCCTCCGCCTCTGGCGCTGGTGAGGGAGGGGGACGAGGAGGGGAGGGGTATTGGTGAGTAAGGAGTGGTTACTTGGACTGTGAGAGGGAAGGGGTGCAGAGCTGAGTGTGTTGTGCTCTGCTTCGTGCCTACATTCTGTTGTGCTGTTATGTCTGTTGGATATTGCGTTGCGCCCATGCTGTGCCCTGCTCCACGGTGCTGTGCGGTGCACCCCTTTGGTTGGTGCCATGTAGACAAGTCCCTATGCATGCTCCCTCCGTTTCAACAATCCACACCCGTCCCACCAGCGAGCCGCTTTCGGGCGGCTTCGACTTATCCTTATTCAACGCGGGGCGGCACGTGGAGGCGGTGGGCGGGGCGGCGAGGGCGGAGGCGATCAGTGCGGTGCTGTACCCCGAGGACAGCAGCGAGGCGGGCAGACAGCTGCGCCTGCAGCAGGAATACTTCTTCGTCTCCGCCACACTGCAGGTGGGTTCTTTTGACGGTGGCGGGGGGTTGGGTTGGGTGGAGAGGGGGCGGTCATGACTTGTGCTGGCAGTGCTGGAGGCCATGCGCCTGCTGCTGGACGAGCATGGGGAGCTTGTCTCTGCCTCGCTGCTGCACTCATCCATCCCCTTCCTCCTCCCTCCCCGCCACCCTCTCCTCCCCCCTTTCTTCCGTCAGGACATAATATCACGGCACGTGGCGGCAGGCCGACCGCTGTCATCCCTGCCGGAGGCAGCAGCAGTGCAGCTGAACGACACGCACCCAGCTTTAGCGGTCCCCGAGGCCATGCGCCTACTGCTGGACGAGCATGGGCTGGAGTGGGGCGACGCCTGGCACGCCA
The DNA here is from genome assembly GCA_947471745.1 of Closterium sp. Naga37s-1. Taxonomy (NCBI): domain Eukaryota; kingdom Viridiplantae; phylum Streptophyta; class Zygnematophyceae; order Desmidiales; family Closteriaceae; genus Closterium; species Closterium sp. Naga37s-1. Next base: position 266,952 of record CANJKZ010000575.1, read on the forward strand.
CGGTGGCGCTGCTGGCATTCACCAACCACACCGTGCTGCCCGAGGCGCTCGAACGCTGGCCCGTGCCGCTGCTGCAGACCGTGCTGCCTCGAGTCATGGATCTCATATTTGAGATCAACCACCGGCACCTGCAGGTGAATGTGCGCCCAGCAGTCAGCTCTATGGCATCGCAGTCCACCATGTGACCTTGTGAGGGGCCAGCGCCATTGTGCCACGCCACAGCAATAGCCATGCAGGCAGCGCAAGAAACAGCCGCCCTCTCGTGGCGCTGTGTGCAGTGTGTTATTGGGTTGGGTCCTTACATTACTCTCTGCGCCTGTGCGGGTGGCCTTGCGTGCTTCACGCGGTGCAGGCACAATGCTCAAGTCTAGACGTTTCAAAAGTCCTAACCATACTCCTAGATTTGACCTGGTGTGTGCGCGTGTCCTCTGTGCGCGTGTCCTCTGTGCGCGTGTCCTCTGTGCGCGTGTCCTCTGTGCGCGTGTCCTCTGTGCGCGTGTCCTCTGTGCGCGTGTCCTCTGTGCGCGTGTCCTCTGTGCGCGTGTCCTCTGTGCGCGTGTCCTCTGTGCGCGTGTCCTCTGTGCGCGTGTCCTCTGTGCGCGTGTCCTCTGTGCGCGTGTCCTCTGTGCGCGTGTCCTCTGTGCGCGTGTCCTCTGTGCGCGTGTGTCTTCCTGTGCATGGTGGCTGGCAGGAGGTGGAGGCGAGGTGCATGGGGGAGGGGCAGCGCATGGCACGGCTGTCGATCATCGAGGAGAGTCACCCCAAGATGGTGCGCATGGCGGTGCTGGCAGCCGTTGGATCGCACGCCATCAACGGTGTAGCGGAGCTGCACTCCACGCTGCTGCGCACGCAGCTGTTCCCCGACTTTGTTGACCTCTTCCCCACGCGCTTCCACAACAAGACAAACGGCGTCACCCCGCGCCGCTGGCTGCTGCTCGCCAACCCGCGGCTCTCGCAGGCACGTGGGGGGAGGGGTGCAATGGGCATGTGGGGGAGGGGGAACAAGGGCCATGTGGGGAGGGAATGAGGCATTTGGATTGGAGGGGCAAGGAGACTTGGGTGGGGGCAGTGGAGTGTGTCACTCAATCAATCTAGTCATTGCTCTCCCACTCCCTCCCCTTCATGCAGGTGATCACGAAATGGCTAGGCTCAGAGGAGTGGGTGCGCGACCTCTCGCTCATACAGGGCCTGCGAGCGCACGCCAGCTCGCTCACTCCCACACTCTTCTTCCGCCTTCCCAACCCCTGCTCCTCCCCCTTCATGCAGGTGATCACGAAATGGCTAGGCTCGGACGAGTGGGTGCGCGACCTCTCCCTCATCCAGGGCCTGCGAGCGCACGCTAACTCGCCCGCGCTGCATGCTGACTGGACCGCTGCCAAGGTGGCCAATAAGGAGCGGCTCGCGGTGTATATTCGCAAGACGTGTGGCGTGCAGGTGGGAGAGGGGAGGGAGCTGTTTACAGGTGTGGGGATGGTGAGAGGGAAGGGAGGGAATGGCGGGGAAATAGCATCTCACACCGTGCATAGTTGCTTGCATACTCTCCTGCACCTTCCAGCCTTTCTTTGTGGTATGAATCTGGTGACACACACATACTAAGTGCTGGCGTGTGTGGCAGGTGGAGAGCATTGTGGTGTTTGACTGCCGCATCAATGCTCTCTTCACGCATGTGCGCCTTGCACCGGGTGCAATGCACCCTGCCCTGCCGCCATGTGCAGGTGGATAGCAGTGCACTGTTTGACTGCCATGCGAAGCGCATCCACGAGTACAAGCGGCAGCTGCTCAACATCCTGGGGGTCATTCACCGCTACAACAGCATCAAGGTGTGTAGCCCACTGGACCAGCACCGCTACAACTGCCATGCATGGGACATGTTCCGTGCATGTGTCCGCATGTGCCATGTGCCCTGCACGCGCCATGCAGCGGCCATGCATGTGATACCCCCCCTTCACCCCCCCCTCCCCCACCGTGCAGTGCAGCAGCTTTGAGGAGAGGGCGCGCATGGTGCCACGGGTGGTGGTCATTGCGGGCAAGGCAGCGCCGGGCTACTTCCGGGCCAAATGCGTCATCCACCTCATCAACGCGTCAGTGTTTTTTTTTTTTTTCTGTGCATGTGTTGTCTTGCTGTGCATATGTGTCTGTGCACGAATGCTCTCTCCATTCTCATGTACCCGTGCTGCTGCCTCTCACATGCGGCGCCCCATCCATCCACTCTCCCCACTCACCTCAACCCTCCACTGCCACTCAACAGTACCCTAGCCAACCACCTGTATGTCCCCCCTCATCCTCTCTCCACAAACTGTTCTAGCCTCGAATAACCTCATCCCCTCTCTCCCCCCGCCGCATCTTCCCACGCATCCCCCCCTCCCTGGCTGGCAGGGTGGCACAGATAGTGAACAGCGACGCGGACATCAGCGGCTTGCTCAAAGTGGTCTTCCTGCCCAACTACAGCGTCTCGCTCGCGCAGGTGCCTCACTCACTGCCGCTCTCTCTCACCCTCATGCCCACCCTCACCTTCACCCTTGCTCGCTTTGCTGCTTCCCTCCACTTCTCCACTATCTCCACCCTTTTCTTATGCACTCTCCGCCTCGCCATGCCCCCCCCGCCCGAGCTCTTCCCTCTCACCGCCCGCAGCTGATAGTGCCAGCGAGTGACATATCGCAGCACATATCAACGGCGGGCATGGAGGCGTCAGGCACGAGCAACATGAAGTTTGCGCTCAACGGGGGGCTGCTGCTCGGCACCATGGACGGCGCCACCATTGAGATCGCCAGCGCCATTGGGCGTGAGAACGTGTTTGTCTTCGGTGCGCTGGCTCACGAGACGCACTCGCTGCGCCACTCGCTGCGCTTCCGCCAGCCCATCCACGACGACCGCCTCGTTCAGGTGCTGCCGTCGCTGCTGCCGTGCCATTGCTGATTTCCTGCCACTGTGCTGCCATGCTGTCATGTCGCCTCGTTCACGTGCCATCCACGACGACCGCCTCGTTCAGGTGCCGTTCTGCCCTGCTGCTGCTGCCGTGCTGGCAGCGGGGCGTGTAGCTCAGGCCTCCTGCCCCACACATCCAGTGCAACCAGAGGCTGTCGCATGTCCCGCCACCCATGCCTGACCCACCACCAACACCGCCCTGATCCCTACTCCTCCTCCTTCCCCCTCTTCTTCCGCCGCTCCTCCCCCCCCCCCAGGTGGTGCGCACGATCGAGGCGGGGGTGTTTGGGCCGGCGGACGACTTTCGTCCGCTTTTGGAGTCGCTGGGCGGCGGCAATGATTACTTCCTGCTCTCCCACGACTGGCCCTCCTACCTCGACGCCCAGGTGCCACCTTCCCCAGGTGCCAACCCCCCGTGCTTGCCTTCCTCCCATCCATGTACCAACCCCCAATCCTTCTCCATGCAGCACTGCCGCCATGCGAAGTTGACCTGCTTGCCTCTTCATGCTTCTAAGGTTGCAGCTGATTGTCTTGTCCCTTCCAAACCGCACACTGATCGATACGCTCCCCTCTATTTATGGCTCTGCCTCTCCCCCAACCATTTCCCCACCATGGATGTGCATGTGTGTTGATGTTTGCATGTGTACATGTGAGCATGTGTGCATTTGTGCATGTATGCATGGGTGCATGTGTGCATGGGTGCATGTGTGCATGGGTGCATGTGTGCATCGGTGCATGGGTGCATGTGTGCATGGGTGCATGGGTGCATGTGTGCATCGGTGCATGGGTGCATGTGTGCATGGGTGCATGGGTGCATGTGTGCATGGGTGCATGGGTGCATGTGTGCATGGGTGCATGGGTGCATGTGTGCATGGGTGCATGGGTGCATGTGTGCCTGTGTGCATGTGAGCAGCATTCAGTGGACACGCTCTTCCTCAACCCCACAGAGTGGTGTCGCCGCTCCATTGTATGTCCCCTCCCTGCCCTCCCTCCCATCCCCTTCCTTACTGGCTCCCTCCAACTGCATCCCCTCCATCCTCTCTCCTCCATCCTTCCCTCATTCGGCACCTTCCATCTCCATCTTCCCCCATGCATTAGCTTCACCAGGCTTCTGGACTATCTACTTGCTTGTAGTGTGCTCCATTGTTGGGTTGAGTGTTTCTCTCAATGCGTGTTTTTAGTGTGTCTCCTTTCTCTGGTTGTCTTACACCACCTGTCCATCATGCTTCCTCCTGCCATGAGCCATTGCAGATAGCAGCATCAATGATGGGCCGATTCAGCAGTGACCGAACCATTGCCGAATACGCACGTGACATCTGGCACCTCCAGGTACGTTTTCGGCTGCCTTTTGTTGGTGATGTTTGCGTAGATCGTTGCATGTGTTTCCGTCAGATTGTCGCATGCAAATGGTTTTCTTCCACAATGTTCATTTGTGTTCCTTGGTACCTGTTGTCCTTGCAACTGTGTCCATTACAGCCTGTTATCGTGCCAGGGGTCCTCAACACTACGTAACCACGTTTGTATGCCGCTCCATTGTTCGTTATAGATACCACGAGGGAACTTTGATGCATGTATGTTTTTGTTGGTATTACAGTGGCTCCTATTGTAAATGTTTTTCAAATGGCAATCTTATGTATCACTAGCTAGACTTGCGTTATCGAAGCGAACTTGTCAAAGCTTGCGGTTGTTAGTTAGGGGTGCGCCTTCGCGCGGGAAAGATTTTCCCGCAGCCTTGCTGCCGACCGTTGACAGATGACGGCTCGGCACACAAAATGTTCAAAACGTTCTTTGTTTGGTAGCGATCTAATAAGCCGCCTCAAGGGCAGCGGAATGCTTTCCCATGTCAGCGTCAAACTCGTCAACGAGATTTTGTCAAAACTTCACCCAATGGTCGCCGCCAGATGTCAAAAAATGTTTCGTTCACCCAACGACAATCTTCATTGTACCACCAACCGTTCGCCATCGCTGGGAATGGTCGCAACCGTTCGCATAGTTGGGGTTTCTGCCCGCGCTAGGCTTCGCTCCAAGCAAAAACAGTCCTGCGACTCCAATGTAAATTTTATCGTCAAAGTTGTGCGACTTGCGAAAGTTGGGCTCGTGGAGATAGGAAGCTGTGCGAGGCACGTCGCATTGTGTCGCGCCGTTAGGGCATTTTGGAATCAAAGGCGCGCGGCACGTCCCAAGCGCCGCGTTGAGTCTCACGATTGATGGATGATGCTTCCACCGCAGCGCAAATGAAATCGCTGCCCTCCCTGAGGCGATGGATGACAAGTTTACGGCCATGCGACTAAGTGGCGCCGACTAAATTACCCCTCATTCTCCATTCTATCCATCGTTCCACCATCGTCGCTCGATCGTTTACCACATCGTCCAGTGACCGACGAGATCTGTCGGCGAAGGCATTCATTGATGCGCTTTCGTGGGCCAGTTTGGAGGCTTTCACATTTCCCGCTGCCGTCACTCGCAGCATTCGTTTTGATACATGCCCAGCAGGCACCTTGAAGCCAAACACCACCATTACCTCACCTTCGTCACGCCCAGACAGCGTCGTAACGTAACTGCAACTTCACCCATAATTCTCGTCTCTGCTACGATTCAGGCGCGAATTCGTCCGACTAAAATCTCTTAATTCCAGCTTCTCCAAGAAACTGCTTGCGCTATCCATGAGGACAAACCAGCATTAGCACCACGTACTTGTATCAGGCAGCGCAAAGCCCAGGAGTGTAGTGAGGGCGCAGAGTAGCGGGAGTTCCGCGTGCAATGTGGCCCGACTGCTACCCTCCCCGTCACGGCTTTCACAACGGCGCTGCCGGCGCCGCGTCAGGCCCGCATGGCCCGTACGGTCGAATTCAGAACGCACACTCGTTCCACGCACCCAGACAGCAGCAGCAACAGCAGCAACAACAGCAGCAGTCACAGCAACTGCAGCAGCAGCAGCAGTCGGGATTCTCTAACGGTCAGTTGCAGGCGCCGTTCGGATGCCAGTCCGCCCCCACCTCTCCGTCCAAGCCGCCGCCCTTCGCGCGGCGAGCAGGCAGCGCCGACGCCGGCTCGATAGCGTCGGACGCGGGCAGCGCGTACGCTGAGAGCTCCGCGTCGGGCGACGACGACGGGAGCGCGGGGTGGAGCATGGCGGGCGAGGAGGGCAAGTCGAACGACGCGTTCCACGTCATCCACAAGGTCCCCGTCGGCGACTCGCCATACGTCCGCGCGAAACACGTTCAGGTACGAACCAGAAACCAGAAACGATTGTAAATAAGCGTTTATCGCAGCATTTCTCATCCCGCAATGCGCCTTCTCACTCGTCCCTCCGCCCCATCCTCGCTCCCCCCAACACTATCCCCTCCCCGTCCCCCCGTGGTTGCGCGCAGCTGGTGGACAAGGACCCGGTTCGCGCGATCGCGCTGTTCTGGTCGGCGATCAACGCGGGCGACCGCGTGGACAGCGCGCTCAAGGACATGGCGATCGTCATGAAGCAGCAGAACCGCCCCGAGGAGGCCATCGAGGCCATCCGCTCGCTGCGCCACAAGTGCTCCGAGGTGGCGCAGGAGTCGCTGGACAACGTGCTGCTCGACCTCTTCAAGCGCTGCGGGCGCCTCGACGACCAGGTGGCGCTGCTCAAGCACAAGCTCGACATGATCCGCCAGGGCGTCGCATTCAACGGCAAGCGCACCAAGACGGCGCGGTCCCAGGGGAAGAAGTTCCAGGTGTCGATCGAGCAGGAGGCGACGCGGCTGTTGGGGAATCTGGGGTGGGCGTACATGCAGCAGGGGAACTATGTCGCGGCGGAGTCGGTGTATCGGAAGGCGCTGCGCGTGGAGGCGGATAGCAACAAGGTGTGCAACCTCGGCATCTGCCTCATGAAGCAGGCACGCATCGTCGAGGCGCGCGCGTTGCTCGAGTCCGTGTCGCCCAACAGCGACCCGCGTTGGGGATCCGAGTCGCACATTAAGGTGAGCCTAAGATGTCTCTTGGTCTCTCGCATTGCTCATCGAATTCGTTTCTCGCCCTCCACCCGTCCACCCGTCTTGCTTTTCTATCTCAACGCTCGTTTCCAACCTTCCTTCGTCTCTTTCTCGTTACGTGCCGCCATGGCAGTCGTACGAGCGCGCGCAGAGCATGCTCGTGGAGCTCGAGACGTCAGCGGCGGCGGCCGAATCGGCCAAGGACGGCGCAGCTGCCAGAGCGGGCACCAGCGGCGGGGAGGACGCTAGCGCCAGTGACACGGGCGGTAAATCCGCCGCCTCCGCCTCCGCGCCGTCCGCAGCACCCAGCGGCGATGGGGTCTCGTCCGACAAGCTTCCGCAAGTCAAGCCCGCGTTCCGCGGCATGTGTGGCATGGGCATGGGCATGGGCTTGGCGCGCAGCTCGTTCCAACGGCACTCATCGTACCTGTGCGAGTTCCTGGGTGCGCCCGACATGTGGGACTCGCTCATGGCGGACAGCAGCGCCGTCGGGGGGAATGCAACGGCGGAAGGAGCGCCGGCAGCTCCGCAAGGTGCCGCAGGCGGCTCTTCGGGCATCGCAGGCATGCAGTCGCGGGGACCGCCGGATGCGCCGCCGCCGCCGCAGCAGCAGCAGCAGCAGCAGCAGCGGCCGCTGCAGGCGCCAATGCAGTGCATGCGGAGGCCGCCAGCGACCGGCGGAATGGCGCGGACGATGAGCATGGGCGCGGGGTGTGGCAACCCGCTTGCGCGCTCCATGAGCTTCGGCGGAGCAGATGCGCGCGGGGGCCTGTCGTGCCTCAAGCCCAACGCACCCGAGTTCATGCCCGGGTCGTTCGGCCCCATTCCGCCTCCCCCCGGCCACGGCTCCGCTCCGCCCTTCATGCACGGCGCTCCGCCCCCGCCCCCCCCTGGCGACGGTCGGCGCACGCTCACCGCGTCGCGCTCGCTCCCCCCACTGCAGATTCCCACGGCGGGGTTCGCGCTGGCAACGGCGTCGCCATCACTCGTGTCACCGCTGGGGCCCATGTCGAGCGGCTCGCTCTCGTGCACCTCTAGCTTCGGCGCCGCGTCGTGGGATGACGGACTGATGATGTCAGCGTTCGAGAGTGACGACGACGTGCTCTGCGAAATGCCCAACGACAGTTACCAGCCGTCTGCTGCGGCTATCTCCGTTGCTGCGGGGGTCTGGGCATCGCAGAAACCGCCCACTTCGGCGCACCTCGCTGCCGCAATGCGCAAGGGCGGCGGATTCCCCGCGCCCGGGCAGCGCGCGCTATACAGGGGCACAGAGAACGTTCCGCAGTACATGGTGGGGGGTGCGCCCATCGGCGCGGGCGGGCCTGGCGCGCGGAGGCCGCTGGTGTTCGGGTGCGAGAACCCCGCGCCAATGGCGGCGAAGGCGCAGATGGTGGCGGGCGGGCTGATGGGCGGAGGCAGCATGGGCATGCAGATGGGCGCGGAGATGGGCGGAGGGATGGGCATGACGACGGTCATGGGCGAGCGCACGAACCTGGAGCCCCCCGCGCAGTTTGTGGGTGCATGGGGGGCTGTGGCGCAGGGGAAGGGCGCGTGGGGACCCGCATGGGGTGCTCCAGGGGAAGGGGGAAGCATGGGTGAGGGGGAGAAGGGGAAGGATCAGCAGCAGGCAGTGGCGGGGCAAGAGGTGGGGGGATCGGGAGTGAAGAGGAACCGGGTGCCTACCCCAGTAAAGGCTGCTGCTCCCAAGGGAGAGAGAGGGGGCGACGCGGAGGGAGGAGACGCGAGTGGAGCGCAGGAGGGCGGGCCGGTGGTGCCGAGGGCGCTGTGGGAGATGCTGGGGTTCACAGGCAGCCCTGACAAGCTGCTGCTGGAGGAGCTCAAGGCCACCGACAGCGCCAAGAAGCTGCTCGCCTCCGCTGGGTCTGCTGACAGGCAGCAGGGCAGCGAGCGACGCACGCTGTTTGCTGACACTGCTGATACTGTGGCTGCTGCAGTAGTGGGCGGTGCTGCTGCTGCCACCACTCTGACCAGCCCCACTGCAGGCAGCTCCCACTTGGAGGTCAAGAGACCCCGCCGCCTCCGCATCTTCCAGGAAATGACATACGTTGGAGCAGCTGCATAAACTGGAGGCAAACTAAACTGCCTTAATTGACTCTGATGCTGAACTGCCATAACTGGAGCTGGTAAATCTTACCTCTTACGCGCATGCAGGCACTGGACGAGACAGCCTCATGACAGCTTGTCTAATGAGGTGCCCAACTGCATACTTTGAAGTTCTCTTGAGTTGACCTTTTTAGCTGTTAGTTTATTGTAGGCTTTGTGATCCTTAGTTTAATGAGTAGATCTATTTATTTAGCACCTAGGACTATTGGTAAATCACTGTTTTTGCCAGCATACTAAGCATTCATAAATGTTTTCTTCAAATTATGTTTCAGTTATAGAGCTGAGGGCTGGTTTATATTGTCAAACACGGTGTTCCTGGTATCACTGTAGCACTCCTCTCTGGCTGGCGGGAAATTCTCGAGGCGGGACAGAACTTCGAAGTTTGAAAGTGTCAGAGCGCGTCGACTCAGCCAATCCCAAGGTCCCTGCACCTCTTTTCTCTGCACCTCTTCCCTGCACCTCTCTCCTCTGCCAGGGATATCAATGAGCATTGATCAGTCACCTGTACTTTTTTTCCAGATTCCAGATTCCATTTCTTCATTCATCCAAGCTTTGAGCTTTCCCCTCAGTATCATGAGCCAAATGTCAGAATAAGCTAATCGTTAGTTATTGAGGTCAACCTTCGAAGCGCGCAATCTGTATTCTATAGTTAGCAAGATGACGAAAGCGGCAGGAAGCATGCAGGGAGGAAGTAGGAGAGCTGTAGACCCACCAGAGTCGCTTATACCGAGTGTCTTGAACGAGTGTCAAGAATCAGTCGCGTCTCACCATAGAAACAGTTTGCTTCTCCTTCAGTGTGTTCGCCAACACCGAGACGATTTCTCGCCGACCTTTCTTGATGTCATTCGACCCGCTCTCCTCAGCACGAAAGCCGGCAGCCCTGGCGACAAGGTGCTTCGGTTCTTCAAGACATTCCTCGGCGTATTGGTCGCAGAGGGAAGCGAGGGCGAACGGGAGATGATGGAGGAGCTGCTGTGCCTCTTCTCGCAGTACAGCGAGGCGCGCAGCAAGGCCGTGCGGGTCAACGTCACCAGAGTGCTCTCGGAGGTATGTCACTCTCTCCCGTTCCGATCAAGATAATATGTTATTGCAGAACTCAATCTGGTCTTATTCAGAGCGTTTCTGGTCTTAAACTGAGCATATCAGGCCTTAATCTAAACGTTTCAGGTCTTGCTCTCAGCGTCTCAAGTTATTTTGAATCCTGCAGGTGCTGAATTCGTTGCCCGGCAGCTTCAGTCTGTCAGCCGACGCCATCGTGATCATCCGCGAGTTCTTGCATTGCCGAATGGACGACAAAATCGCCGTCATCCGCGCGTGGGCCGCCAGGGCGCTCAAGCGCATGGTGACCTTCGAGGAGGACGGAGGAGTGGACGTGGACACGACCATCGGGTTATTCCGCGAGAAGATGAAGACCGAGTCGAGCTCCGTAAGCCTCGTCATTCGTATGCTCCACTCTCTGGACACCCGTTTGCCATTGTCCTCTGAAACTGCGAATCTGTATGAGTTGTCATGAAGATGGCTATTAGCGTGGTGCCTGAATGGAAACACATTCGGTTGCGCGTGGTGCAGGAGGTGCGCGAGGCGATGGTGTGGTCGCTGCCGGAGTCCACGAGCACCATTCCCGACATTCTCGAGCGCACGGCGGACGTCAGCGAGCGGGTCAGAGCCGCGGCGTACAAGTCCTTCGCCGAGAGATTCTTTCCCATCGAAAGCTTCAGGTGCGCTCCCAATCTCTCTTCCGCACCACTGCACTAGCCACGGTTGTCCTGGAGCTGATTTTTTGTTTCTATGGCGTGGCGTGTGTGTGTGTATCCGTCGCAGCATCCGGCAGCGAGTGCAGCTGCTGTCGCAGGGTCTGGTTGACCGGTCGCCGACGGTGCGGTCGGCGTGCGTGGAGCTACTGTGTCGCGCGTGGCTGTCGCGCGACTGCGAGGGCGACCTGGTGCGACTGCTGCGACACGTGGACGTGGAGAGCCACGAGGCGGTGGCGGAATCGGCGGTGCGGGAGGTCCTGCAGGCGCACAGCGCGGGGTGCGGCGACATGGAGCTGGTCGTCCCTGAAGGGGGGCTGCGTGCCGCTGTCAAGCAGATGTCCACTCCTGCAGAAGGCAAGTTCTTGGAGGAAATGTTAGGAGCCGAGACACATACATCGAACCAGGCTAGGTCGCATAGCACGTGGTCGCGACAAAGAGAGTGAATTACATGAAAGATAGATTAACGTGTGAATCACAGAGATTGTGATTTCGCTCCAGCGGCGAGTCTCATGTCTCTCCTCCCCTCGTGGTTGGTGCAGGGAGGTCGGAGGAGGCAGCAGCAGCAGGGCTGCTTACGGCGGAGGAGGCGCTCTTTTGGCGCATGCTGTGCCTGCACCTCTCCGCGCAGGCCAATGTCAGTTCGCTCCTGCTCTTGCTTCTCACGTGCTTGCATTTTTCCCACTTGCTGAATTCGCGCTTGCTGTCGTTCGCCTTGAAGACGACGTGGGTCTGACGTTGCGTGTCCTCGTATTGCTGCAGGAGAACGGATCAAATGCCGCAATATCCGCTGGCGCAGCAGCGGTGGTGGCAGCAGAAGCAGCGAGCGACCTGAACGCGCAGCTGGAGGCCCTGCTGCCAGCCACGGCGCAGGACTACCTGACGCTGCTGGAGACGCACATGCAAGCAGGTACGGGGCCGTTAGCTTAGCACCAAAGCAGGGGTATGAGGACCGCCTCTGACCGTTTGTTCCGACGCGTTACCTATGCCTCTTTTTCCTCGCGCAGGGTCCGAGGGTCGGTTCGCAGCGCGGCAGCTGATGCAGCTGGCGGCGGTGCTCGACTTCACCGACGCCACCATCCGCGCGCACGCCGCCGCGCTCGTGCACCGCCACCTCGTCGGCGCGCAGCCGGCGCGCGAGGGGGCGGGGGAGGAGAGCGCCGAGGCGGAGGACGAGTGGGAGGAGGGCGTGGCAGACGGCAGGTGGGGCGAGGCTCTGCTGGGGCTGGCGCAGCGCGTGCACGCCTCGGATGCTGACGTGCTCGCTGCTCTCGTCGACGCTCTGGCTGACGTCAGCAAGCCGATGATGGCGGGCGTGGCGGGTGTGGATGGTGTGAGCGAGGGGCAGTGGCTGCGGTGCGTGGCGGCGACGCGCATGGTGCTGCGGCTGTGCTGCAAGTCGGCAGGCGGCGGCGCGTTCAGGGCGTGGAGGAACCTGCGCGTGGAGCCGCAGGAGGCGCTTAACTGCATCATCGTCCCCGCGGTACGCGCGCGCGCTGCCCCACGACGGTGTGCACGCATTCGCTGCACTGCGCCCGTGACTGCATTCATTCCCCGTGACCCGTGTGCTCAAACATTATTCCCCCTTCCTCCCTCCCCCCTCCTGTGCTGGCAGACGTCGCACCCGTCACCACTGGTGCGCGCTGAGGCCGTCGGCGCGCTGCACGCCTTCGCCATGCTGCACGTGCCGTCCGCGCGCGCCCACCTGCCTCTGCTGCACGCCGCCGCGCGCGATTCCGCGCACCCAGGCGTGCAGATGGCGGCCGTGCGCGCCCTCGCGGACCTGCTGCTCTGGCACCGCCCCGCCGCGCTGCTGCCCGACATCGCTGCGCCCGCCCTTAGCGACGAGGGCGAGGGGAGTGCGGTGAGCGGGTGCAGTGCGGGGGAAGAGGCGCAGCGCGCAGGAGGAGCGCGTGGAGGTAGGGTGGCGGAGGTGGCGGAGGGGAGCGTGGACGTGCTGGTGGGGCTGGTGCCTATGGAGGGCGGGCAGGTGGACATTGAGGGGGTGAGGGCGGACGTGCAGCGCGCAGGGCGACAGGCGGAGGGGGAAGACGAGGAAGAGGCGGAGGGCGTGGTGGGCGTGGTGTGCGAGGGGCTGAGCAAGCTGCTGCTGGCAGACGCGAGCAGGGCCACAGGGAAGGGCGCGGAGCGGGGGGCGGAGGGCAGGGTGGAGCGAGTGTTGCAGGTGCTAGTGCAGGTGTACCTGTGCCCGGGCGCCGCTGAAGACGAGCTGCCCAGGTGCGTGGCGCCGTGTGTGTGGGTATTTCTGGAAACGATTGTCCCACAACGACTCCTCTGGCTTGTCTTTCCCTCTGGGTCTGCTCTATGGTGTGTCTACTCCGTAGATGCCTTTTCCTCATCATCTCCCCTACCACCCCACCCCCTCTCTTCGCTCGTGCCTCACAGGACGCGTCAAATGCTAGCAGAGCTGTTCAACCGAGTGGCCGTGCTGCCAGCCTGCAAGGTACGCCACCAACCCCACGCTGATAGCCAACTAATGCTTTTTCTGGTAGCCTCACTTCCTTTGTCAGTCTGTCGCTGTGGCACCTCACTCCTCCCTCACTCACTCTTCCCCGTTTGCTCCCTGTCCCCGAATCCCTCCCTGTCATCCCTGTCCAGGTGGCAGCGTCACGTCTGCTGCTGCCAGTGTTGCGGCAGTTGTGGCCGCGCAAGGCGGCAGCAGCAGCGCGGCAGCCTGCAGTGCGTGCCTCGCAGCTGCTGCTCTCCCTCATGCTCGCTCAAGGTGCCCACGGGGTCGTGCCGCCCAAGCAAAGTGGAGAGGGCGAGGCGGAGGAGGGAGAGGAGGAGGCCGAGGGAAGAGCAGCAGGTGGTGGTGATGGTGAGGGCGAGAAGAGTGGATTGGGTGAGAGCAGCCGCGTGGAACAGCCAGCGGTGGGCTTCGAGTCTCTGGCTCTCGATCTTGCTGCTGAGGTGGGTTCCCTTCCCACTCTGCTGCCCTCATGTGCACCTCCGCCAACGGCCATTCAGCCCTTGTATCCCGCTCTCTCCCTTTACCCGCACTGCCGCACGCTCTGCTGTGATGCTGAGCCCTGTGTGCTGTGCCACAAACGTGCTGTCTTGCACGCCTCAATCACCCCACATGTCATGCTCTTTCCCCTTCCGCCCCAGGTGCAATCCTCCCCACTGGCCACGTCAGGCAGTGCGAGCGGGAGGGCGTACAGCGCGCATCTGGTGCAGCTGCTGGTGGAGGTGCCGCTCAGAGCCTCCCAGCAGGACGACGTCAAATGCCTGCGCTCGCTGCTCCCCATGTAAGACTCTTCCCATCACCAGAGCATCCCTTCAATGCTCTTGCCATTTCCAACAACAGAAAAGGCACTCCTTGTCCCAGTTCTGCAGCTCTGCGCCCTCCACCAGTCACCTGCGAATCCCATCCAATATAATGCTCCCGCCCATCACCCACCACCACCACTCACACGTGCCCCACTCTGAACCCGTTGTTCCCCTTCCCCCTCCCCCGCGCGTTTGGTCCCGTGGCAGGGTGGCGGAGGCAGTGCAGGGGCAGCGTGCGGCGCAGCGGCTGGTGGAGCAGCTGGCAGCGCGGCTGAGGTCGCTGGACGCCACTCCGGACGAGGAGCTGCCCCTGGAGCGCCTGGAGCAGCTGCTGCAGCGCGGTGAGGGGGGAGGGGAGGGAAGGGGAAAGATGAGCAGCGTGTGGGGGGGAGATTGGGGAGGCATGGGTGGGGAATAAAGGCATGGGGGATGCGGAGATAAGGGGGATTTCTGTGTTGAACTGTAGAAGCAGCAGGTGTGGATGCACTGTGTGATTCACCTTTACGTGCTCTGCTGTGCTGTGCTGCCATGTGTGCCCTGCTTGCAGTGGATGGTGATGCAGCAAGTGCGTCAGAGGCAGGGCAGAGTGGTGCATCGACCATGGAGGGAGGCTCTCCGCCAGGCAGGAGGCGACGAGGCAAGCCGCCAGGTACACTGCTCCGTATGCTGCTTGTGCTTCCACACGTGCTGCTTGTACTCCCACAAGCCTGTGGGTTGTTGCGCCATGCACCACCTGCTGCGAGGGCACGGCCACGCCAACACGCCCTTCTCATTGCTTGCCTGTTTGCTCCCTCTCCCCCATGCCTCTCGCCCGTGCCTCTCGCCCGTGCCTGCACAGCGCCAGCCCGCCGCACCTCCCCCTTGTGCAGCCCCGACCCCGCCACACCGGTGCAGCGTTCTGCTCGCCCCTCACGGCAGTGCAAGGCAGTGGCCAACAGCCGCCTCAAGCAGCAGCTGGGAGGTCACAGCAGCGCCGGCAGACCCGCGGTCGGCGAGGCAGCGGTTGGGGAGAGTGAGGGAGTGGATGCAGGGGAGGGGGTGGAGCAAGTGGGTAGGGAGGGACAGAGCACGGCAGCAGATGTGCCGCCTGAGGCTCACAGCAGTGGGAGTGAGGAGGAGAGCGAGAGCAGTGAGAGTGAGGAGTATGGGAGTGGAAGTGAGAGTGGAAGCGAGGAGGAGTACAGGGCGTCAGTGGGCAGACACCAGAGGGGCGCGCGGGCACAGGAGCAGACTAGTGGGCCACGGCGAGTGGCGTCCGTGATAGCTGCTGTGAGGAGGCGCAGGAGCAGCTGCAGCAGCACTGGTGGTGGTGGTGGTGGCAGGGACGCGCCCATCTCCATCTCCACCGACTCTGACTCTCAAGACGTGATCGAGGTGGTGGAGGTGGTGCCGGGGGTGGCAGGCACACACAGCAAGCGCGTGCAGCCCAAGGAGGAGGCAGAGAGCATATCTGAGGAGGTGGAAGAGGTGTTGGAGAATGAGAGCGTGTGCATGGCGGCAGGGCTCCACGCTGACAGCCCCAGTGTGGGCCGCACAGCACCAAGGGATGACGCCTCCCCTGCAGCACGGGGGACGGAGGGCTCCCCTGCGGCGTCAGTGGGCAGTGACGCCACGTCCTTTGCATCGGCGCTGAGTGACGACCTCCTCCTGCCCTCGCCCTCGCCCTTGCCTGCTGCCATGCCCGCTCGGCGTGCCGGTGCCAGGCAGAGGCGCTTCGTGCTTGATGATGGCAGTGAGAGTAAGAGCGAGGGTGAGGGTGAGGGTGAGGGTGAGGGTGAGGGTGAGGGTGAGATTGCGAGTGGGAGTGGGGATGGAAGTGAGAGTGAGAGTGAGAGTGAGAGCTGGGGTGAGAGTGGGGATGGGAGTGATGTGGAGAGTGGCAGTTGCACCAAGGGCACAAGGGCGGTGAGAGGACGGCCGGGAACGCAGAGGGCAAGTGGGATTGAGAATGAGAATGGGGTGGTGAGGGGGACGGCGGGCAAAAGTGGTGATGTGCCAGTGGGAGCGGAGAGGCGGCAGCCTCTGGCACGTCGCACTGCCCAGTGATGCGCTGCAGCAGGTGCAGTGACAGCAAGAGGGGATCGACACACTGCACTCCACTGCTCTACCGACCTCTGCTCTGTCCTGGCTGAATACTGAATATCCATCGTTGATCTACTCCAGTGCAAACTTTTAAGTTCCTCTATATTCTTATATTCTGCTACAGTTCTAGCCTGTACGTTTTACTACTGCTTTGGTGGAGACAGGAGTTATGATACCTGCCCCTCAACCAAGAGAATGGGAGCCGCCCCTTGCTGTGCATGTAATGTGAAACACTGTTTGTTTAAGGCTGTTTGAACATGTAATCACTTCTTGGTAGATTAATCAGGCTGTTTGTTTTTCAGTGTTTTGGCCTTAGACGCCACTGAATAACAGAGTTTTACCTGCTAGGCACACTGAGTGATCAGCGTGCCCCTAAACCAATCTGAGGGCCTGCTATGCATACATAGGAGCAGTCAAAATTGGTAGAAGCACTGCTTCTGTCTCTACGTTATGGAGCACTTCCAAGCACCATGTGATGTGAGCCCATGACATGGCATGTTCAGCGCACACGGCCGCAGCGGTCGCAGGGCTCCTTGCTGTGCGTCTTCTTGTCGGCGCCGGCAGCAGCAGCCTGCGCCACAAGGCGCGGCATGTCCTCCCCCAACACCGCCTCCAGCGCTGCTGCCGCCCGCCCCAGCTCCTCCTCCCTGCCACGCCCATGCCCGTGCCATGCAGCAGGTGGGGTGGTCAGGTGTGTGGGGGTGTTGGAGGTATGGGTAGTGGATGAGGAAAGAGTAAAGAGTGCTAGATTGCAAAACACGAGACAGCCGTACAATTGACAGGGCTTCAGCAGGTGGAGCGATGACAGCATGGGGGCACGAGGGAACGGATTTGTAAGGGGATGAGGGGATGAATGAGTGAGGGGGTGAATGCGTGAGGGGATGAATGGGCGAAAGCACGAGGGCATGAGATGAGAGAGCCAGGGCATGAGATGAGAGAGCCAGGGCATGAGATGAGAGAGCCAGGGCATGAGATGAGAGAGCCAGGGCATGAGCGAGAATGAGAGGGCACGCACGAGATGGTGAGGGGGGGGGCGAGGCGGATGATGGTGTTGTGGGTGGGCTTGGCCAGCACGCCGCGCTCCTTCATCGCCTCACACACGTCCAGCACCGTCACTCCCCCCGGCAGCCCCTCGCCCGCCACCTGCACCGCCACCAGCAGCCCTCGCCCCCGCACCTCCTGGATCAGATGGGGGTACCGCGCCTGCACTGCCCTCAGCTGCGCCTGTAGCTGCTCCCCCAGCCGCTGCGCCCTGGGGGAGGCGAGGGGGAAGTTGTGAGGGGGTTGAGGGGAGGGGGAATGAGTGGAAGGGGTTGAGGACATGGGATTGTGCAGAGGTGGTACGTGTGAGCACAAGGAGCGTTCGACACATGGTTGTCATGCCCCGTGCATTCGAGACATGGTTGTCATGCCCCGTGCATTCGAGACATGGTTGTCATGCCCCGTGCATTCGACACATGGTTGTCATGCCGCGTGCATTCGAGACATGGTTGTCATGCCCCGTGCATTCGAGACATGGTTGTCATGCCGCGTGCATTCTTCCCCATGCCCACTCTCACTGCGCCTCCCCTCCCATCCCATGATTCTGCATGGAACAGCCAGCCACTCAACTTCCCATCCCACCAGCCCTCCCTAAACCGCACCGCCCCTCCGTGCACCCCCCAATCCGCATTCCCCCCTGCCTACACCCCCCTGTCCCGCACCTGTCGGCCAGCCCGCCCTCTTCAATCTCCGCCAGCGCCGCCAGCGCCACTGCTGACGCCAAGGGGTTGCCGCCAAACGTGCTGCAGAGGAGGGGGAGAGGGGGGAGTGCGCACAGGGGAGGGGGAGGAGAACAAAAGGGAGGGAGAGGGGCCGGGGGTAGGGACGTGCGTTGAGGCGAGGGCATGCAGAACAGGAGGGCATGCAGAACAGGAGGGCATGCAGAACAGGAGGGCAGGACAGGGCGGGCAAGGAGACGTGGGAGGGCATGAACATGGGCATGGGCATGGGCATTGCAAATCAGGGCAGCAGGTCGAACACACTGCACCTGCCATCACACCGCCCCCCCCATCCCCATTATCCATTCCCATTTCCCAATTCCCCATTCCCCGCTCTCCGAATAGAGGCGCGTCAGAAACAAGCTGCGCACAGCGCACCTGCCATCACAGCGCACCTGCCATCACAGCGCACCTGCCATCACAGCGCACCTGCCATCACAGCGCACCTGCCATCACAGCGCACCTGCCATCACACGCTCCCCACCCTCCCCATTCCCCAATCCCACCCCCCACCACCCGTCCCTGCCCCACCTGCCGTGCTCGCCCGGTCGGATGCACCCCATGACGTCATCATCCGCCAGCACCGCACTCACTGGCACCACCCCCCCTCCCAACGCCTTGCCCAGGATCTGATGGGGGGGGGAATATAGAGCAGTATAGAGCAGAGCAGAGCAGAGCAGAGCAGAGCAGAATAGAGCAGAGCAAGAAATACAGAGCACAGTATAGCAATATAGAGGGAAGAGCAGAGATATATAAAGCAGCATAGAGCAGAGCAGAGCATGGGAGCGGAGGGCACTGACGAGCACGTCAGGGCGCACGCCCTCATGGTCGCACGCGAGCATCCTGCCGGTGCGGGCGAGGCCCGTCTGGATCTCATCGGCCAGCAGCAGCACGCCGTGCTGGGAGCACAGCTGCCGCACCGCCCGCAGGTAGCCCTCGGGCGGCACCACCACGCCCGCCTCGCCCTGGATGGGCTCCACTATGAACGCCGCCACGCGTGGGCCGTGCTCTGGGGGAGAGGCACGGCAGGGAGGTGGGGAATTGGGGGGTTGGCGAAGGGGAGGGTGCTGAGGGTGGAGGCAGAGGGCATGAGGGAGCATGATAGAAGCACGATGGCATGGGAGCGTGTTGACATGATAAGCTGATGGCGCGACGGCATGCGCCATGCTTCAACACACCCCCACCTCCGCTCCCTCTTCGCCACACACTTGCCTTGCCGCCCACCATGCGTGGCCCCCCACTCACCCGCCAGCAGGCGCTGCAGCCCGTCCACGTCCCCAAAGTCCACCTTGAGGTGGCCGGGCAGCAGCGGGCCGAAGCCGCGCGTGGCGTCGTTGTCACACGACATGCTGATGGCCGCCATGGTGCGCCCGTGGAAGCACCCGCAGCACGAGATCACCAGCGCCTGGGCGGAGGAGAGGGGGGTGAGGGGGGCGGAGAGGGCAGAGGGGCCGGAGGGGCATGTCATGGCAGGGGATGACGGAAAGTCTTACTTTTGTCCTCAGCTCCCCTCCCCCCGCCTCCCTCCCCTTCCCCATCTCCCCCTCCCCCTTCCCCCCACCCACCTGATTGGCGGGCACGCCTTTCTTCTCGTACGCCCACTTCCTGGCGACCTTGAGAGCGGTCTCGACGGCCTCGGCGCCCGTGTTCATGGGCAGCACCTTGTCGTACCCCATCAGCGCCGTGATGCGCCGCGCGAACAGCGGGAAGCGGTCGTTGTGGAAGGCGCGCGACGACAGCGTGCACCGCTCCGCCTGCTGCTGCAGCGCCGCCAGTATGCGCGCGTTGCCGTGGCCCTGCATGGGGAAGGGGGGGACGCGTGGAGGGATGGGTAGGTGGGAAGGAGATCAAGTGCTGACGCCTCTTGCGCCACTCAAGCACTTCCTGCTCTGCACTTGCCACTTGCCCACCCCTTCTCTCGTCTCTCCTCTCACCTCGCCGCTCCTCTCGCTCCTCCTCTCACCCCCCTCTCCGCGCGTCCCCCTGCGCGCGCACCTGGTTGACGGCGGAGTAGGCGGAGAGGAAGTCGAGGTACTCGCGCCCCTCGGGGTCCGTGATGCGCGCGCCGTGCGCCTCCGCGAACACTACGGGCAGCGGGTGGTAGCTGGGGGAGTGGGGGCGCGCGCAGGCGGGCGGACGGGCGGATGGGGAAACGCGCAGATTTAAGGAGCGACGCGGCGAGGACGCGTGGCGGCGGAGAGCAAGCTCAAGCTCTCTTGCGCAACTTGGGCGCACATGAAAGCGCGTTGTCACCACAGTGCGCCCTCCCTTGAAATTCCCTTGCACGCGCCTCCCACTTGCGCGTGCCGCTCACTTGCGCGCGCCACTCTTTTGCACTTGCGCCACTCACTTGTGTGCGCTGCTTTTCTCCTCCATAGAAATCAGCTCGTCCGACGTCGCAGTGCCGTCAGCGGCGCTCGAAAACCGGCGCGCGACGGAGCCAACGCCGCCAAGCGGGGAAGTCTCAGCCAGCCACGGCGCTGCGCGCGAGACGACGCGCCGTCCAAGCCTCGCAATGGGTGCCGCCATGGCGGATATAGGCGGTGGCGGGTGAAGTGTTTGGTTTAGCGAGAAGAGAAGTCGTGTGGCGGCAACGAATCACGTGGTGACCACGTGGGAGAGCGTGAGTGGAAGAAAAGCACGTGGAAGGAAAATGAGGTGCTAGGGGGGAGAAAAGCGGCGCTGGAAGGATATTTTCTCGAGATCAGCGAAGCCCCGCGACTTCGCAAACGGTTCAGGGAGGTAAAGAAAACAGCTACGATTTCACTAAACAATGTAGACTGCTTGAATACTTACAAGTAGCTAATAATAGCTCCAATAAGCCCAATTTAGCATCTAACAATCCCTACGTGATAAAGCTGCTATCTTGTAACAGACTAACGTAACTCCACGTCACATCATGTTTGGCCATTGGCAACCGCATCACAGGCTAATGCCTCCACAAATGGTGCTTTTAGATGGGCATTCGAGGCCGCCACTCGACATGCCATCACATCGAACGGGCCTCCGCTCCTGCCACATGTACAAGCCAACACTCCACTCCCTTCGTTAGAAGAACACGGGGATTGCGGAATCAACACGAAGCATTCTGATTGGGCTTTGAGCTGCATGTGACTGATGATGAGATGGCAGAGCAGGGAGCAAGGAGCAGGGAGCAAGGAGCAGGGAGCAAGGAGCAGGGAGCAAGGAGCAGGGAGCAAGGAGCAGGGAGCAAGGAGCAGGGAGCAAGGAGCAGGTAGCAGGGAGCAAGGAGCAAGGAGCAGGGAGCAAGGAGCAAGGAGCAAGGAGCAAGGAGCAAGGAGCAAGGAGCAAGGAGCAGGGAGCAGGGAGCAAGGAGCAAGGAGCAAGGAGCAAGGAGCAGGGAGCAAGGAGCAGGGAGCAAGGAGCAGGGAGCAAGGGAAGGGAGGGCGCAGGGCACTGACGGGTCAAAGCAGAGGCCGCCCGCCTCCTCCACTATCAGCGACCCCGCTGCTACATCCCTGGTGGGTGCACCGAGAGAGAGAGAGAGGGAGGGAGAGAGGGCGTGAAGGAGAGGCGAGGGGGGTGTGAGGGAGATATGAGGGTGGAAGACGTGAGAAGCAAATAAATGACTTGTGGGAAGAAATCAAATGGCGACAGGCCTTATATGCCGTAGCTGCTGCAAATGCCGCAACACACACCATGCCCAACACACACCATGCCCTGACCTTCTCAGCAGCGTTGCAGCAACCGCAGCCGAATCCCCCATCCCCTCTTCCTCATTTCCTCGCTTCCCCACCCCTTGGTGGCCCCTGATGCCCCCCCACTGACCAGGGTCCACCGAAGCCGATCTCGTAGAAGAGGTCGAGGCGGCCGCATGCCACTCCCACCAGGTTCAGCGCACACGACCCCGACAGCCGCAGCGACCGCACCTGGGGCGGATTAGGAGTTGGACGAGGGAGGAGCGAGGGTGAGTTGATGGGGGAAGTGCAGGGTTGGTAAGTGGGAGGGGTAGAAAGTAAAGTGCAGGCAGAGCGAGGGTGTATTAGAGAGTCAGAGGAGGGCATGGAGAGGAAAAGGCAGCAGCGTGTGGCAAAGGAAGGC
This sequence comes from Closterium sp. Naga37s-1, assembly GCA_947471745.1. NCBI lineage: Eukaryota > Viridiplantae > Streptophyta > Zygnematophyceae > Desmidiales > Closteriaceae > Closterium > Closterium sp. Naga37s-1. The sequence continues at coordinate 288,912 of CANJKZ010000575.1, forward strand.
GTGGCCGAGGGGGGCCGGCATTGGTGTTGAGATTCGCTGGGCGTTCACTGGGACGTTGGATGGTCGTGGTAGGAGGAGGTTGGCAGGGGCAGGCAGGAGGGGGGCGGGAAGGGAAGGGGCGTGCCTGGAAGAGCAGGCTGCTGATGCGCCCTGTCAGCCCTGCCACTGTGCCTGCATCCCTCTTGGTGCCTATCTGATGCCCCCCGCCGCCATGGTGGCAGGGACCAGGGGAGAATGGTTGGGAGGCGAGGGGGGAGGGCGAACGAAGTGAAGGGTGAGACAGGCAGCAATGACCGTTGAGCAGAAAAACTGGTGCCAACGAAGGGTGCAAAGGGGCATGTGGATGGGTGGTGCACGAGAGCATGAATGCACGGGTGCAATGGTGGTGCATGGCAGAGGGGGTACCTCAGTGGCGAGCAGTGCTGACCCAATGTCCGTCTGAGAGGATGCTGCCAGGGGTAGGGTGGACGCACGGCAACAGGGGCAGTGCAACACGTGAAAGGGAGAGGGCGCAGAGGCACCACGGGGGGAAGAGTAAGGTAGGAGCGACGGGTGATAGGCAAGGGACAGCAGGAAGCGGTGAAGAAACAGCAGGGAGAGGTGAATGGACAGCAGGGAGAGGTGAATGGAGAAGATTGAGGACGTATAGGGTGGCTACAGGACTACCATGGGTGGCAGCACGACGTACCATGGATGGGCTCGTCGTTGAGCATGGCACCATGACCCCTCATCGCTGTGAACATCTGTGCATGGCGCATGGAGCATGGGGGGCATGGAGCATGGGGCATGGGGCATGGAGCATGGGGCATGGGGCATGGAGCATGGGGCATGGGGCATGGAGCATGGGGCATGGGGCATGGAGCATGGGGCATGGGGCATGGAGCATGGGGCATGGGGCATGGAGCATGGGGCGTGGGGCATGGAGCATGGGGCATGGGGCATGGAGCATGGGGCATGGGGCATGGAGCATGGGGCATGGGGCATGGAGCATGGGGCATGGGGCATGGAGCATGGGGCATGGGGCATGGAGCATGGGGCATGGGGCATGGAGCATGGGGCATGGGGCATGGAGCATGGGGCATGGGGCATGGAGCATGGGGCATGGGGCATGGAGCATGGGGCATGGGGCATGGAGCATGGGGCATGGGGCATGGAGCATGGGGCATGGAGCATGGGGCATGGGGCATGGAGCATGGGGCATGGGGCATGGAGCATGGGGCATGGGGCATGGAGCATGGGGCATGGGGCATGGAGCATGGGGCATGGGGCATGGAGCATGGGGCATGGGGCATGGAGCATGGGGCATGGGGCATGGAGCATGGGGCATGGGGCATGGAGCATGGGGCATGGGCATGGAGCATGGGGCATGGGGCATGGAGCATGGGGCATGGGGCATGGAGCATGGGGCATGGGGCATGGAGCATGGGGCATGGGGCATGGAGCATGGGGCATGGGGCATGGAGCATGGGGCATGGGGCATGGAGCATGGGGCATGGGGCATGGAGCATGGGGCATGGGGCATGGAGCATGGGGCATGGGGCATGGAGCATGGGGCATGGGGCATGGAGCATGGGGCATGGGGCATGGAGCATGGGGCATGGGGCATGGAGCATGGGGCATGGGGCATGGAGCATGGGGCATGGGGCATGGAGCATGGGGCATGGGGCATGGAGCATGGGGCATGGGGCATGGAGCATGGGGCATGGGGCATGGAGCATGGGGCATGGGGCATGGAGCATGGGGCATGGGGCATGGAGCATGGGGCATGGGGCATGGAGCATGGGGCATGGGGCATGGAGCATGGGGCATGGGGCATGGAGCATGGGGCATGGGGCATGGAGCATGGGGCATGGGGCATGGAGCATGGGGCATGGGGCATGGAGCATGGGGCATGGGGCATGGAGCATGGGGCATGGGGCATGGAGCATGGGGCATGGGGCATGGAGCATGGGGCATGGGGCATGGAGCATGGGGCATGGGGCATGGAGCATGGGGCATGGGGCATGGAGCATGGGGCATGGGGCATGGAGCATGGGGCATGGGGCATGGAGCATGGGGCATGGGGCATGGAGCATGGGGCATGGGGCATGGAGCATGGGGCATGGGGCATGGAGCATGGGGCATGGGGCATGGAGCATGGGGCATGGGGCATGGAGCATGGGGCATGGGGCATGGAGCATGGGGCATGGGGCATGGAGCATGGGGCATGGGGCATGGAGCATGGGGCATGGGGCATGGAGCATGGGGCATGGGGCATGGAGCATGGGGCATGGGGCATGGAGCATGGGGCATGGGGCATGGAGCATGGGGCATGGGGCATGGAGCATGGGGCATGGGGCATGGAGCATGGGGCGGGGCATGGCGCATGGGGCATGGGGCATGGATGCATGGGGCATGGGGCATGGGCATGGGCATGGGGCATGGAGCATGAGCATGGGGCATGGGGGCATGGAGCATGGGGCATGGGGCATGGAGCATGGGGCATGGGCATGGAGCATGGGGCATGGGGCATGGAGCATGGGGCATGGGGCATGGAGCATGGGGCATGGGGATGGAGCATGGGGCATGGGCATGGAGCATGGGGCCATGGGGCATGGAGCATGGGGCATGGGGCATGGGAGCATGGGGCATGGGGCATGGAGCATGGGGCATGGGGCATGGAGCATGGGGCATGGGGCATGGAGCATGGGGCATGGGGCATGGAGCATGGGGCATGGGGCATGGAGCATGGGGCATGGGGCATGGAGCATGGGGGCATGGGGCATGGAGCATGGGGCATGGGCATGGGCATGGGCATGGAGCATGGGGCATGGGGCATGGAGCATGGGGCATGGGGCATGGAGCATGGGGCATGGGGCATGGAGCATGGGGCATGGGGCATGGAGCATGGGGCATGGGGCATGGAGCATGGGGCATGGGGCATGGAGCATGGGGCATGGGGCATGGAGCATGGGGCATGGGGCATGGAGCATGGGGCATGGGGCATGGAGCATGGGGCATGGGGCATGGAGCATGGGGCATGGGGCATGGAGCATGGGGCATGGGGCATGGAGCATGGGGCATGGGGCATGGAGCATGGGGCATGGGGCATGGAGCATGGGGCATGGGGCATGGAGCATGGGGCATGGGGCATGGAGCATGGGGCATGGGGCATGGAGCATGGGGCATGGGGCATGGAGCATGGGGCATGGGGCATGGAGCATGGGGCATGGGGCATGGAGCATGGGGCATGGGGCATGGAGCATGGGGCATGGGGCATGGGGCATGGGGCATGGGGCATGGAGCATGGGGCATGGGGCATGGAGCATGGGGCATGGGGCATGGAGCATGGGGCATGGGGCATGGAGCATGGGGCATGGGGCATGGAGCATGGGGCATGGGGCATGGAGCATGGGGCATGGGGCATGGAGCATGGGGCATGGGGCATGGAGCATGGGGCATGGGGCATGGAGCATGGGGCATGGGGCATGGAGCATGGGGCATGGGGCATGGAGCATGGGGCATGGGGCATGGAGCATGGGGCATGGGGCATGGAGCATGGGGCATGGGGCATGGAGCATGGGGCATGGAGCATGGGGCATGGGGCATGGAGCATGGGGCATGGGGCATGGAGCATGGGGCATGGGGCATGGAGCATGGGGCATGGGGCATGGAGCATGGGGCATGGGGCATGGAGCATGGGGCATGGAGCATGGGGCATGGGGCATGGAGCATGGGGCATGGGGCATGGAGCATGGGGCACGGGGCAATGGAAAGGAACCATGGGATACAGGTGGGGGTGGAGTTGAATGAGGAAAGATGTTGGGCGTGATGAGTGGGGTGGGGGAGCAGCAGGGCACGTAGAGCAGTGTAGTGAGCAGAGTGGGGGATGTGCGTGCGGGGATTGACATGCATGCGTGAGTTGAGAGGCGCATGGCAAGGCGGGCAGGCAGGGGCACGTGCCTCGTTGAGGATGGGGTTGAAGACCACCCCCACCACCACCGCCTTGTTGATGGCCAGCCCGATGGACACACACACGAATGGATACCTGCTCTTGCCGGGCGCGCTCCATGCACGCATGGTGCGCGGCACAGGGGGCAGGGCACGTAGGCCAAGACACGGAGAGGGGGGTAGATATGAATGAAGCAAAGGCGGTGATGAGATGGGGTTGAGAAGGACAGATGATGCCGGCTGCCCATCTCCACAGGTGCAGGTTAGGGGCGCGGCAAGACTGCTGTTTGTGCCATTGCAGGGATGCACCCCCAACCCCACCCCCACCGCCACCCCCGTTGCCACCCCCACCCCCACTCCCACCCTCAGCGGCAGCGGCACCCCCAGCGGCAGCGGCACACCCACCGGTGCACGAAGTTGGTGGTGCCATCGAGGGGGTCCACCATCCACGTGGGGTCGTCTGACAGCCCCGCCGTGCCATGCACTGATGACTCCTCCTCGCCTATCAACTGATGCCGTGCCATGCCGTGCAGTTGAGATGGACGGTGAAGCACGGCATGTGGGGGACATTAGAGAAGGGGAGTCGATCGAGGAAGGGAGCAAATGACCTGCATGCTACGATACGACCATAAGCTCACCATGCTACAACCCAGAACCCATGCTGCAAGCCGGCAACCCAGCGAACCCAGCAGAGCCCTCGTGCTTCGGGTTCAATCACACGCTTGCCTTGTGGGAGGGATAAGCGGCTGAGATGTGCTGCATGATGAGTGCCTCGCATTGCTTGTCCGTTTCTGTGACCAGGTCGACCTAGATGCAGCACAGTGGGTGGCGGACGTAGGGAGGGGAGAGGAGGGAGGGAAAGGGAATGAGTGGGGACGGCACAATGTCACGATACATACGTTCTTGCACAACGCCTGGATGAGTTTCTGCGTTCCTTGACTTAAATACACATAGCTCTCACATGCCATGCTCTCACATGCCATGCTCTCACATGCCATGCTCTCACATGCCATGCCATGCCATGCCCCGACCTCCAACGCGCCTCACCTTGCCCTTGTGCTGCACGTCCTTTGGTGCGTTGAAGCTGCGGCGAATCACCTGGTGACACGTGTGCACGCATCCACGGATGTATGGGTGGGTGAGTTGAGGGATGGAGGGATGGAGGCGGATGGAAGGGGATGGAGGGAGGTGGAGGGATGGAGGGGGATGGAGGGATGGCGGGGGATGGAGGGGGATGGATGAATGGGGGGGGATGGAGGAATGGGGGGAGGGATGGCGGAGTAGAGGGAGTTAAGAAGAAAGAAACGGAGAGGAGAAAGTTGGCGGGGAAACAGCGAAGGAGCGGGGAGGAGAGAAGAGGAGAAGAGGAGGGGCGAGGCGAGGGAGAGGAGAGGGAGAGGACTGGGAGGGTTGTTGGGCGATGCAGGCGGCACGCCAGGCAAGCGGAGGGGCGTGATGGGAAGTGAGGGGCGTTGGGATACGGCACGTGCGAGGGGCTGCGGGGTGCGTCACGCGCTATGTGGCATGGTGCATGCACACACGGGGCAGCGCACACGGGGCAGCGCACACACGCACGGGGCAATGCGACGAACCTCGCCCGCGTGGCGAGCGGCCGTGACAGCGACGTCCAGATACTCGCGCAGCTCCCGCTCTGCCCGCGCGCACAGCCCATGGCCGCCGCACCGGCGATCGCGATGGCGCAACGATCGCAATGACAATGACACCGCACGGCGCGTCGCGGCACGCACGTTGGAATGCATAGAAGAGTCAGCATCGCAGACATCAGACGGGAAGACACGTGGAGAGAGACGGTCAGTCGTGCGGATTGATCAGCAAAGCTGAAAATCGGCAGGATTACAATTAATGACACACACAGGTCGGCACGGGAGGCAGCGTTAGCGGCAGGGCTAGCGGCAGGGCTAGCGGAGGTTTCACGGCAGAGAGGGCGACAATGCGGAAACGCACGACTCACCCGCGACAGCTACAGGCGTCGCCATGAGAGTCGCCTGGACGAGCCGGCGACAGTCTGACGGGAGACGCGAGACGAGAAGCGTTTCAGGGGCAGAAGATGCGAGGGCGGTGCGATTGATCGCTGATAAGGTGCAGGTCAGACGTGGTGCGTTCAAATGAGCCGTATAACGATCATCGTTTCGGTGTCAAGCGTTGATGATATGAATCAATGTAGCTACAGCAGCAGGATTCAATATTTGATTCCAACAAGGAATATATTAGTTTCTATAGAATCTAAAACAGCTGAGAGAAATCTGCACAGTAAATACAACCTAAAATGTGTTAATCCTAGCAAAACACTGGAAGGTGCTGTGGTGTGAGGACAGCACTCAGTAGCCATCGGGGTGCAGGCGGCGCCAGCGCCAGGCCATGGCGAGGGAGTCCTTGAGGTCCGTGTACTTGGCCTTCCAGCCCAGCTCGCGGTAGATCCTAGAGGGGTCGCTGTACACCTCCGCGTAGTCCCCCGGGCGCCGCGCCTTCTGCTCCATCACCTTTATGGGCGCGCCTGTCACGTTCAGACACGCGTTCACAAACTCGCGCACCGAGTACCCTGTTCAGGCATGGCAGGTCCGGGTAGGGCCGGTCAGTGCAGGGTAGGGCGTGCAAGGGTGTTGCAGGAAGAAAGGGAGGGAGGAGGGCGGGGTTGCCATACTAGCAGAACGCTTCTGCTAAGAATCAAGCGAAGCAATGAGGAGGTCGTGGTGAGGAAACAGCAAAAGGAGGAATGATGATGGCAGTCCAGAAGCAGCATGGAGGGGCAAGGGACGCCCACCTTTGCCGGTGCCGACGTTGTAGATGTTAACAGTGCCGGGTGTGAGGTGGTGCATGGCCACCACGTGTGCGTTCACGAGGTCCGTGACATGGATGTAGTCGCGGATGCACGTGCCGTCCGCTGTGGGGTAGTCCGTGCCCATCACCTGCCGGGGGGCACAGCCACGCAGCAGCAGAGAGATGATTCAGGTGCGTGAATGAGGTGAGTGTGGAGTGGAGTCAGCTCAGCAGTCACAGCTGTGGGGTAGTGCAGGCGTATCACCGGGCATGCAGTGGGGATAAGAATGGCGCCCGTTTGCTACGGCGGCCTTGGATGCTGTGGCTCTCCCTCATGGCCGGTGAGCTGGGGGTTGTGTGTGGCCATCACCAGCAATGCACCCCTGCAGCCGTGCAGTGAGCGCACATGCACCATGTGTTTGCACTCAATTCAACAGGCACTGATGAGTGTGTGTGTGTGTGTGTGCCGCACCGAAATATTCTCACAGCGTACAGGGCACACACATGGACGGAGAAAGCACATGACGGCAGAGACACAGCGAGCACGGAGTAATCACAGAAAGCAGGTGCTCATGCTCGTATCATGGTGCGCGGGGTGGGGAGAGCAGCATGGGGGAAAGCAGCACGGGAGGAGAGCAGCAGGGGGCGGGGGCGAGGCGAGCGCACCTTGAGTCCATCGATCTTGCCCATGGCGGCATCGAAGCACGCCCCTGTGATGCGCCCGTGGTGCCTCAGCTCCGGGCGAGGCGCCTCCCCCAGCCGCCCACTGGGGTCCGACCCGATCACATTGAAGTACCTGGGGGAGGTGGGGGGGTCAGGAGGGGAGGGGGGAGTGAGCAGGTGGGTGTGGGTGGCAGGGGAGGGGACGCCGAGGGTGGTGGAGTGAATGTGCGTGTGAGCGAGCGGAGGAGGGGGGTGTCCTACCAGGATACACTGAAGCGCATGCGGGATCCATTGTGGGTGGGATGAGTGGCAGCAGAGGAGATCGCAGGGGGGCTGCAAGGGAGATGCTAGGCACATGCGAGCAGGAGAGGCACGTGCGAGCAGGAGAGGCACGTGCGACAACTGACAAGCAAGCGAGAGTTCTGTGAGAATGGGTAGGCATGCAAGGCACACGATCTGAGGATAGGTAGACACATGGCAGGTGACCGGAGGTCGGAAAAAGAGGTGGGGAGAGGTGCGGGGACCTGAGGATGGTGGCGGCGAGGCGGGGGTTGGCGCGCGCGTAGTCGAGGATGACGTCCTCCGCCATCTTCTTTGACTTGCCGTACGGGTTTATGGGCGCCTGGTGCCACGCACCGCACACGGCAGGGGGGGGGAGGAGGGTGTGATGGGAGGGTGTATGCCACATGCACGACAGAGGTGGAGAGAAGGGGGTGGAGGGTGGGGGGAGGGGCACTTCATGAGCGCACTGCACGCACACTACAGCGTGATGGGTGCTAGCCGCTCACAAGGCAGGCAGAGGGGAGGAAGAGGGGCGGCTTGTGAAGAGTGGGAGGGCAACTGTGTGCGTCACTGTGCTCTGGTGGCATTGGCGTGCCATGGCCGACCCAGCGTGGTGGGTGATGGGCATGGTGGTGGGGTCACCTGCACAGTGTCCTCAGTGATGGGCATGGTCTTGGGTTCGCCATACGTGGCGCACGTGCTGCTGTAGATGAGCTGAGTCACGCCGTGCCGCCCCATGGCCTCCACCAGCGTCAGTGTGTTGGCCGTCACGTTGTGGTAGTACCTGTGCCGTGCATGCACGCATGCACCATGCCCCATGTCAAATAAGCAGGAGGAGAGCGAGATGAGTGTAATGGACGGCAGTTGCAGAGCCATGACCGCCAGCGGCCAGTGTGTGACGTGGTATGGTTCAAGTGCCAGCCCCCTACCGTACATCCCCTCCTGCCATTCTCTCCTCCACGCAGCCACCTCTCGCTCTGCGGAACTTGCTCCATCTCCCGTGCCAACAATGCTTGCGACTCACCTCCCCCATGTGCCATGCATGCACATGCCCCGCGCTCCATGTCACGTGAAAATAGGTCAGCACAACGAACGGGTGGGGGAGGGGGGAGGGAGGGATGGGGGTTTGGTGGGGGGGAATTGGGAGATGGGTGTGTTGGATGGCAATAGCGGTACCTGGACCCCCAGGGGCCAGTGTGAGAGGTGGGGCCAGTGTGAGAGGTGGGGCCAGTGTGAGAGGTGGATGTCAGTGATATGGCTGCCAACCTGTTCAAGTGCCACTCCCCATTCCATACGTCCCCTTTCCCTACAACCTCCCCTGCCATTCTCTACCACGCGACCACCTCTCTCGCCCCACAGGTCGCTCAATTCCCGCCCACCACACCCCCCATGCAGCTCACCTCAGCGGCTCCTGCATGCTCTCGCCCACATAAGCGACGGCAGCGAAGTGCATCACCACGTCGATGGCGTTGCTCGCAAACACCGCCTCCACCTGCCGCACAGACCCACCCACCCACCCCCCCACACACACACATGCACGCACGGCGCACAGCGGTGCTTCAAGTTCAAGGGGGCGGCGGTGCTTCCAGGGGAGGGGTCGGAGGAGCAGTATTGGAACAAGTAGAGGCGTGCAATAGAAACGGTGCATGGGAAGGAGCGCATGCCACATGGCCATGTGCGCATGATGCATGGTAGGGCAGTGCGCGCATGCATGGGGGCAGCGGAGCAGACCTTGCGCGGGTCCCCCAGGTCCGCATTGATGAACTGCAGCCGCCCCTCCGGCGCTATGCGCTGCAGCACCTGCACCGCGCCCCAGTTGCCCCGCGATAGGTTGTCCTGCCGTGCACATGAGCACACATACGCGCAGACGTAGGCACAGGCGCAGGCATAACCACAGGCACAGGCACATGCACAGGCACACATAGGCACACGCACGCACACACACATGCAGTGGGAAATGGGAGGAGAGTGGGGAGAGGGTGAGGAGGCGAAGAGGCGGCGCTGGAGTGGAGAGGGGCGCATGGGCGGGAGAAGGCGCAGGAGAGTGGCATGGCGGAGAGGAGAGCGCGGAGGCAGGAGAGGTGCATGCGGCTTACGAGAATCGTGACGTCACTCACGTTGAAGTGGTCGTCACTCACGACAATGGTGACGCGGTGGCCGGACGTGAGGAGGTGCAGCGACGCGTGCGAGCCGATAAAGCCCGCGCCGCCCGTCACCAGCACGTGCGTCACCCCCGCCTCGCGCACGCGGAACTGACGCACCGCCACACGCGCGCACAGAAGCGCACAGGCAGAGAGGGGGGGCACACAGGGAGCACAGTTGGAACATGCGCACAGTTGGACGTAGCGAGCGAGGAGTGAATGGGGAGAGGGGTGCGGGTACGAGACGGTGAGGATTCAGCACAGGATCGGACGCGAATCTCGCGATCAGCTCGACGCATTCTGAGAAAAATGCGAGCCTGCAGCGCCCCACCTGCATGGGAGTGGAATCTCTAGATTGGAGCACGAACATGCAGACCGCGACAAAGAGCGCCGCCAGCACCATCTTAACAGCAGATGATCTCTGCCGCCCCGTGGCCGCCGCCATGGGCGAGTCCATCCTGCGCCGCACGCGCCCACGCCTCAGCCAGCCGTGCGCGGTGCGGCAAGGGGGGAGGTAAGGAGACGGAGTGCGGGATCGTGCGCTCGTTCGTGGACTGCCGATGAACCCAATGGCTCCGCCGTGCACGCTAGCGACGACGATCACGGAAGGGCCAGCGCGGAGAGAGAAGCTGAAGCCGGATTAGCAGGAGGGATTGGTGAATGAAGGCTGCACGCCACTGAGAGATGGCGGCTACTATTGTAGGTCACAGGGCTTCGGTCCCAAAAAAGCAGGGAGGGTCCTCCTGAAGTGCTCTATGTGGTCCCAAAGAAACAGTGCCGGCTAATGCAAATCCGTCGTCTCGTCAGTTGCGTTATCAGGCTCGGCTTGGACACGCCGAGCCTGGAAGTCTACACGCTTGTAGACCAGCCATGAATGGGAGGGAAGTGTGTCAGTCGACGCCTCCAAGACTGAACCAGCCAATCAACGAACCTCGTGTCACCAGAGCAACTGCTCTGGGCATTAAGAATATACAAAGATCCTCTGTAGTATATACAATGCAGCTATGATGTGGTTGTTTAACAATCAGGAAGCCATATATAGAAGAGAAAAATCAAGGGCTTAGAAAGAGGCCTCATGCTAATTTATTTACTAAATATTGCGCTTTAAAAGTAATTAAATATGCTGTTCGACATTCTGGGAAACGCAACATAGCAATTACAACATTCTCGAGCTCCTCACTTGTTTATGCAATATTACATCTCTTCATTGGTGTAGCCTCACGGGAACTATTTGATTGCGTCCGTTGTTACAAAGCGAATCGCTGAAATTCTCCGATCTGCCGTTGGATTGGGAACGAAGCGAGAGAGGCTAATCGGAGGGTCGTTCGTCGTCAGACATATCCGAGGGTCAGTATGGAAATCGAGGAGCTCGAGTTGCGGGATGCTCCCCACGATATGTTTCTCCCCCCAGCAAATTATGTTGCAGGAGTACCACTGAGCAATCATACGAGGAGGCAGTACATTCTGCTGTGAGTGCAGGCGCTTCCCAACGAACTAGCTGGCAGTGTCACCAAAGCGATGTGGGAGACAGTTCCACACATAGCATACCACTTAGCAATGGCTTCGTTTCGGCGATGAGTATAAATTCCGCGTTTTTACCGTGAGGCAAACCGTACGTCCGGCCGGGCCATCGTTATGGAATATAGGTCTGGGCCTGGGCAAGGGAAAATAGGTCAGAGCAGTCAGCCGGCCATCAAGCGGGTCCAGGCAGGCAGTCGGCCGTCGCAGGAGAGACGAGCGAGCTCGCTGAAGAAGCTAGCGCGGCGAGAAGTGAGCGCGCGAGGAAACTGGGCGTTCAAGCGCACGAGCTCGGAGGAGAAGTTCAGGAACTTCAGCCTCCAGGTGCGACCCTTCAGGCGCCTCGCAGTTGAGGACCTCCGCCTTCATGCGTGCGCGTCACCTCGTTTCAATTCTAAATAAGTTCGCACGTGGTCGCGAAGTCCCTCTGCACCCGTGTTGATGCATAGCGGTTGTCCCCGCTCTCATTACCCTTCCCCACTTTGCCATGCCGTTGTTCGTTCGTGCATCTTCGTCCGCACGAACCTCCTTCCCGTAAAATTCCTCCTGCCTAGCCATTCCGCTCGGCGAGCAGTGCGCGCGGATTGAATGAGTTTTGTAAGTCGACCATGCGATGCCGTGGGTGCGCGTGCAGGGGGAGTACGACACGTTCGACGCCAAGGCCGCGCAGGTGGAGCGCCTGTCGTTTCTGAAGCGGCGATCGCGGATCGTGGAGATCGTGGCGGCCAAGGATCTGCTCTTCACGCTCGCGCACTCGGGAGCATGCGCTGCCATCTGCTTAGGTCCGCCTACCTATCCTCGCTTTCCATGTTCCGTTTTCCTTTTGCTCAAGCGCGTTCCGTGTCAGTCGACTCAGCCTATTCTGCTGCTGTGCCTCGTTTCTGCTGTGCGTGATTGCGGTGGCGGCAGAGTCGCGGCGGCGGCTGTGCTACATGAACGTGGGGTCGGAGGAGGTGATTCGGAGCCTGTTCTTCAACAAGAACAACGACTCGCTCATCACCGTCTCCGTCTACGCGCAGGACAACTTCAGCTCGCTCAAATGCAGAAGCACCCCGCTCGAGTGCGCCCCTGCCTTTCCTCCCAATCCTCGTGTCCGTGTCTGCTACCGCGCTAGCCTCCTCTGGCTCCGTTTTCCTTGGTTCCGTTTCTCATGGTCCCTCTCCGTCTTGTTGAGAGGCGTCTTTTGAAGATCGCTTTATTCCTCTGTGTCGTTCGCCTGTCGCCGCCTCTCCCTCCCGCACTCTGTGCCCTCCCTGCTCTGCTCCTTCTGCCGCCCATCCCTTTCTCACGTGCGCGCAAGTCACAAGGCCCTTCCCGTGTGTGGTGTGCTTCGCTCCACATGGTGTGTGCGCGGTGCTGCGCGTGCCCTGCAGGTACATCCGGAGGGGGCGGCCCAGCGAGGGCTTTGCGCTGTTTGAGTCGGAGTCGCTGCGCTGGCCGGGCTTTGTGGAGTTTGACGACGTCAACGGCAAGGTCCTCACCTACTCCGCTGACAACGGGTATGCTGCTCCCCTCCCCCCTGTGCTGCACATGCGCTCATGCGCTCACTGCAAGCTGGCTTTGGTACTCATGTGCTTGCTCATCTGCACACCCGCAACCACGTAGCTGCCACTTGCTTTGCACTGTCTGTCCTTGCCGTGCCTCATGGTTGCATGCTCAGAACAGCCGTTAACTTGTGTGAAATCGTTTGAGTGCGTGTGGATGCGTGTGTTGTGTGCGGGGTGCAGCATGTACAAGGTGTTTAATCTGCGCAACTACACTCTCCTCTACAGCGTGCCCGACAGCAACATTCAGGAAATCAAAATCAGGTCAGGATTAGACCTGTGCCAAGTTCAAAAGAGCCTCCATCCTATGTGCCTGTTGTGCTTTCAGTCCGTATAGCATTCACCACTTTTTGGGTTGTCTCCACCCATCCTGCCCACCTGCCATCCCCTTTCTGCCATCCACCATCCACTGCCTGCCATGCTGCTGTGCGCGGTGCAGTCCGGGCATCATGCTGCTGATCTACAACCGCGCGGAGGGGCACGTGCCACTCAAGATCCTGTCGATCGAGGACGGGGCGGTGCTGGCGTCGTTTGTGCAGCTGCTGCAGCGCGGCAAGAAGGTGGACTTCATCGAGCAGTTCAACGAGAAGCTGCTCGTCAAGCAGGAGAACGACAACCTCCACATCCTCGACGTCCGTGCTCCTCTCCCTTCCTCTTCCGCTCCCTGCCAACCCCTATCCTTGCCCTCGCTGCCGTGCTCCTTGCTGCCCTCGCTGCCGTACGCCTGCTTGTAACCCGTGCACTGACTCGCTCGCATGGATTTGGTCCCTCATGCCCCTGTCTACCCTGTAATCTGTCTAAACATGACATTTTCGCCGCATTGTGACCCGCCCCCTCCGTGCGGTGGAGAGCAGGTGCGCACGCGGGAGGAGACGCAGGTGAGCCGCACGGAGTTCATGACGCCCTCGGCGTTCATCTTCCTGTACGAGAACCAGCTCTTCCTCACCTTCCGCAACCGCGCCGTGGCCGTGTGGAACTTCCGCGGGGAGATGGTGACGGCGTTTGAGGACCACGAGCTCTGGTACCCCGACTGCAACACCAACAACATCTACATCACCTCGGACCAGGACCTCATCATCTCCTACTGCAAGCACCACCACCCCTCCCACGCCCCCCACGGTCAGTCCACACCACCTCCCCGTGCCTGTCTCTCATTCTAATGCCCCCTGTTTACTGTAAGCTCTTCATGGGCTGTCTATCCACCTCGTCCTCCCTGCCCGCCTCTCTGCTACCCTGCATCATGCCTGTTGTATGCAGTGGGCAGCATCAACATCAGCAACATCCTCACGGGGAAGCTGCTGGCTAAAATATCGTCGGATTCAGAGTCGGCTCAAGCCAAATCGAAGTCCGTCCACTCGACCGTAAAGGAGGCACTGGAAGACGTTACAGCACTGTTTTATGATGAAGATAGGAATGAGATCTACACAGGAAATAGAAGTGGCTTTGTACATGTCTGGACAAACTAAGCAAGCTGGATGGAGGCTAGCTATGATGAGGGCAAATGTGTTGCATGGTATGTACCCAGTCGCTAAACCAACCAACCAACCAACCAGAACAGACAGCAAGAAAGCCAGATTCCACCATTTTAGGGCTCTGGGGTACGCAACAGACTCTGCCCAAGCCAGATATAATCCCCACTGGATACCAGTACGAATAGTCGGTCTTGCTCTTTGCAAGGCAGAGCGCAACTCTCAGAACTCTTTGCCGCTTCCCAAGAATGGCAGGGTGTGGTTAGCCGTACTCTCTACCTACGGCGTATGCTAATGCACTGGCGGCAGGCAGCCCAAGGCTATGCCTGTGCCTGGCTCTCAGTATGCCTTGGCTGCAGCAGCAGGCAGGCTATGCCCGGGCGGTGGTTATGCCTTGGCTCTGGAAGCATTAGTGGCACGTATTCTGTCCCGGTTGTCCAACTTCACCAGGCGCTCCAACTGCTCCTCTCACAGCACACACATTCCACACACATGAAGACACCACACACGCCACACACATCCCACACACACCACAGACACGAACACACACGAACACACTCGAACACACACGAACACACACGAACATACACAGCACACACAGCACAACCACAGGAGCCAGATTAAGAAGCATGCCATGCATACGGTACGTGAACATATACTGCATGTACCTACTTGACCATCTACCAACGCCATGCCTCACCTCCGCCATGCCCATGCCTCACCTCCGCCATGCCCATGTCCTCAATTCTCTTCCTCTTGAGCTCGCTCAGCGGCGCCTGGCGGTCCAGCAGCGTCCACAGCCACTCGGGGTACTCACTGCACGCACGCACGCACACACGCACGCACGCACGCACGCACACACGCACGCACGCACGCACGCACGCACGCACGCACGCACGCACGCACGCACGCACGCACCCATGGAGGGACGCACACATGCACACACCCATGGAGGGACGCACACACCCGAAGAGGGACGCACACTGATACACCGTGTGCAATCAATCCGCTTCCGATGGCATCCTGAAGCCACTGCAAGTGCGCGCTGCTCGCTACACGGAAGGCAACAGAGAGGAGGCGAGCAAGTGCAAGAAACTGCACGCCGCGAGTCAATGCTGGTGATGCCATGGAGCACGCGAGGCCATGCTGGTGATGCCATGGACCACGCGAGGCCATGCTGGTGATGCCATGGACCACGCGAGGCCATGCTGGTGATGCCATGGAGCACGCGACCTGCAAACCAACCTCACCCTTCACCTCTCCGCCTCTCCTCCTCTCGCGTCCCTGCCATCGCGCCCCTCCCCTCCCCTCCCCTGCCCGCGTCCCCCGCGTGCAGCGCACCTGTCGGGCAGCACGGGGGGGTCGGAGCCCGTCTTCAGGATGTTGCCGCCCACCACTGTCGCCGCGCGCACCTCCACTGGCACGGACGACGCGCGGGCGGCGTCTGCGGGAAGAGAGGGAGGGTGCACGGAAAATGGGGCGGCATGAGATGGTCGGATCGCGGCTCTGCTGCTCACGGCGTCGCGCAACCCTTTCCACCCCGCTCTTCACGCATCATCCCCGCTCTTCACGCATCAACCCCGCTCTTCACGCATCACCCCCGCTCTTCACGCATCAACCATTTCGCGCCCGCACCTGAAGCAGCAGCGTCGCCTTTTCCCTTCTTCGCGCCTTTCGCGGCTGCCTTGGGCGCAGCCGCGCGTAGCCGCAGAGCGCCTGAGAGCACGCGCGCGCGCAGCACTGACGCCATGGGGCGGAGAAGCGGATGCTTCGGTGACGCGCAGTCAGCGCGACGGCAACGGAGCTACGCGCAAGGGCGAGGGGGGAGGAAAATATGCAGCGAACTTTCCGCAGTGGTGTGGTGAGAGTGTGAAGATGGCGACGCACGGATGATACACAGCACGGCTATCGTGATGCCACGGAGGGCCCCGCGTGATGGGCGACGGACAGGATTATGACCGTATATCGAGGTCTGGCAGGACGTCCCGACGAAGTACTGTTGCAAACTAGAGACTGGTATTTCGTGCAAACTGTAAGGAACTTCTGCTTTATGCTAAAGTCTGACATCATGTAAGGAACTTGTCATTTAAATTTCAGCCTTTTTACGCTTATTCAGCATAAAATTAGGCTTTTTTTTCTACCCCTAGGCTGATTCCATTTTTTTTTTATGAACATTGGCTGTTTATTTCAGCCATTTTTTTTGCAGGGCTGAGCACTCGGCCCTGTAACAAAAATAGCCTAATACTTCGTATTCTACACATGTGTATATTTTTTTACGGTATGCGTTTCGGGGCTACAAGCGCCGAGAACAAACGGTTTTCTTTGCTTTGAAGAGCAGGTTTGTGAGTGCATGGTCCTGAAACGATGCTAGAAAAATGCGTAGGAGTGAGGCAAGAACGATTAGCCATGCGTACACATGACAAAAAACGAATTGCTCCATGTTTTACGCCTGTGTGGATTTTTTATGGGGTACAAACGCCAAGAACGAGAGTTTTACGTGGGCATCTTCAACCATAAACCCTGAAACTATGTTGAAAGTACGAGGGGAATGAGGAAAAAACAATTGGTCATACGTACCCACAATAGAAAACATGTTTCATTTTCTACACTGGTGCGGTTTTTTCAAACGTCAAGAATGAGCGTTTTTCTTTGCTTTGAATATCTTATGGCCAATCAAAGTCATACGTTGATTAGTTTGGTCGGTATGCGCATACGTAGAGAGCATACCGTAGAGTTGAAACGTTCATATCTTCCACTATCATTACCATTACCACTACCATTACCATTACCTTTAACGGTACCATTATCATTACCATTACCATTACCACTACCATTACCATTATAATTACCACTACCATTACCATTACCACTAGCATTACCTGTCAAAACATATTGTTATGTTCTTACTCTAGGTTGTGTAGGGTCACACCTTAGAGGGTATAACCCAACTCTCTCGACACTCTTGTACCCCCTCTCCCTCACCTAATCATCATTCCTCACCTAGCTACTAGTGATTCTAACATGGTATTAAGAGCACAATGCTCCTTAGGACCGAATGTTTAAAAGGGCCCACCACTACTATTTCGATCTACTGCCCGAGTCGCGCCCCTAGGAGAAACGCGAAATTCGAAACCGTGCTCTAGGCGAGACGGTTCCTTTTTCTGCCTTAGACGCGATTTTCCTTCCTAGTCACGTGCGACCCCCCCTGACCGCGCCTTAGCTGCCAATACAGCCCGCGTAGGCCCGTCGCGAAGCCCGTACAGCCCGCGTAGGCCCGTCGCGAAGCCCGTACAGCCCGCGTAGGCCCGTCGCGAAGCCCGTACAGCCTGCGCCAGGCCGTCGCGCAGCCCGTACAGCCTACGTCAGGCCCGCACCCAGCTCGTAAAGCCCGCGCCAGGCCCGCACGCAGCCCTTACAGCCCGCGCCTGGCCCGCACGCGGCCCGTGTTACTGCTGCACTCGCTGCTGCTGCTACACTGCTGCGCCTGAACTGCTGCTGCAGTGATGCTGCCGCCTGTACTGCCCTGAAACTGCTGCTGCTACTTGCTGCAGCTGCTCCTCCTTGCTGCTGCTGCTGCTACTTGCTGCAGCTGCTCCTCCTTGCTACTGCTGCTACAGCTAGCGCTACTCACTGCTGCTGCTACTGAAGCTAGTGCTGCTACAGCTAGTGCTACTGCTGCTGCTGCTACTACCGCACTTGCTACAGCTGCTACTGACTGAAGCTACGGCTGCTACAGCTAGTGCTACTGCTGCAGCTCCTACTCCAACACTTGCTACAGCTACTATTGACTGAAGCTACTCCAGCTACAGCTAGTGCTACTGCTGCAGCTCCTACTCCAGCACTTACTGCAGCTGCTCCTGACTGAAGTTACTGCTGCTACAGCTAGTACTACTGCTGCAGCTCCTACTACTTCACTTGCTACAGCTAGTGCTACTGCTGCAGCTCCTACTCCAGCACTTGCTACAGCTGCTCCTGACTGAAGCTACTGCTGCTTGACTGAAGCTACTGCTGCTACAGCTAGTACTACTGCTGCAGCTCCTACTACTGCACTTGCTACAGCTAGTGCTACTGCTGCTCTGCCACTGTGTCCGAGCCGCGCCGCCCAGCCCGAGCTGTCACTGCTGCTGCTACTGCAACTACTACTGCTACAGCTAGTGCTACTCGGTCTACTGCTGCTGCTGCTGCTGCTGCTGCTGCTGCTCGGTCTGCTGCTGCTGCCCGAGCCGCCCTGCTACTGCTGCTACTGGAGGGAGTACTGCTGGGAGTGGTGGAGGTGCGGCCTCCCACCCCCACCGAACCGCCCTGCTGCTGTTACTACTGCTGCTGCTGCTACTTGTGCTACTGGGAGTGGAGGAGGTGCTGCTGGGAGTGTAGGAGGTGCTGCTGGCGCTGTAGGAGCTGGAGGTGCTGGACCTACTCCTGACAGTCACTGTCTGTCATGGCCACTTCCGCGGCAGTCGCTGCGGCCAGGGGTGGACAGCAGCGGGCACTGCTTCTCCCGGACGACCCCACCCCTCGGCAGCTTCGTGAGTGGGTTATTCAGCGAGGTCGTCCTGGTGGTGGAGGTTATCGTTCTGTTAAGACCGCTGCTCTTGGTGTTAGTGAGTCTGCTGCCACTCCAGGTGTTAGTCAGTCTGCTGCCACTCCAGGTGTTAGTGAGTCTGCTGCAGCTCTAGGTGCCCGTGAGTCTACCGACGCTCTATTTGCTAGTGCGTCTACTACCACAGGTCCTGCCTCAGCTGAGGTCTTGAACACTTTCACGCTTGACTCCGGCGCGTCACGTTGCTTCTTCCGTGATTGCACCACAGTCACACCACTCACAGCACCTGTCCCAGTCTCACTGGCTGACCCCTCTGGGGGCCCAGTGGTTGCGAGAGCCTCCACGGTCCTCCCTTGTCCAGCAGTCCCCTCCGGCTCTTTGTCAGGTCTCCACCTCCCCACGTTCTCGACGAACTTGGTGAGCAACGCTGCCATTCAGGATGTCTGGGTTGATACCTTTATTCCTGGAGGGCAGCGTGTGGCGATCTGTACGTGCTCCCGGACTGGCCGTCACCTGGCTACGTTCACTCGACAGCCTGGGTCTAGTCTGTACACACTGACCACTGCGTCTGCACAGGTGGCTGAGTCAGGTCAGGTAGCTACGTCGAGTCGAGCGTCTGCGTCAGGACAGTTAGCTGCGTCTTGCTCGTGCCGAGTACTCACGCACGAGACTCAGCGCTGGCACCACCGTCTTGGTCACCCCTCCCTGCAGCGTCTGCGCCGCATGCACTCCCGGCTCCTGGTCACTGGCCTCCCTGAGACCCTGCCCCCCCTCCCGCGCTCACTTGCGCCGCCGTGCCTTCCTTGCGTCGAGGGGCGGCAGCGCGCCGCTCTTCACTCCTCCGAGTTTCCTCCGACCACTGCTCCTCTGCAGACTCTCCACATGGACGTGTGGGGCCCGGCCCCCGTCGGTGGAACGGACCAGGAGCGCTACTTCCTGCTGGTGGTTGACGACTACACACGCTACACCACAGTCTTCCCCTTGCGGCGCAAGGCGGATGTCAGTGGTGTCTTGATCCCCTGGATCCGTGCTACTCGTCACCAGCTGCGCGAGCGGTTTCGGCGGGACTTTCCAGTCCTGCGTCTGCACTCTGACAGGGGTGGTGAGTTCTCCTCTGGCGTCCTTGAGACGTTCTGCCAGGATAAGGGCATCGCCCAGTCGTTCACGCTTCCGGCCTCTCCGCAGCAAAATGGGATCGCTGAGCGTCGCATTGGCCTGATCATGGAGGTTGCTCGTACCTCCATGATCCATGCGGCTGCTCCCCATTTCCTGTGGCCGTTTGCGGTCCGATACGCCGCGCATCAGCTCAACCTCTGGCCCCGTGTCTCTGCTCCAGAGACCTCGCCCACACTCCGTTGGACGGGACAGCCTGGTGATGCGTCGTCGTTTCGGGTCTGGGGCGCGCTCTCCCTTGTTCGCGATACCAAAGCGAGCAAGCTCTCCCCTCGCACTCTCCGCTGTGTCTTCTTCGGCTTCCCCACCGACGCTCCACCCTGGCAGTTCTACCACCCTGCCTCGCGTCGTGTTCTGTCCTCTCAGGACGTCACCTTCGACGAGTCGGTCTGTTACTACCGACTTCACCCGCACGCGTCCCACCCGGTCCCTCTCGCGCCTCTCTTCCTGGTACCAGTCCCCCCCCCGGTAGACCCCCTTCCCCCACAGGGTCCTGCTCCCTCAGGTGTGTCCCAGGTAGACCCACCCCCCTTGGATGAGCCAGTTGAGATCTCTTCTAACTCCTCTGACTCACCTGAGGGGGGTGACGCCGTCGCCGACGACACGGCGACCACTCGCCGCACTCCTCGCTTGGAGACCCCCCCGGGTTTCCCGCCACAGCCGTCTTCGCCGCCTCCGCAGCCTGCTGCTGTGGACTCTGGAGCTGAGACTACTGGAGCTGGGGCTGGGGGTGGTGAGTCCGGGGGTGCCCGCTCTCCTTGTCTGGCTACACCCCCCGGGTTCCCACCTCTGCCGTCTTCGCCGCCTCTGCAGCCTGCTGCTGTGGACACTGGAGCAGAGACTGAGGGTACTGAGCCTGGGGGTGCTGGGACTGAGGGTACTGAGCCTGGGGGTGCTGGGACTGAGGGTACTGAGCCTGGGGGTGCTGGGACTGAGGGTACTGGACCTGAGGGTGCTGCGACTGAGGGTACTGAGCCTGCGAGTGCTGAGACCGAGGGTCCTGCCTCTGGGGGTACTACGAGTTCGGGTGCTGACTCTGGGGGTGCTGCGAGTCCTTCTGGTGTTGGTGTCGTCGGAGCTCCTACCGGAGGACCTGGAGCTACTGGTGCGGGAGGTACTGGAGGTACTGCTGGTGCTGGAGGTCCTGGAGGTGCTGCTGGTGCTGGAGGTCCTGGAGGTGCTGGAGGTACTGGAGGTGCTGCTGGTGCTGGAGGTCGGGGAGCTGCAGGTGCTGCTGGTCCTGGTGGAGCTGCTGGTGCTGGAGGTACTGGAGGTGCTGCTGGTGCTGGAGGTCGTGGAGCTGCTGGTGCTGGAGGTACTGGAGGTACTGCTGGTGCTGGAGGTCGTGGAGCTGCTGGAGCTGCTGGTGCTGGAGGAGCTGGAGCTGCTGGGACTGGAGGTCCTGGAGGTGCTGGAGGTCCTGGTGGAGCTACTGGTGCTCTTCGCCACCTTCTCAGTCTTCAGCCAGGTGCTACTGGCTTCCCTGTGGCAGGTACTACTCCTCCGTTGCTGTGTCCACCGGCGGACCAGTCACAGCCGCCGCTGCTACCACACTCCCCACTGCCTGCTCCTGCTCCTTACACTGCGGTGTCAGAGTCCCTGACTGAGCGTCGAGAGCCTGAGACTCGTGCTTCCACCCCTGAGCGTCGAGAGCCTGAGTCTAGCTTTGACCTTGAGCCTGAGCCTAGAGCTGCTGTCCGTGCTCGTGTTCCTCGTGTTCGTCGTCAGCGTGCTCCGGCTGTCCCCGGCACTCACGATATGACACTCCGTCCTTCCTCTGTTCCTCAGCGTGTTGTCCTACCGTTACCTCCAGCGTCCTCTTTGCCTGACGTTGCTGACCCTCCGTCTGACCTTGCTCGTGCGTCCAGTCCGACTGTTACTCGCCTTCTTGCTACGGTTGTGACGGACCCTACGTTCTCGTCTCCTGCTGCGTCTGCCCTAGTAGCTGAGCTCGTTGACTTTGCTGCTGTGTACCGCCTCGACTACCTTGCGAGTCTTGTCTCTGACCCTGTCCCTGCCTGTCCTCCGTCCGTCGGGGGTGAGACTGCTCTTGGCTGCACTGCCCTTGGCTGTGACGTTCTTGAGGACAGACAGGAGGAGCTGGAGTGCCTTGCTGCCGCTTCACCCCATCACGCGACCATGCTGCTTGCCCCTGAGGGAGACCCGGATGCACTTGACATCCCCACCCCGCGCTCCTACAGGGAGGCGATTTCGGGTGAGTACTCCTCTCAGTGGCAGACAGCCATGGACGCAGAGATGGCTTCCTGGAAGTCCACAGGCACCTACGTCGATGAGGTTCCCCCACCTGGGGCGAACATCGTCAGTGGCATGTGGATTTTCAGGGTGAAGCGGCCGCCGGGTTCTCCGCCTGCCTTCAAGGCACGTTACGTTGCTCGAGGCTTCAGTCAGCGTGAGGGGGTCGACTTCTTTCAGACCTTCTCTCCCACCCCGAAGATGACCACTCTTTGGGTGTTGCTACACGTTGCAGCTCAGCGTGACTACGAGCTGCACTCCCTCGACTTCTCGACAGCTTTCTTGCAGGGTAGCCTTCACGAGGCCATCTGGTTGCGCCGTCCACAGGGCTTCACTGGGTCGTTTCCTGAGGGTACCCAGTGGAGCCTACGGCGACCAGTGTACGGCTTGCGTCAGGCGCCCCGCGAGTGGCACGACACACTGAGGACGACACTTGCGGCTCTTGGGTTTGCTCCTTCGACTGCTGACCCGTCGCTGTTTCTACGCACCGACACTACTCTGCCGCCGTTCTACATCCTCGTGTACGTCGACGACTTGGTTTTTGCTACTGCTGACACTGAGGCACTGGCCCTAGTGAAGGCGGAGCTGCAGGAGAGACACACCTGCACTGACCTGGGTGAGCTGCGGAGCTATCTTGGCTTGCAGATCACCCGGGACAGACCACGGCGCACCATCACCCTGACTCAGTCACACATGGTGCACCAGGTCCTACAGCGCTTCCGCTTCACGTACTCCTCGCCACAGCCCACTCCTCTGGCTACCGGCCACTCGCTCTCAGCTCCACCTTCGGACGAGTCCGTAGAGCCGAGTGGTCCGTACCCAGAGCTTGTGGGCTGCCTCATGTACCTGATGACGTGCACACGACCTGACCTCGCGTACCCTCTCAGCCTTCTGGCTCGCTACGTGGCACCCGGTAGGCACCGAAAGGTGCACTTTGATGCTGCGAAGAGGATACTGCGTTACTTGTGCAGCACATCGGGCATGGGGCTCGTGCTTAAAGGACGGGGTTCGGTGGTCCTCACAGGACACTCTGACGCCTCTTGGGCCGACGACCAGGCGACTCAGCGTTCGTCACAGGGCTACACCTTCAGTCTTGGCGCTGGTTCTGTCTCGTGGAGGTCCACTCGTTCTTCTTCTGTGCTTGGTTCCAGTTGTGAGGCCGAGATCTACGCTGGGGCCATGGCTGCACAGGAGCTCCGCTGGCTGACCTACCTGCTGACCGACTTGGGGGAGCGACCTCGTTCTCCTCCAGTTCTGTACGTCGACAACAAGGCAATGCTTGCCTTGTGTCGCGAGCAGAGACTGGAGCACAGAACGAAGCACATTGCTCTGCGTTACTTCCTTGCGCGTGAGCTGCAGCAGCGTGGTCAGCTGCGCCTTGCTTTCGTGGCCTCTCGGGCCAACACTGCTGATGTCTTCACCAAGGCCCTTGGGGCTGGTGATCATCAGCGTTTCTGCACTGCTCTTGGGCTTGTGCCCACTCTGCCTCACCTGCTGGTTGCTTGACTTGCTCTTGTTATACACTGCTATATATATCTTTATACATGCATGTTTACTGCCTTGCTATTATAAATCTGCATGTGAACTGGCCTTGTGGCCGCCTGCTTGTGCTCAGATTGTGTGGTGTCCTTGAGATCCACCCTGGGCTTTGCCTTGCTTGTTCTGTTGCTTGACTGGTCTTGTGACCACTGCTAGGTTTGGCTATCCCCTACTTCACCTATGGGGGTGTATCAAAACATATTGTTATGTTCTTACTCTAGGTTGTGTAGGGTCACACCTTAGAGGGTACAACCCAACTCTCTCGACACTCTTGTACCCCCTCTCCCTCACCTAATCATCATTCCTCACCTAGCTACTAGTGATTCTAACATTACCGCTACCACAACCATTACCATTACCATAACAATTATCAATACAATTATCATTACCACTACCAGTACCATCACCATCACTACTACCATTTCCGGTACCATTACCATTACCGCTGTCGAAACAGCAGGCACAAGCTAGAAACAGGAAAGAGGGGTTTTCACTAGCAGCAGTTGAGATACATATAGCAAACCCTAATTCGGGCTGTACTCACTATAGAGTACCCCACTGCAGGCTAGACAAACATTACATTCTGACACACCCCCATAGTCAAAGTGGGGTATAATCAGCACAACAAGCAGGCAGAGCAGTAGTTCACAATTATAAGCAAATCTAGAGGCCGTCACAGAGGGCAAGTGAGGAGGAGGAGAAACTGTGAGGGCGAGAAGATGGGAGGCGACGGCTGAAGCTGCAGCCACACAGGCAGTAGGAGTGCACAGTACTTTCGCTACCAGGCTAAACCCGGACTACACGACGACAGACGCAGCTGGCTCACTGTGCTCCCAGGAGTGCACACACTGTGGCTACCGGGCGCAGAGCCCCGGACTACTCAGGCCACAGGGGGTCGTGGCTCTCTGGACTACCAGGAGTGCTCACACTGTGGCTACCGGGCGCAGAGCCCCGGACTACTCAGGCTACAGGGGGTCGTGGCTCTCTGGACTTCAGGCGCTGCGGATGACAAGTCGGCTACCTCCGGTCAACTTCCCCCAACTGTCCCACACCCCTTTCACACACTCCCTGCTGCACCTCTAGCACTGCTCACACGCCACCCCCCTCGTACCACTCCGACGGCTCCAACACATCCACCCCCCTCAGCGGCAGCTGCAGCAGTGGGAGACGGAGGAGGAGGAGGAGCAGGGGACGGCTCACACACACGTCACCCCCATACTCTCCACCCCCAAACCCTAACACAGGAGCACGGGCAGCAGCGGGGGTGGGGCGCGGTTAGAAGCTCTGGGGACGGCGTACGGCACACGGGCAGACGGAACGGGCCGCTCACGGGCCTGGGGCAGGCCGGACGAACCGCGCGCGGGCTGCCCGAGCCGCGCGCGGCCCTGGCGCAGCCCGTACGGGCCGCGCGCGGGCCTGGCGCAGTCCGTACGGGCCGCGCGCTGGCTGTACAGGCCGCGCGCGGGCCTGGCGCAGCCCATACGGGTCGCGCGCGGGCCTGGCGCAGCCCGTACGGGCCGCGCGCGGGCCTGGCGCAGGCCGTACGGGCCGTGCGCGGGCTGTACGGGCCGCGCGCGGGCCTGGCGCAGGTCGCGCGGGCCGCTACGGGCGACGGGGGGCGACGCGCGGGTCCCCGGGGGCGCTGCGACGGGCGACGGGGGGCGACGCGCGGATCGACGGGGCAGAAAACCGCCGCGCGCCTCGGGGCGCGCGGCGGGCAGGGCAGAAATCCGCCGCGCGCCCCGAGCGCGCGGCGGGAAGAGAACGGCGCGCGCCCGGGGCGCGCTACAGGCAGTAGAGCAGCGGAAGCATCGGGTGGGGCCCACCCACAGGATCGACCCAGGAGGGTCGACCTGCTCTGATACCATGTCGAAACAGCAGGCACAAGCTAGAAACAGGAAAGAGGGGTTTTCACTAGCAGCAGTTGAGATACATATAGCAAACCCTAATTCGGGCTGTACTCACTATAGAGTACCCCACTGCAGGCTAGACAAACATTACATTCTGACGTTTTTTTTTTTTTTTTTTTTTTTTTTTTGGCATGAAGTTGTGTTGAATTAGGTCAAGGGGGGGGGTACAAGAAGAATGTCGAGAGAAATATTGTACCCCCTAGTGCTAACCCCCATATAGCCTAGATAACCTAAACATAACATATAAATATAACTTGACACACCCCCATAGGCGAAATGGGGGATAGCCAGAGCAAGCAAAGGTCACAAGACCAGTTCACATGCAGAGATGTATATGCAGTAATAGCACAGTGATCACTACCTAGCAAGAGCAAGCATGCCGGTATATGTATATAGATCACAGTACAAGCAGAGTCTACAGCAAGTGTGGAAACGTAGGCACAAGGCCCAACAAAGTACAAAAGCGCTGATGATCACCAGACGGAAGCGCCTTGGTGAATATATCGGCAGTGTTGGCCCGAGTGGCCACGTGACGCAGACGAAGCTGACCCCGCTGCTGCAACTCTCGAGCTAGGAAGTAACGCAGAGCGATGTGCTTCGTTCTGTGCTCCAGTCTGTGCTCCTCACACAAGGCAATGGCGGCCTTGTTGTCGACGTACAGCACTGGAGGAGAACGAGGCCGCTCTCCCAGGTCGGTCAGCAGGTAGGTGAGCCAGCGTAACTCCTGTGCAGCCATGGCTGTGGCGTAGATCTCAGCCTCACAACTGGAGCTGAGAACTGAAGACGAGCGTGTAGAACGCCAAGAAACAGAGCCAGAGCCAAGGCTGAACGTGTAACCCTGTGACGACCGCTGCGTAGCCTGGTCGTCAACCCAAGAAGCGTCTGAGTGCCCAGTGAGGACGACTGCGCTCCGCCCTCCAAGCACGAGCCCCATGCCCGATGTACTGCACAAGTAGCGTAGTACCCTCTTAGCAGCATCCATGTGCACCTTTCGGTGCCGACCAGGAGCCACGTAGCGAGCCAGAAGGCCAAGAGGGTACGCAAGGTCAGGAGGAGTGCAGGTCATCAGGTACATGAGGCAGGCCACTAGCTCTGGGTAAGGACCACTCGGCTCTACGGACTCGTCCGAAGGTGGAGCTGAGAGCGAGTGACCTGTAGCCAGAGGAGTGGCCTGTGCCGAGGACCAGGTGAAGCCGAAGCGCTGAAGGACCTGCTGCACCATGTGTGACTGAGTCAGTGTGATGGTGCGGCGTGCTCTGTCCTGGGTGATCTGCAAGCCAAGGTAACTGCGCAGCTCACCCAGGTCTGTGCACGTGTGTCTCTTATGCAGCTCCAGCACCTCCAGCAGCTCCAGAACCCTCAGCGCCAGCTCCTCCAGGACCAGCTCCACCAGCAGTAGCACCCTCAGCACCGGCACCTCCAGTCCCAGGGACTCCAGCCGCAGTGTCTCCAACAGCAGCACCCCCAGGCTCAGCACCTCCAGCCCCAGCAGCTCCAGTACCTCCAGTACGAGCACCTCCGGGACCAGCACCACTCCCAGCTCCAGTGACTCCAGCAGAAGTACCTCTAGCGGCAGAGCCCCGAGCTCCAGAAGCGCGACCCTGACGGCGACCGTACCAGTCGTGCAGCTGCTGTGAGGTGAGAGGCACACGCGGACGAAGGCGGCTACTCCAAGGAGACCGCACAACAGCAGACCCAGAACCCTCAGCGCCAGCAACCGCAGCAGCTCCAAAGCTCCCAGCTCCAGCACCCTCAGCAGCCCCAGAGCCTCCAGCTCCAGCACCCTCAGCAGCTCCAGAACCTCCAGCTCCAGCACCCGAAGCAGCTCCAGAACCTCCAGCAGAAACAACTCCAGTAGCAGAGGCACCAGCTCCAGCGCCTCCCGCAGCAGGGCCCCTAGCTCCAGCATCGCGACCCTGACGGTCAGCGTACCACTCACGCAGCTGCTGTGGGGAGAGAGGGAGTCGACGACGAGAGTGCAGCGGCGAGGTACCAGCGGAGCGACTACGGAGACGGCCGCCCCAGGGAGACTGCTCACCAGACGCCTCAGCGCCCCCAGGTGCAGCACCCCCAAACTCCTCACGCCCAGGCTCTGCACCTCCAGTCCCCGCACCCCCAGGCTCCGCACCCCCAGGCTCCGCACCCCCAGGCTCAGCACCCCCAGGCTCCGCACCCCCAGGCTCAGCACCCCCGAGCAGGACCTGAGTCACCAGTGACCTCAACCGGCGCAGTCAAGGGAGGAGGGTCTACCTGAGACACACCTGAAGGAGCAGGACCGGGAGCGGGGAGGGGGTCTACCTGGGGAGCACCTGGAGCGAGGAAGAGTGGCTGGGGGGGGAGAGGGGCAGTGCGGTAGGGGAAGAGACGGTAAAAGGGAACCGACTCGTCGAACGTGACGTCCTGAGAGGGGAAGACACGGCGCGAGGTGGGGTGGTAAAACTGCCAACCGGGCGCATCAGGGACAAAGCCAAGGAAGACACAGGGAACAGCGCGGGCGGAGAGCTTGTCCGCGGTGGTATCGCGGACAAAGGCACGAGCACCCCAGACCCGGAAACGCGACGCATCGCCAACCTTCCCCGTCCACAGCAGTGTGGGCGAGGTCTCCGGCAAGGAGACACGGGGCCAGAGGTTGAGCTGATGCGCGGCGTACCGGACCGCAAACGGCCACAGAAAATGGGGGGCAGCCGCATGGATCATGGAGGTACGAGCGACCTCCATGACTAAGCCAATGCGGCGCTCAGCAACCCCATTCTGCTGCGGAGAGGCCGGAAGCGTGAACGTCTGGCGAATGCCGTGCTCCGCACAGAAGGCTGCCAAGAGGTCTGAGGAGAACTCACCACCTCTGTCAGAGTGCAGACGCAGGACAGGAAAGTCCGACTTGAACCGCTCGCGGAGCTGGAGACGAGCAGCGCGGATCCAAGGGATCAAAACATCAGGGACCTCACCCTTGGTACGCAAGGGGAAGACCGTGGTGTAACGCGTGTAGTCGTCGACGACCAGCAGGAAGTACCGCTCGTGACCCTGTCCACGGACGCGGGCTGGGCCCCACACGTCCAGGTGGAGAGTCTGCAGGGGAGCCTCTGTGGGAGGGAACGAGGAGGAGTGAGAAGCGGCGCGCTGCCGCCCCTCGACACAGGGAAGACAGGGAGGAGCAGGCGAGGGTGGGAGGGGAGGGAGAACCCTGGGAAGACCAGAGACAAGGACACGGCGGTGCATGCTGCGAAGGCGCTGCACCGAGGGGTGACCAAGGCGGTGGTGCCAAAGGAGGGTCTGGTGCGACAAGGCGCGACACGAGCAGGGGGCCGACAACTGACCTGACGCAGACGCAGACGCAGCTACCTGAGGGGACTCAGTGGTCAGTGTGTACAGGCCCGGCCCCGGCTGCCGAGTGAAGGTAGCCAGGTGACGACCCGTCTGAGCACACGTGCAGTGTGTCACACGCTCGTAGGCAGGGGTGAACTGGTGAACACCCGCGTCCTGGAGCGCAGAACCCGCCACCAAGTTCGTAGAGAACGAGGGGAGGTAAAGACCCGACAGTGTGCCGGACGGGACAGCAGGACAAGGGAGGAGAGTGGTGGAGGTCGCACGGACTGGACCCCCAGAGGGGTCTGCCAGAGAGACTGCAACCGGCCGACTGAGCGGCGTGAGGGTGGTGCTGTCGCGAAAGAAGGAGCGAGAAGCACCGGAGTCAAGTGTGAAGGTGTAAAAGGCCTCAGCAGGCGCAGTACCAGAAAGAGCAGACTCACCAGCTCCTGGAGCAGAAGCCTCACCAGCACCTAGGGCAGCAGCCTCACCAGCACCTAGAGCAGCAGGCTCTATACCTGGGTCAGGCGGTACGCACAGGTAACAGACACCGTCAGCACTAGTAGGCAATGCATACATGGCAGTGAGAATAGCATCATAGTCAAGAGCAAATACATCCACCCTCTGCCTAAGCAGCTCCAGCCAGGTGGGGAGCTCAGCCTCGTCGCCAAACTCGGTACGCCAGGCGTCGCTCAGACGGGCTAAGCAGCGGGACTGTGTGTGACCAGGTGTCCCGCAAGGCTGACCAGCCCGATCACCTGTGCGAATGACGTACGGGCAGCGAACGGGACTCAAAGACCCTCTACTCTGAGCGTACCACTCGTGAAGCTGCTGGGAAGTAAGTGTCTCGTATTGACGCCGCTGCAGCTGCAGCTGGCCACTGCCAGACGCTCCCAACTGACCAGCTCCAGGGCGACAGCTACGACGGCTACCGCCACAACCCCAATTAGCGTACCACTCACGAAGCTGCTGGGGCGGGAGAGACTCGCGTGGATTTCGCTGGAGCTGCATCTGGCCACCGCCAGTAGCAGCAGTAGCAGTAGCAGTAGCCTAGCAGTAGTAACAGAATGAGCAGCAGTAGCAGCGCGGGCACGGCAGGCGCGGCAGTGCAGTGCCACCAGCACCAGCAGCTCCAGTACCCCCAGCAGCTCCAACACATCCAACAGCTCTGGGTCCAGGGGCGGCTGCTCTGGGTCTAGGGGCGGCTGCTCCAGGGGCGGCTGCTTCAGGGGCCAGGAGCGGCTGCTCTGGGTCCAGGGGCGGCTGCACCAGGGGCGGCTGCTTCAGGGGCCAGGGGCGGCTGCTCGGGGTCCAGGGGCGGCTGCTCCAGGGGCCAGGGGCGGCTGCTCTGGGTCCAGGGGCGGCGTAGCTGGTGCAGGGCAGCGCGCGGGTCCCACAGGCGCCGTGACGGGCGACGGGGGGCAGCGTGTCGTCACGGAACGGGCCGCTCACGGGCCTGGGGCAGGCCGGACGAACCGCGCGCGGGCTGCCCGAGCCGCGCGCGGCCCTGGCGCAGCCCGTACGGGCCGCGCGCGGGCCTGGCGCAGTCCGTACGGGCCGCGCGCTGGCTGTACGGGCCGCGCGCGGGCCTGGCGCAGGCCGTACGGGCCGCGCGCGGGCTGTACGGGCCGCGCGCGGGCTGTACGGGCCGCGCGCGGGCCTGGCGCAGGTCGCGCGGGCCGCTACGGGCGACGGGGGGCGACGCGCGGGTCCCCGGGGGCGCTGCGACGGGCGACGGGGGGCGACGCGCGGATCGACGGGGCAGAAAACCGCCGCGCGCCTCGGGGCGCGCGGCGGGCAGGGCACAAATCCGCCGCGCGCCCTGAGCGCGCGGCGGGAAGAGAACGGCGCGCGCCCGGGGCGCGCTACAGGCAGTAGAGCAGCGGAAGCATCGGGTGGGGCCCACCCACAGGATCGACCCAGGAGGGTCGACCTGCTCTGATACCATGTCGAAACAGCAGGCACAAGCTAGAAACAGGAAAGAGGGGTTTCCACTAGCAGCAGTTGAGATACATATAGCAAACCCTAATTCGGGCTGTACTCACTATAGAGTACCCCACTGCAGGCTAGACAAACATTACATTCTGACAACCGCTACCATAACATTTACCATCACCAAACCATTACCATTACCGCTACCACTGCATCGAAACGAAGGCGGCGGGAGGAGTCCATATTGGATGCTAGGCTAGGAGCAGCTGGAGCACGGAGCAAACGGAGCTAAGAGCGAGGAGCGCCAGGTGGGACTAGGCGAGGTACTGCCGAAGCACAGAAGAAAGCTGAGCTAAAAACGCCAGTCTAATAACGATCGGAGCTGGAAGCTAGCTAGCCAGGAGCACACATCCCGCCCCATTCTCCCGCTTTCCATCACCCCGCCCCATTTTCCCGCTTTCCATCACCCCGCCCCATTCTCCCTCTTTCCATCACCCCGCCCCAATCTCCCGCTTTCCATCACCCCGCCCCATTCTCCAGCTTTCCATCACCCCGCCCCATTCTCCCGCTTTCCATCACCCCGCCCCATTCTCCCTCTTTCCATCACCCCGCCCCAATCTCCCGCTTTCCATCACCCCGCCCCATTCTCCAGCTTTCCATCACCCCGCCCCATTCTCCCGATTTCCATCTCCCCGCCCCATTCTCCTGCTTTCCATCACCCCGCCCCATTCTCCCGCTTTCTATCACCCCGTCCGATTTTCCTGCTTTCCATCACCCCGCCCCATTCTCCCTCTTTCCATCACCCCGCCCCTTTCTCCCTCTTTCCATCACCCCGCCCCGTTCTCCCGCTTTCCATCACCCCGCCCCATTCTCCCGCTTTCCATCACCCCGCCCCATTCTCCCGCTTTCCATCACCCCGCCCCATTCTCCCGCATTCCATCACCCCGCCCCATTCTCCCGCTTTCCATCACCCCGCCCCATTCTCCCGCTTTCCATCACCCCGCCCCATTCTCCCGCTTTCTATCACCCCGTCCGATTTTCCCGCTTTCCATCACCCCGCCCCATTCTCCCTCTTTCCATCACCCCGCCCCATTCTCCCGCTTTCCATCACCCCGCCCCATTCTCCCGCTTTCCATCACCCCGCCCCATTCTCCCGCTTTCCATCACCCCGCCCCATTCTCCCGCTTTCCATCACCCCGCCCCATTCTCCCGCTTTCCATCACCCCGCCCCATTCTCCCTCTTTCCATCACCCTGCCCCGTTCTCCCGCATTCCATCACCCCGCCCCATTCTCCCGCTTTCCAACACCCCGCCCCATTCTCCCACTTTCCATCACCCCGCCCGATTCTCCCGCTTTCCATCACCCCGCCCGATTCTCCCGCTTTCCATCACCCCGCCCGATTCTCCCGCTTTCCATCACCCCGCCCCATTCTCCCGCTTTCCATCACCCCGCCCCATTCTTTCGCTTTCCATCACCCACCCCATTCTCCCGCTTTCCATCACCCCGCCCCATTCTCCCGCTTTCCATCACCCCGTCCCATTCTCCCTCTTTCCATCACCCCGCCCCATTCTCCCGCTTTCCATCACCCGCCCCATTCTCCCGCTTTCGATCACCCCGCCCCATTCTTCCGCTTTCCATCACCCCGCCCCATTCTCCCGCTTTCCATCACCCCGCCCCATTCTCCCGCTTTCCATCACCTGCCCCATTCTCCCGCTTTCCATCACCCCACCCCATTCTCCGGCTTTCCATCACCCCGCCCCATTCTCCCCCTTTCCATCACCCCGCCCCATTCTCCCTCTTTCCATCACCCCGCCCCATTCTCCCTCTTTCCATAACCCCGCCCCATTCTCCCGCTTTCCATCACCCCGCCCCATTTTCCCTCTTTCCATCACCCCGCTTACTTCTCCCTCTTTCCATCACCCCGCCCCATTCTCCCTCTTTCCGTAACCCCGCACCATTCTCCCGCTTTCCATCACCCCGCCCCATTCTCCCGCTTTCCATCACCCCTCCCCATTCTCCCGCTTTCCAGCACCCCGCCCCATTCTCCCGCTTTCCATCACCCTGCCCCATTCTCCCGCTTTCCATCACCCCGCCCCATTCTCCCGCTTTCCATCACCCCGCCCTCCCTCTTTCCATCACCCCGCCCCATTCTCCCTCTTTCCATAACCCCGCCCCATTCTCCCGCTTTCCATCACCCCGCCCCATTCTCCCGCTTTCCATCACCCCTCCCCATTCTCCCGCTTTCCAGCACCCCGCCCCATTCTCCCGCTTTCCATCCCCCGCCCCATTCTCCCGCTTTCCAGCACCCCGCCCCATTCTCCCGCTTTCCATCACCCCGTCCCATTCTCCCGCTTTCCATCACCCCGCCCCATTCTCCCGCATTCCAACACCCCGCCTGATTCTCCCGCCTTCCGTCACCCCGCCCCATTCTCCCGCTTTCCATAACTCCGCCCCATTCTCCCGCTTTCCATCACCCCGCCCCATTCTCCCTCTTTCCATCACCTCGCCCCATTCTCCCGTTTTCCATCACCCGCCCCATTCTCCCGCTTTCCATCACCCGCCCCATTCTCCAGCTTTCCATCACCCCGCCCCATTCTCCCTCTTTCCATCACCCCGCCCCATTCTCCCTCTTTCCATCACCCCGCCCCATTCTCCCTCTTTCCATCACCCCGCCCCATTCTCCCGGTTTCCATCACCCCGCCCCATTCTCCCGCTTTCCATCACCCCGCCCCATTCTCCCGCTTTCCATCACCCCGCCCCATTCTCCCTCTTTCCATCACCCCGCGCCATTCTCCCGCTTTCCTTCACCCCGCCCCATTCTCCCTCTTTCCATCACCCCGCCCCATTCTCCCGCTTTCCAGCACCCCGCCCCATTCTCCTGCTTTCCATCACCCCGCCCGATTCTCCCTTTTTCCATCACCCCGCCCCATTCTCCCGGTTTCCATCACCCCGCCCCATTCTCCCGCTTTCCATCACCCCGCCCCATTCTCCCTCTTTCCATCATCCCGCCCCATTCTCCCGCTTTCCATCACCCCGCCCCATTCTCCCGCTTTCCATCACCCCGCCCCATTCTCCCGCTTTCCATCACCCCGCTCCATTCTCCCGCTTTCCAGCACCCCGCCCCATTCTCTCTCTTTCCATCACCACGCCCCATTCTCCCTCTTTCCATCACCCTGCCCCATTCACCCTCTTTCCATCACCTTGCCCCATTCTCCCGCTTTCCATCACCCCGCCCCATTCTCCCTCTTTCCATCACCCCGCCCCATTCTCCCGCTTTCCATCACCCCGCCCCATTCTCCCGCTTTCCATCACCCCTCCCCATTCTCCCGCTTTCCAGCATCCCGCCCCATTC
The DNA here is from genome assembly GCA_947471745.1 of Closterium sp. Naga37s-1. Classification (NCBI taxonomy): domain Eukaryota; kingdom Viridiplantae; phylum Streptophyta; class Zygnematophyceae; order Desmidiales; family Closteriaceae; genus Closterium; species Closterium sp. Naga37s-1. The sequence goes on from CANJKZ010000575.1 coordinate 323,239, forward strand.
TCCCGCTTTCCATCACCCCGCCCCATTCTCTTGCTTTCCAGCACCCCGCCCCATTCTCCCGCTTTCCATCACCCCGTCCCATTCTCCCGCTTTCCATCACCCCGCCCCATTCTCCCGCATTCCAACACCCCGCCTGATTCTCCCGCCTTCCGTCACCCCGCCCCATTCTCCCGCTTTCCATAAGTCCCATTCTCCCGCTTTCCATCACCCCGCCCCATTCTCCCGCATTCCAACACCCCGCCTGATTCTCCCGCCTTCCGTCACCCCGCCCCATTCTCCCGCTTTCCATAACTCCACCCCATTCTCCCGCTTTCCATCACCCCGCCCCATTCTCCCTCTTTCCATCACCTCGCCCCATTCTCCCGCTTTCCATCACCCGCCCCATTCTCCCGCTTTCCATCACCCGCCCCATTCTCCAGCTTTCCATCACCCCGCCCCATTCTCCCTCTTTCCATCACCCCGCCCCATTCTCCCTCTTTCCATCACCCCGCCCCATTCTCCCTCTTTCCGTAACCCCGCACCATTCTCCCGCTTTCCATCACCCCGCCCCATTCTCCCGCTTTCCATCACCCCTCCCCATTCTCCCGCTTTCCAGCACCCCGCCCCATTCTCCCGCTTTCCATCACCCTGCCCCATTCTCCCGCTTTCCATCACCCCGCCCCATTCTCCCGCTTTCCATCACCCCGCCCCATTCTCCCGCTTTCCATCACCCCGCCCTCCCTCTTTCCATCACCCCGCCCCATTCTCCCTCTTTCCATAACCCCGCCCCATTCTCCCGCTTTCCATCACCCCGCCCCATTCTCCCGCTTTCCATCACCCCTCCCCATTCTCCCGCTTTCCAGCACCCCGCCCCATTCTCCCGCTTTCCATCCCCCGCCCCATTCTCCCGCTTTCCAGCACCCCGCCCCATTCTCCCGCTTTCCATCACCCCGTCCCATTCTCCCGCTTTCCATCACCCCGCCCCATTCTCCCGCATTCCAACACCCCGCCTGATTCTCCCGCCTTCCGTCACCCCGCCCCATTCTCACGCTTTCCATAACTCCGCCCCATTCTCCCGCTTTCCATCACCCCGCCCCATTCTCCCTCTTTCCATCACCTCGCCCCATTCTCCCGTTTTCCATCACCCGCCCCATTCTCCCGCTTTCCATCACCCGCCCCATTCTCCCGCTTTCCATCACCCCGCCCCATTCTCCCTCTTTCCATCACCCCGCCCCATTCTCCCTCTTTCCATCACCCCGCCCCATTCTCCCTCTTTCCATCACCCCGCCCCATTCTCCCGGTTTCCATCACCCTGCCCCATTCTCCCGCTTTCCATCACCCCGCCCCATTCTCCCGCTTTCCATCACCCCGCCCCATTCTCCCTCTTTCCATCACCCCGCGCCATTCTCCCGCTTTCCTTCACCCCGCCCCATTCTCCCTCTTTCCATCACCCCGCCCCATTCTCCCGCTTTCCAGCACCCCGCCCCATTCTCCTGCTTTCCATCACCCCGCCCGATTCTCCCTTTTTCCATCACCCCGCCCCATTCTCCCGGTTTCCATCACCCCGCCCCATTCTCCCGCTTTCCATCACCCCGCCCCATTCTCCCTCTTTCCATCATCCCGCCCCATTCTCCCGCTTTCCATCACCCCGCCCCATTCTCCCGCTTTCCATCACCCCGCCCCATTCTCCCGCTTTCCATCACCCCGCTCCATTCTCCCGCTTTCCAGCACCCCGCCCCATTCTCTCTCTTTCCATCACCACGCCCCATTCTCCCTCTTTCCATCACCCTGCCCCATTCACCCTCTTTCCATCACCTCGCCCCATTCTCCCGCTTTCCATCACCCCGCCCCATTCTCCCTCTTTCCATCACCCCGCCCCATTCTCCCTCTTTCCATCACCCAGCCCCATTCTCCCTCTTTCCATAACCCCGTCCCATTCTCCCGCTTTCTATCACCCCGCCCCATTCTCCTGCTTTCCATCACCCCGCCCCATTCTCCCGCTTTCCAACACCCCGCCCCATTCTCCCGCTTTCCATCACCCCGCCCGATTCTCCCGCTTTCCATCACCCCGCCCCATTCTCCCGCTTTCCATCACCCCGCCCCATTCTCCCGCTTTCCATCACCCCGCCCCATTCTTGCGGAGATAACTACTTCAACGGGAGCTAGACTACGGGCTAGGCACGGGTGCTCGTGTGATCTCTGCGTTCCTTGGTCCTTAGTCGTTTTCCTAGTGCTCACACTGCTTGCTAGTTCACAAGGCAATTTGGCAAGAGTTTCACTAGAGAAATGTTGACAACAATGATACAATGAAGTTGGCAATGCAAGACTACATCAGAGCTAGCATTCAGGTCGGCCAACTGCCAGTGCAGCTTGGTCGACCGCATTCCAGCACGACTTGGTCGACCGCGCTCCAGCAGTGCAAGGTCGACGGCGTGCCAACATCGGAGGTTGACGGCGTGCCAGCGTTGCTCACGCAGGACAGCTGCGCACCCGCTTCGCAGGTGCACGCAGATGATTGGCGTGCAGAGTCTCGTCACCTGCACAGCGCACACACCACGTCAACCTCGAGCTGACGACTGCCTCTGATCCGCCACGACGACCTCGGGATACCACCACCGAGGTCGGGCTCGCCAACTTTGCCTGGGCGACCGTCGCACTCCTCCGCAGCACTTCGTCACCCAGGTAACCTGGTCGACCGGGCAACCTCGTCGACCAGCAACTCCCGTACGTGCCCGTCGACCTCCCAAGTCGACGACCACCTCCACGTCGGCCTCACCAGGTCGACCACGCCCCTGGTCGACCAGCTCCAGGTCGACGTCCCTCCTGGTCGACCAGCTCCACGTCGACCAGCACTCCTGGTCTACTTGCTCCTCGTCGACCAGCGCAATTGTCAGCCGACCTCCCAAGTCGGCTACCCGAAGTCGGCGTCACGAAGTTGACGCCCAGCTACTCGACGCCCAACTGCTCGGCGTCCTGAGTCGAGGTCGACGTCGGCCCCTCCTTCGTCAACCACCAGGTCAGGTCGACCACCAGCAGGTCGACCAGCAGGCCTGGTCGACCAACCACCAGGTCGACCAGCAGTCCGTCAGCCGACCACCCAAGTCGGCTGCCCCAAGTTGACGTCACCAAGTTGACGTCCTCCGCAGGTCGACCTCCCAGGTCGACCTCCCTGAAGTCGGCGCCACCCTGAAGTCGGCGCCCGTGCAGTGGTTCCCGTGCAGGTCGACCTCCTTGTCAACCAGCTCGCCCACTGCTGCAGGTCGGCTGCTCCCCTCACACCCGACCACGAAGTCGGCTCCGCCCAAGCGAGGACGGGGCCAACACACAACTCTCGTTGACACTCCCCTGCCGCGTTCACGCTTGGGCCCCCAGCCCATACGGCAGTACTCCCCAGAGAATAGCTCGTCGACGTGCACCCAACACACAGCACGTCGTCACCGCACCAGCCATGCAAGAGGGCATGGCACCTACTGCTGCACTTCGTCAACTTCGTCGCCCACGTCGGCCAAGCGCACCTGGCCGATGGCGACGGAGCACCGGTTGAAGGCCGGATAGTGCAGCGCCTTCGTCAGAAAGTCGGCCGGCTGCTCAGCGGTCGGGATGTACATCAGCGAGAACTTCCCGCGCTTCACCATGTGCTGCAGCCAGGCCTGTCGCCGCTCCATGTGTTTGAGGTTGCCCGTCAACCCCATGCCCTCGGCGACCGTGATGGCCGACTTGTTGTCCACCCGGAGGACGGTCGACTTCCCAGCATCCAGCTGCTGGAACTCTGCGAGAAGGAAGCGAAGTCGGCGTCCCTTCTTCCCGGATTCGGTGGCCGCCACGTACTCCGACTCGGTCGACGACAACGTCGCGCACTTGATGCGCTGGCTCGACCAGGAGACCGCGGCCCCTCCGTAGACGAACACGTAGCCTCCCGTGCTCGTCCTGTTCTGCTTGTCACCGGCGTCGTCGGCGTCCACGTAGCCGACCAGCTCCAGCGACTCAGGTCCACCGCCGAACTCCAGGGCGGTGTCACGCGTGTTGGCGAGGTAGGCAAGGCAGCGGTCGACCTCGCGCCAGTGCTGGTCGCTCCTCACCGTGAGGCCGCTCCCTAGCTTGCTGCAGGCGAAGGCGACGTCCGGCCTCGTCGTCGTCGCCGCGAACTGCAGCGAGCCGACCTTCTGCCGGTACTCCTCCTCCTGTCGCTCCTGCGCCTCCTCGTCGTCGAAGGTGAGCTCGGCGTAGGCGCCGACCGAGACCGGCGTCTTCGGAGTCCGCCCGGTCTGTTCTTCGTCGATGAAGCGCCTACGCAGCTTGTCGGCGTAGCCCTGCTGGTGCAGCCACAGCTTCCCCGCCGACCTGTCGCGGACGATCTCCAGCCCGAGGTAATTCTGCACCGGCGAGATCTCACGCAGCTCGAAGGCGGACTCCATCAGCTCCTTCAGCTCCTTCAGCATCTCGGTGCTGCTGCTGGCGGCGAGCAGGTCGTCGACGTAGACCAGCACCCAGCAGGTCACTCCGTCGTCGCCGACCTTGAAGTAGAGAGCCTCGTCGACCTGGCTCTTCTTCCACCCGACGCCGACCAGCACGTCGTTGAGCGCCAATTACCACAGCAGCGGCGACTGCTTCAGCCCGTACAGGCTCTTCAGCAGCTTGCAGACCCGGCCGGTTCCGTCGTTGAAGTAGTCCGGCTGAGCCATGTAGAGCACCCGGTCGAGCTTGCTCTGCAGGAAGGCGTTCTTCATGTCGAGCTGCATCAGGTTGAGGTTGAGGACGGCGACGATGCTGAGGAAGATCCTCAGGGTGACGTAGCTGCCCACCGGCGCGAACGTCTCGTCGTAGTCGGCGCCGTACACCTGCGTGAAGCCCTTCACGACCAGCCTCGCCTTCTCGCGCTCGACGGTGTCGTCGACGTGGTACTTTGTCGTCAACACCCACCGGTTCTTCATGATGTTGACCCCCGGCGGGCGTTTGACCAGCTCCCAAGTGCCCATGTTGATCTCCTCCTCCATGGCGGCCTTCACCGCCGGGCCCTTCCAGCTCGCCAACGCCTCCTTCACCGTCATCGTCGAAATATCCCAACGGTGCTCGGGGTCGGCCAGCATGTCCGGGTCGAGCTCCGGAAAGTCCTCATCCTCCTCGGCGTCGTCGTACAGCAGGTCGTCGTCATCGTCGACGTCGTAGACCGTAGTGAAGGCAGCGGGGACAAAGAAGTCCGGCGGCCTCCGAACTCTGTCCGACTTCCGGGTTTCCGGCCGAACCTCCACCACGTCACTCTCGGTGGACTCCCCGGCGTCACCGTCTTCACTGCCCTCGTCGTCGTGCTGCACCTCGGTCGACTTCCTGGTCGACCTCTCCCCTGTGGTCGGCTCCCCTGCCGACTGCCCGGTCGCCGACTGCTCCGTAGTCGGCTTCACGGCTGCCTGCTCCCCTGTCGGCTGCTGCTCCTCGACCTGCTCCTTCCCTGTCGACGTCGGCCTCAATCCCATGTCGACCTGCCTCTCGTCACGTCGGCCACCGGCGATGCTCGTGGCCGGCGCCAAAGGCGACGTCCCACTACTCCCCTCATCGCCGGAGGCCGACACCGAGGTCAGCCCACGCAGGTCGGCCATGAGGGGAGGGGCAGGGGTCGTAGGGGGAGGGGTAGGGGGGTGGACGTCCTCGACGTCCTCAGCAGCAAGCTCACCGACCTCGGCAAGCAGCGGCAGCGTCGCCGACGAGGTGTCAGAGGGCGGGGTGGACGACGAACGGCCGGACACCGGCCCGTGCTCCGACTTCCACTCGGCCAGCGACATTTCCTCGTAGAACACCACGTCCGACGTGGTGACCACCCGGTTGGCGTCGACGTCGAGGAGCTCCCAGCCCTTGCTCGCCGCCGACACACCAAGATGAAGGCCCCACCTGGCCTTCGGCTGCAGCTTCCCACCACGCTGCTGCTCGGGGACAAGGAACCGCGCCATGCAGCCCCACACCCGCGCCAGCGACAAGTCGGGCCTCTGCCCGGTCAGCAGCTGGTATGGTGTCGTCGCAGACGGCAGCGTCGACCGCTCAAGGCAGTTGCGGACCCAGACGGCCTGCCGCAGAGCGAGGTGCCACCAGTGGTGCTGCACGCCCATGTGCAGCAGCATCGTCCGCACGGACTCCACCACCGTCCTCATCTCCCGCTCCGCCATGCCGTTCTGCTGCGGGGTGTACGGGCAGGTCAGGTCGTGGACGATCCCCTTGTCGTCCACGAAGTCGGTGAACTTCTTCCCGAGGAACTCCCCTCCTCGGTCCGAGCGCAACTGCAGCACCGACTTCTTCGTCTGCCGCTCCACCAACACCAGCCACTTCTGGAACTCCAGCAGCACGTCCGACTTCTTGGCGACCGGCCGCACCCACACGAAGCGGGTCTTGCGGTCCTTCAGCAGCAGGAAGTACAAGCTGCCGTCCTTGGCAGCCACGCGGAACGGCCCGCACAGGTCGATGTGCACGACGGCCAGCACGTCGTCGGCGTCGGAGCCTTGGTCGGGGTAGGTGTGCCATGCCAGCTTCCCGCCGACGCACGAGACACACGGTGAGTCGGTGCCCGTCGCCGACTTGAGGTCCAGCCCAATGGCGACCTCGTGCTTCGCCGAGCTCCTGATGGTGTCCACGCCTACGTGCGCCAGCCTCGCGTGCATCCGGTCCGGCGTCGACTTCGTCTTCGAGACGATCGCTTGCAGGGCCACAACCTCCGGCGTGGGCGAAGTCTGTGAGCAGGGACGCAGGTCGGTGCAGAGAACTCGCCCGGAGTACGTCGCCCGACCGAGCACCTCCCCAGCCGCCGAGACGAGCAGCATGCCGTCTCCGTCCTCCTGCAGCTTCACGCCGTGCTCCTTCAGCTGGCCGGCCGACAGCAGGTTGGCCCGCACACCCGGGACGTACAGCACGTCGGGGATGAGCACCTGCTTCCCGGCCTGCCCTTGCAGAGCGACAGTACCGCGGCCCTGGACGTCCTGCAGCGCCCCATTGAAGCCGCGCACGTGCTTGATGGAGCCATTCGGCTGCAGGTCGACGAAGACCTCCTTCGTCCCCATCAGGTGGTGGGAGCAGCCGCTGTCGAGCAGGACCACCGCCGGGTTCGCCTGCACAGCTGCCGCCACCGCCTGGAAGTCCTCTCCGGCCTCCGGCGCCAGCGAGACGGTCGGCTCCACGACGCCGACCAGCGAGCACGACGCCGTCTTGTCGTCCCGCGTCTTGCCGCCAGCAGAGGAGTCGGCGTCCTTCGCCGAAGTCGACGTCTTGGTCGACTGCTTCTCCTTGCGCGGCTGGTTTCCTCCTCGACGAGGACGACGACTACTCGACCTCCCGCGGCCGCCCTTGTCGTCGTCGTCGGAGTCACTGCGGTCGGGACACTCGAAGGAGAGGTGGTCGAGGCTGTGGCAGATCCAGCACTCCCGACGTCGACCTCCTCCTCCTCGACCGCCGTCCTTGGTCGACTTCTTGTCGACCTCCTTAGTCGACTTCCAGCCACCGCTCCCGCCGCCACCAGACTGTCCGCGCTGACCCGGTCGACCTCCTTGCTTCGCCGGGGCGACGAAGTTGGCCTGCGCCAAGAGCTCTTGCGACCGCTCGGCCTCCTGCATCGCCTCGTCTTGCAGGATGTACGAGGTCAGGTTGTCCTCGTTGAGCGTCGTCCTCGTGCCCGGCGCCATCGACAGTCTCTTCAGAAGGTTGTAGTTGCTCGACAACCCCTGCATGACGTGGGTGACGTACGACGCCGTCGAGTACTGCGCGCCGGCCATCCTGATGGTGGCAAGAATTCGCCGGGCTCGGTTGCAGTAGTCGGTCGCCGTCTCCTCGTCGCCCATGCGCAGATGCGTCAGCTGCCCCTTCAGCTGGGAGATGAACAAGTCGTCGGTGACTTGGTAGGTCGACTCAATGAAGTTCCACGCCTGGTGGCCGGCGTCGAGGTACTCCCGGCACCACTTCAAGGCGATCTGCACGCCCGGCGAGCAGCACCGCGAGATGACCATGAAGGTCAACAGCTGCACGGCACGAAACTCCGCACGCAGGTCGGGGTCGTCCGGCGTCTCCACGGAGCCTCGGGCGAAGTTGATCAGCCCGGCCATCTCCAGCTGGGGCTCGATGGCTTCCTTCCAGGTGAGAATATCCTGTCGACCAGTCTGCGGCGGGGTGACCAAGATCCTGTCCGGCGCAAATTTGAAGTAGCCGTAGCTTGGTGCAATCCCGCCCGCCGTCACCTGGGTCGCCGACGTCGGCGACAAACCGCTTCGTCGTCCTCCGACGACGCCCCGCGAGGAGCCTGCAGCCGCCGACGACTGCACTCCTCGCCCCTGAACGCCGCCGACTTCGTCGGCGTGAATCACACCTCTCTGCCTCGACGTGCCTCCCGCACTGCTGCCGACTTGGCCACCTCCGGCGTTGACGCCCACGTCGACGCCGCCCTCTGCGTTCACCGGTCGAGGAGACGCTGGTTGAGAAGGGTGCAACGTCGCCCACATGGAGCGAATGCCAGCCTCCACAACCACCCAAGGGATCGTCCCGTACTCCTGGGCTGCATGGCGCGTCCTCGCGTCCTCCAGCTGTGCTTCCAGAGTCTCCATCACCTTGGCGTCACCTACGCGCAAGCTAGAGACTGCACGGCTGCCGGCCTACGAACAGCTTAGGTAAGTGGCCTCTACGTCGACCTGACTAAAAGGTAAGTCGTGTGCCGTCCACGCTCACCGCACCATGCGGAGATAACTACTACAACGGGAGCTAGACTACGGGCTAGGCACGGGTGCTCGTGTGATCTCTGCGTTCCTTGGTCCTTAGTCGGTTTCCTAGTGCTCACACTGCTTGCTAGTTCACAAGGCAATTTGGCAAGAGTTTCACTAGAGAAAGGTTGACAACAATGATACAATGAAGTTGGCAATGCAAGACTACATCAGAGCTAGCATTCAGGTCGGCCAACTGCCAGCGCAGCTTGGTCGACCGCATTCCAGCACGACTTGGTCGACCGCGCTCCAGCAGTGCAAGGTCGACGGCGTGCCAACATCGGAGGTTGACGGCGTGCCAGCGTTGCTCACGCAGGACAGCAGCGCACCCGCTTCGCAGGTGCACGCAGATGATTGGCGTGCAGAGTCTCGTCACCTGCACAGCGCACACACCACGTCAACCTCGAGCTGACGACTGCCTCTGATCCGCCACGACGACCTCGGGATACCACCACCGAGGTCGGGCTCGCCAACTTTGCCTGGGCGACCGTCGCACTCCTCCGCAGCACTTCGTCACCCAGGTAACCTGGTCGACCGGGCAACCTCGTCGACCAGCAACTCCCGTACGTGCCCGTCGACCTCCCAAGTCGACGACCACCTCCACGTCGGCCTCACCAGGTCGACCACGCCCCTGGTCGACCAGCTCCAGGTCGACGTCCCTCCTGGTCGACCAGCTCCACGTCGACCAGCACTCCTGGTCTACTTGCTCCTCGTCGACCAGCGCAATTGTCAGCCGACCTCCCAAGTCGGCTACCCGAAGTCGGCGTCACGAAGTTGACGCCCAGCTACTCGACGCCCAACTGCTCGGCGTCCTGAGTCGAGGTCGACGTCGGCCCCTCCTTCGTCAACCACCAGGTCAGGTCGACCACCAGCAGGTCGACCAACAGGCCTGGTCGACCAACCACCAGGTCGACCAGCAGTCCGTCAGCCGACCACCCAAGTCGGCTGCCCCAAGTTGACGTCACCAAGTTGACGTCCTCCGCAGGTCGACCTCCCAGGTCGACCTCCCTGAAGTCGGCGCCACCCTGAAGTCGGCGCCCGTGCAGTGGTTCCCGTGCAGGTCGACCTCCTTGTCAACCAGCTCGCCCACTGCTGCAGGTCGGCTGCTCCCCTCACACCCGACCACGAAGTCGGCTCCGCCCAAGCGAGGACGGGGCCAACACACAACTCTCGTTGACACTCCCCTGCCGCGTTCACGCTTGGGCCCCCAGCCCATACGGCAGTACTCCCCAGAGAATAGCTCGTCGACGTGCACCCAACACACAGCACGTCGTCACCGCACCAGCCATGCAAGAGGGCATGGCACCTACTGCTGCACTTCGTCAACTTCGTCGCCCACGTCGGCCAAGCGCACCTGGCCGATGGCGACGGAGCACCGGTTGAAGGCCGGATAGTGCAGCGCCTTCGTCAGAAAGTCGGCCGGCTGCTCAGCGGCCGGGATGTACATCAGCGAGAACTTCCCGCGCTTCACTATGTGCTGCAGCCAGGCCTGTCGCCGCTCCATGTGTTTGAGGTTGCCCGTCAACCCCATGCCCTCGGCGACCGTGATGGCCGACTTGTTGTCCACCCGGAGGACGGTCGGCTTCCCAGCATCCAGCTGCTGGAACTCTGCGAGAAGGAAGCGAAGTTGGCGTCCCTCCTTCCCGGCTTCGGTGGCCGCCACGTACTCCGACTCGGTCGACGACAACGTCGCGCACTTGATGCGCTGGCTCGACCAGGAGACCGCGGCCCCTCCGTAGACGAACACGTAGCCTCCCGTGCTCGTCCTGTTCTGCTTGTCACCGGCGTCGTCGGCGTCCACGTAGCCGACCAGCTCCAGCGACTCAGGTCCACCGCCGAACTCCAGGGCGGTGTCACGCGTGTTGGCGAGGTAGGCAAGGCAGCGGTCGACCTCGCGCCAGTGCTGGTCGCTCCTCACCGTGAGGCCGCTCCCTAGCTTGCTGCAGGCGAAGGCGACGTCCGGCCTCGTCGTCGTCGCCGCGAACTGCAGCGAGCCGACCTTCTGCTGGTACTCCTCCTCCTGTCGCTCCTGCGCCTCCTCGTCGTCGAAGGTGAGCTCGGCGTAGGCGCCGACCGAGACCGGCGTCTTCGGAGTCCGCCCGGTCTGTTCTCCCGCTTTCCATCACCCGCCCCATTCTCCCGCTTTCCAGCACCCCGCCCCATTCTCCCGCTTTCCATCACCCCCCCCCATTCTCCCGCTTTCCATCACCCCGCCCCATTCTCCTGCTTTCCATCACCCCGCCCCATTCTCCCGCTTTCAATCACCCCGCCCCATTCTCTCGCTTTCCATCACCCCGCCCCATTCTCCCGCTTTCCATCACCCGCCCCATTCTCCCGCTTTCCATCACCCCGCCCCATTCTCCGCCTTTCCATCACCCCGCCCGATTCTCCCTCTTTCCAGCACCCCGCCCCATTCTCCCCCTTTCCATCACCCGCCCCATTCTCCCGCTTTCCATCACCCCGCCCCATTCTCCCGCTTTCCAGCACCCCGCCCCATTCTCCCGCTTTCCATCACCCCGCCCCATTCTCCCGCTTTCCATCACCCCGCCCCATTCTCCCGCTTTCCATCACCCCGCCCCATTCTCCCTCTTTCCATCACCCCGCCCCATTCTCCAGCTTTCCATCACCCGCCCCATTCTCCCTCTTTCCATCACCCCGCCCCATTCTCCAGCTTTCCATCACCCCGCCCCATTCTCCCGCTTTCCATCACCCCGCCCCATTCTCCCGCTTTCCATCACCCCGCCCCATTCTCCCTCTTTCCATCACCCCGCCCCATTCTCCCTCTTTCCATCACCCCGCCCCATTCTCCCGCTTTCCATCACCCCGCCCCATTCTCCCTCTTTCCATCACCCCGCCCCATTCTCCCGCTTTCCATCACCCTTTCTCATTCTCCCTCTTTCCATCACCCCGCCCCATTCTCCCTCTTTCCAACACCCCGCCCAATTCTCCCGCTTTCCATCACCCCGCCCCATTCTCCCGCTTTCCATCACCCCGCCCCATTCTCCTGCTTTCCATCACCCCGCCCCATTCTCCCGCTTTCAATCACCCTGCCCCATTCTC